>JANHMN010000008.1:59041513-59055419 GCA_030674055.1 Rhabdomys pumilio
TCTTCTTCTTCTTCTTCTTCTTCTTCTTCTTCTTCTTCTTCTTCTTCAGTGTTCCAATAAAAAAAATCTTGTTCATCTTGATACTTGACTTGGGATAAGGGTTCTGGTTCTCAAGGTATCTGTTAATTTCTTTCTAATTACTTCCACTTACGCCTTAAGGAGGAGTGAAGACTGATGTGTCTTAGCCTTACAAATGTTGGTGTTTCCTCCCATTTCTTCTCTGAGCATGGTATTGGCTCCCAGACTTATGTAGCAAGTTCATAGAAGGCCTGATCTGGATAAAGCTCAGCCTTGAGTCCTGGGGTATTATATGTCCTTGTTGGTATTCCCAAGAGCCTTTATGCTTAAGTGTTTTTTTAACCTTTAATTAACTGTATGTCCCACTGGCTCACTTCTCTCCTCAGGAACTCCTGCCTTCTAGCAGTGGTTATCTGTGATTGAGAATTTGGCAGCCCCCCAGTGTGGCCCTCGGGTACTGGCATCAGTTCACTGAGATCTGGTTTGCCTATGAAGTGCATCTTTGGCATTGCTAAATCTTGGCCTCTATGCACAAATGCTTTTTACTCCTTCCTGGAGCCAAAACCTACATTATTAATTTGCACCAAGATTTAAGGATTACAACACGTTCCTTCGAGCAACCATTCTGTCTTTTCTCTTTGAAAAAGGAGACCCTTCCCTTGGAACTGCAAAGAAATGATATTCACTGTAGAAAATTTGGAAAGATCAGCTCTGATCCACTCTCTGACATGTGGATACAAATCACTCAGTGGTATTCAATATTAATATATCAGCGCACATTAGCAGGCACACGTATTAATTGTTCATTGAATTCTCTCAGCAGCAACAGGCTATTTATACCTATCTCAGACTGAAGTTTTGCACTAACTAATAATGCCATTTTTTTTTGTTGTTTTTGCTTTCTTTTTAGTTTACCAGGAGAATCTGACCCATTTTTAGTTTTTCAAAGGTTGGCTCATTATCCTGACCTGTGTCTTGAAGGATTGGTTTTCGGTTCCCTCATGTCTGTTACTCTTTGGAAGAGCACAACTAAGGAGGGCATCTCTCTGGGTGACTCTAAGGAAGTAAATGCCGAATGCCTTTCACTATTTTACAATATGGAAACCTAAGTAAGACAGGAAGTAGTTACACACACTCTGTGCCCTGTTGTATGTGATGTCCAGTGCCTTTCTGCTGTATCGAGGACACTGGCTGGAAGCCTGGGCCTCTCAGGTTGCAACAGTGATGTCAAACTCTAGTTCATCCATGAGGTGTCTGTGCAGCTAGCTGTAAATGCAGGTTCACAGGCTTCCCCTCAGACAGGGGCATTCACAGATTCAGATGATGCTCAGAGGCAGGTGGCATTTTGAGTTCATGGCTTTTGTTCTTTGACCACACTCTTAAGAGGCACTTAAGTTGGGTATCTTGGGGGAGCAGCAGCATTTTTTGGGGGTGTGTCCACGCAGTCTATCCTAGAGCAGTTCAGAGTACTTACTAGTGAGATGGAAAACAGATGCCTTCACCAGGGCTGTTGTTAACCTACCGGGCAAACTAGAAGGGCCCTGTATTGTAAGCAGCTGGAGAGAACAGTCCGAGTAGCACAGCACATGTGGCATCCTAACCCTTAGCAATTGCACTCGGTGACTTCTATTTACCACAGTCACTACTTGTCATGGTTGCCTTTCCAATACAGGTCCTTTTTCCCCCCTCCAATCTGCTTTTATACTATTTTAATTACATGCAAGTATTAAGGTCAGTTCTAGGCTGAGGAACTAGCAATACAATAGGTGCAAATAGTCAAGGAACAAGCAAGACAATAAACACAAATAGTCAAGGAACAAGCAAGGCAATAAACAAAATTCTGTGGACACTCCCATGGTCACTGTTTCTAAGGGTTTATCAGGATGACCAAAATATCTAAGCCTACTTCCCTGTCCTAGCCCAAAGTCATTTTCATGTCTGAAGTCTACCTTCCTTGTTCTAGTCTAAAATTTAGATTCCTGCCTGAAATTACTTCTTTGTTCTAGCCTAAGATTTAGATTCCTGCCTGAAATTACTTCTTTGTTTTAGCCTAAGATTTAGATTCCTACCTGAAATTGCTTCTTTATTCTAGTCTAATGCCAGATTCCTGCCTGAAGCCCACTTCCTTGTCCTTGGCCAATGTCAGATTCCTGGCAAGCAGCAGTGTATTTGGCATAATTCTAACACCTCTCTAGATGTTTTAACTTTGTATAGTGAGCTTATGAATTTAAAGAATGCTGCTCTGCTGAGCGTTGATGTGGCAGATACTGCTGATAAAATTACCCATGGCCTGAGATCAGTATTTTCATTTTGGTCAAGCTTCAAGAATGGCATATATAGCTTGATCATGGTAGCCCTTTTTGTCCTGGGAATACTTTTATTCCTGCCCATCAAGTTAAAGCTTGTCTTTAACAACATCAACATGTTGGCAGCCAAAGTACATGGCTTGAAACTGAAAATGGACTCCCAGATGGGGTTATTAATTTAACAGGCTGGCAAGCCCAGGGCAGGTAAGAATCTGTACAGAGCCTTACCAACCAAAGACAGAAGTGCATTGCTTTTGATAATGCATATTCCACAATGGGTAAGGAAGGCATTCTTGTCAGAACGACCTAAGACAGGCTCAGTCTTGTTTATAAAATAAAAAAGGGGAGAGAAGGAGAGCTTTCGGGGCTGCTTGGCAAGAATCTGACATTGGCCAAGGACAAAATAGGTCCTTTTAATTTTAAAAGAGAGATGAGTGTTTGGGAGGTGAGCCTGCTGTTAATACAAGTCTATTGGATGGGGCTTGGTCCTGTTCTGCATAACAACTGCCTATTCTGCATTTTGCACTAAACCCTCAGTATTCAGGAGGTTACTGGGGCAGTTTCTAGGGTTTTATGGAAAAGAAAAGTTCAGAGTAAATTAGCTGTGGCAAGGGCTATTTAGGAACTAAGGAAAATGTAAGCATGCAGCAGCTATCAGAGTTAGAATGCAGGCTGTCAGTGTTATTTTGCACCTAGGCTGTACAGGCAAGAGCATCTTTCTGGTAGGGATGCTAGACCTTCCTAGGCATCCTCCTGTCAGTGGTCCACAAGAGCTATTACCTTCTGTTTTGATCCTCAGGGCTGTCCTGACGAGGGCAAACAAGGTAGCATTGAACATGACTGTCCCATCGCTGTTCAGAGGCATGTTCATGGACACCAGGCGCTGGAGGGGAAGGAGGCTGAGTCAGTGACAAGAGCAGGCAGTTCTCAAAGGCTCTGTAAAACCCTGTGGCAAGAAGGCTGGGAGGTTCCTAGACACTCGGATGGGTGCTGCTGGGAGTGGGATGGGTACGCACAGCTCACCGCAGTGTTTTCAAAGCTTTTCCAGGGACAAACTGGGCTTTGTAGTTAAACATTCTTATACCTCCACATTCCTTAGACCCTTGCAACCTCAAAGGGTTCTTTCCTGCTCTGTGCTCAGACCTACAGATACAGTTATACTATCTACTAGCAGCAAGAACAGTTGTGTGCCAGGCATTTTCTAGGCACCACTTGCCTGCCAGACAGAAATATCCATACTCCCATGAAGTGGGAATATGAGAAGGCTCTGAATATAGACACATTTACCTCTGCTTCAAACCTTATCTCAAATTCACTCACCCAAACAGGACTATGTTGCTCTCCACCCCCAAAACATGCCCTCTTGGGGTCCTGCTCCCTGGTGAGGCAGCAGCACACAGAGGTGTCATTAGGACAAAGAGCAGAATGCCACCGTGAATGGCAGTGATGCCACCTCTTACATCACATGGGGTCTTCCCGTGCATCTTTTGCTAAGGGTTGTACTTTTCCCCCCGAATGAACACATCATTTTGAGTCTCTCAGGTACCAACTTAGGAAGTTTCAGTCCCAGCTCTCAACCCTCTCAGGCCCATCTTGAGGTCATGACCTGCATACTTCAGCTCCCTCTAGGCTGCTTGATCTTACATTTGATTTGGACTTCTTACAGTTTGAATCCTAAATGTCATCCGAAGGTCATGTCATAAAAGCTTAGTTCCCAGTCTCAGTATTCTTGAGAAGCGGTGGAACCTTCAGGAGGTGGGGTCTAGTGGAAAGAAGTTACTGGCAGCCATGTTCTTAAGAAGGGCATTAGAATTTACGTCTCTTCTCTTTCTCCCTCTGTGCTCCAGAGGTAAAGAGGCCTCGTGTGAGTGGGTCTCTTCCAAACATTCCAACCATAATGTTCTAGGAGCTGCCACGGACCCAAGTTATAGGCCTGAGTGATTGCAGACCAAGGCCTACAAAACTGTGAACCAAAAGGAACTCTTTTTCTTTTTCTGTTTTTTTTTGTTTGTTTGTTTGTTTTTTAATGGCTCCTGTTTCTCATATGTTCTGGACCCTTGGAAACTTCTAGACGTTTTTATGGAATAGAGTAGGTTCACTGGTTAGGAAACTATGACTACCATGAAGCATAAGCATATGTTCTATGCTTCCTCAACTCTTGTTATCCATGAATGATTATCCAGGCAGATCAATTACTTGGTCCATTGTCTTTCTTCCTGTCTACAGCTTGGCTCTCTGCCATCTTCCCCCCAACTCTTTCTGAGCTCATCAGGATTCTCACTGAAAATGAAGAGTCTAGAGGATGGGGGAGGAATAGTAATGGAATGAGGGAATGGCCCTCAGCAGTTACTGGGCCACGTGGTAGGATCTAGAGCAGATTTAAGGATATTTACTCTCAAGTTCAATCAGAGGCTGTGCTTATCAGAGCCCGGTGTGTTTGTCCCAATTGGCTTTGGATCACAGACTCACTTAGGCACTTGATAAAAAGTTGGCAGATACCTGTCTGGGTAAAGTTTGCATTTTAGTGAGGTGATAGAACACTTGTGGCCTCTCTAATGATTCTCTGATTTCAGGTAAAAAAAAATTCCTAACCCATCACCCTAGGTCACCTGGATGCCTGGGTGGTACAGTCTGATGGGCCGAATCAACCCTTTACTCAGATAGTATGTCTATTTCCCCCACTGGGGCACAGGACATTCACCGTGACTGTTGTTCTCTTACAGCCTTGGGAATGTAGCTATGGAAGGGTCCTTAAATCTTCTTGCATTGGTTTCTTTAACTACCTAAAGTAAATTTACTCCCTTAATAACCACAAAGGCAAACAAGGGGCTAGCCTCCCATATTTGTCCTTTCCCTCAGGGATAGTCATTTCTTACTTTGCAGGCCACACGGTGAGGACACAACTTCCCAAAACCCAGTGGTGGCTGAATTCGACGGAGGAGGGTCACCACATCCAAGTGTTTGATTCGACCCCTAGAGAAGGAAGGAGGGAGGAAGAGTGGTCAGAAGGTCAGCATGCAGGGGCGCTCCCTGCACGGCTGCCTGCAGGTCCTGCAGTACAGAGACACTCAATGGATCTATGAACCCATTGCACGTTCATCACAGATGTCTGTCAGCACTGCATTCCAGGTAGACTGGACATTAGTGGCACAATGAAATCCCAGTATGTTTTGTTGCTCTGTCAACTAACCATTTGGCTGGAAAGGATTTAGGGACAGTCAGTCAACAATTATGGGTAAGTAAGAGCTTCCATAAACTGGAGGTCGAGATGGGGCTAAAGTCCACCTGTCCCTCAATGAAACGTAAGCTTTTGTAGTTTCTTCTGACAATAGAGTCTTTTACTCTTCCATTCAATTGATATGTGCCCCAGCTCAGTGAACGGTACTTGGCCTCATCTTGCTGGCTTTCTGATAATCTCAGTTAGCATACCAGTGCTGACTCCTCTCGAATCTATCTCTTCTACAGGCCACTCAACCTCCTCTCTCATCATGGCGAGCCATGGTTCCCTCTAGAAACTTACTTGGCTTCAGGGTCATACTCGGCCCAGATTCTCTTAAATTCATCCAGGTGATGAGGACCAAGGATAGACCAATCCCTAGTCAGGTAGTCAAAGTTGTCCATGATAACAGCTACAAAGAGGTTGATGATCTGCAGGGAACAGGTGGCACACTTGTCAAGACTCTCACGCATTTGCCGCCTAAGCCCGCTTCACCAGTTAGTGTCCAGGAAGTCAGAAGGCAACGTTTCCAAGTATCAGCAATATGCTGGCATCTAGGATGCCAACTGCTAGAATTTGGGTTCCCTGGACATAAACTCAATACTGTTCCCTTGAGCACTGTGAGGGATGAACCTTTCTTGTAGACCTAACAGCTCCCTTTTTAACCAAGAAGCCAGCAACAGAGAGAGGATCTGTCTGTCTGGTCATCTTTTCCTTACTCCTGAGCAAGGTACCAGAGACATACAAGTTCATGCCGAGCTTCCACACACCTTTGTCTTCTACAACAATGCTACCATAACAAGAGCCACGAATGGATGAGGAGCCTAGCTGAGTTGCTCTGGGCCAAGGCTTCTAGCTCTTTTCAGGGGTGAGACATCCTCTACTAATTCAGTCTTCCCCACTCTTTCGCTGGGATTGCCCTGACCCCACGCTGCCCCGAAAGTGTCCCCATCTCTGTTTTGTCGAGTCAGCTTACCAGGAAGGCACAGAGCATGTAGAAGCTGATGAAGTAGAAGACGGCAAAGCTGCTGCCACAGAGGGTCTCCCCTTCTGTGCTGTTGCTGGGCTCAGACTCTGGAGCACACTTCTTGCCTGGCATACAGGCCAGCATGATATCCTGCCAAGCCTCCCCAGTGGCACACCTACAAAGAGAGGTGAGAGAGTCCAACTTCAGCTATACTACTACTGACTACTATACTATATACTATACTATATACTATACTGACTACTCTCACCCACATAGGCAAAGCTCAGCCTCACCTTCCAGGACACATTACTAAAAGGAATTGAACATCTGCCATCCACCAAACGCCGATCATGTTCATTAAATATGGAAATATGAAGCCTTATTTTGAATATTTCAAAACTTTAGACACACAGTAAGTTAAGTTTTTGAAAACTGGGTGTTTTATCTGTATGGCATTTTTAAATGCAGCTATATAGACATAGATGTAGTTTATTTTTACTGCTATACAGGAGTACTCTCTTTATTAATATATTAAAAAATCTACCCTTGTTATGGGAGTGGGTTTCTCAGAAAGGTTATTCTTGCTGTCACAGTTGACAAGTCCACGTCTTGGGTATCTGCATAGAAATGGATCTACCAAGTAGAGATGCTTCGTGTCTTCCTTCATTGTGACCAGATGGCACTTGTCCAGTTCAGACCAGTGTCATCAGTGCCACTGCTGACATATCAGTTCTTGGTGCTAGTGAATTTTAAAGGACGCTCTTTAGGTGATGGTGTGAAATGATATTTCACTGCTAATTAAATTTGACTTTTCTAGGCCACCCTGGTCTACATGAGGCCCTATCTTAAAAAAAAAAAAAAAAAAAAAGAAATACCTTTCTAAAAAATTGCCTTTAAAATGAGTATCAGGTTGAGAGTTTGGGGTTTTGCGTTTTCTTGACTGCATGTTCACTGTTTTGCTCATTAGAGTCATGGGCTTTGTATCTCCTTGTTCATTTGAAGGGTCCTTGGTAGTTTCACAATAATTCTTTTGTTAATCACATGCACTAAAAGTGTGTCATTATATGGCTTGTCTCTAGCTTTATTTATTATAATTGTAATATATTCAAATTACACACACACACACATACATGCACGCACGCACGCACGCTTTCTTTGGAGGGCCACCACAGCAGTCGAAGCTCTAAACTCAGGTTCTTGTGCTCACAGGACAGGGACTTTACCCACTGAGCCATCGCCCCAGCCCATCTTTCTTACATTATCGAACTGGATTGAACTTTCAAAAAAATATCGTTCAGAAAAAGTGAGAGCACACTCTCTTGTCTAATGTCTAGCTGGGTGGCCCAAGCTGGTGATTTTCTTGGTGTGTCTCCCAGCTCACTGATCCTGCCCACTCTTCATAAAGCTGATTTGCTTGTGTTTTCTACACTTGCCTTTGTCCTTCGTCTTCGAATGGCAGTGCCCCACATTTTTGTGTTTATAACTCCTTGCTTCTGGTTTTTAAACATCGGTACTAGTTCATCTTCTAGGCTGAGTGGGGAGGTTCCTGTCTCTTTCTATTACTGAGTTTGCATGACTAGGGATGATTTATTCCTCTGTCACAGATGAAAACGCATCATTGTGGGCCTTGTAAAAGGCTGGGATTTTGACAAGCTTTTCAATATCTATTGTAGCTAATGCTACTCATATATTGAGAGCATTTCAGTGTTAAAATTAGCACTAATCTGCACCTCGCAGGGAAGGCTGCTCCCTCTGATAAGCTTGAACTAAATGGCTCTACTCACTTTGATTTATGTGATTAGTGGCAGTCCAGAAATCTACACTCATGGAAAAAATTTTCAAAGAATAATTTGTTCTCTCCATTTGTAGTTTCTTGATTTATCAATGCTTTTCTAGTTAATCTTTTATTTTCCCTTAAAAAAGGCCTATCAAGATCAATATATTGCTGTCCAAATATTCTTGGATGCGTGGTCTTACCCTGGAGCAAAGCTTTTCTTCTTAACAAAATTTGTGTAATTCATATTTTCCTAGATAAAAGCATGTACTTCAGCTGCATGTGGTGGCACACACCTTTAATCTCAGCACTCTGGAGACAGAGGCAGAGGCAGAGGCAGGGGGATCTCTGTGAATCTGAGGCCAGCCTAATTTATATAGGCTAACAGGCTAGCTAGGTAGATACCCTGTCTTAAAGTAATAATAACGATAACAACAACAACAACAACAATAACAACAACAACAACAACAACAACAACAACAATAATAACAATAACAGCAATAATAATGAAGCACCTACTTCATTTAGATTCCCTAAACAGAGTGGCATAAATTTGTTCATAGTACTTTCTTTCTGCTTCTGTTGTTGAACTTTTATTGATATTTGTTTACATCTTTTAAAAGGTCTGTTCTTATTTTGAAAACCCTCCCATTGGCTGCCTCTGGTCAGCAGGAGAGAGGTAGATGGTCTCAGAGAGAAGAGCTGCATCGCCAGGCAGCTGATTCATGGTTTCCTTGGCCTCATTCATTTTTCTAGGGCATTTTGGTCTCTTCTTTTATTTTTTTTTTTAAAGTGCATTATTTCCGTCAGAGCAACGAGCCAGTGTTCATGTTATAGGATACCTCAAGGAGGCGGGGTTTGGAGTCCTAGGTGCTCTGGTTCTGTGTATCTTACATTCTTCACCTGTGGGCCTTTTCACAAAATATTGCTGAATATTAATCTCTCTTTAAGAGATTAAAATGTTTGTGGGTCTTGCCAGCTTTGGTGGGGTCTATGTAATGAGACACACTGGCCGTAGACAATCAGGAATATCTTTCTACCTCCCCACACAACTGCCAAATCACCAAATGCAAAGACACAAGGCAGCCTGGTACAGGATGTGCATCACCTTTCTCCAGGGCACTTGGTCCGTAACAACAGGAAGGGCCACTCCTCGGTGCAGGAAAGCAGCCCTGCTTCAGACCACCTAACTCTCCCAGCTGTCACCTCAGTGCCACGGGGCACTTCCGTGCCACATGCTTCTTGTAGGAGTTATAACGCTTGGGTTCATTGTCTGCTTTAAAGAGTTTCTGGCAGCCAGTGGCCAGAAAGTCATATAGCTTCACTCTGAGGAAGCTGATCATCTCAGAGATGATGCAAAAGTGAGGGAGGCATTCACTTGCCAATCTAACGATCACTTCCACATCCATAATAACGCCATGTCCCCCTGCTTGCTGTTGTCCCTTGGTCTTCTTAGCAGTTAAACTTCATAAATGCATATTTATTTATTAGTATCTTGAAAGTCAACTTCTAAGGACTATTGCTAATTTTCTTTTATTGTTTTATTTGTCAACTTTCACTTTCATGAGTGAATGCCTTTATAGCGTGGGATTATTTCGATGTTCATTTCCCCATCTGGTTATTTGATACAGTCTCCCGAGTAAGGATGCTCCGGCTCTCTCTAGCATTACCCATCCTGGCTTCTGCTCCCCTTGCTGAGAAGCTGTACTTTCCACTTGCATCTGATTAGTAGAGTGACTTAATATTTTAAGTGGATAGATTTTAAAGGGGTTCTTTCTGTGCGTAATTTCTAGCTTTGCTGTATTAATGTTGAGGACGTTTTAGAGGTTGTTGAATTCCTCATGACCTAAATTTTGAGTAGTTTCATGGATGTTCCTGAGTGCTAAATTAGAATATGTCTTTTTGCCATTTATTGAGGGCAGATCTATGAATGATCCTTTTTTTTTTTTTTTTTTTTTTTTGGTCTTTGAATGATACTTCTTCTTAACTGTGTTGTTTAGATGGTCTTTCACCTGTGTCACACTATGACTTTTAGGCACTGTATATTCAGTCACTGTTATGGGTTTATTTTCTCCTTGTGTTCTATTACTATATGCATTTCCAATCAATATATTGATAAGCTTATATTGTTTACAATTATTATGTATAACATATATTACAGATTATATGATATAGTTAATTAATATATAATATAATCATATATTAATACAATTATAGTGGACATATTAATTATATATTATACAACATATTATATTATATATTATAATTATTAATATGTTCATTATAATTAATTATATTAAAATGATTATATTATATATTATTACATATCACATATTATACATCACATATATATTATTGGTTTATTAAACTTCTTATTGGTATCTGTGGTTTGTCACAGCATGTGTGGTGGTTAAAGGACAACTTCAGGAGTCGGTTCACCCTTCTGTGTGATTCCTGGTGTATGGAGCTCAGCTTGTCAGTCTTAGCAAGCAAGCACCTTTACCCACTGAGTCATGCTGCTGGTCAGAATGCTTGATTCTTAATGAAAAAATTTAATAAGCTTAATTTTTAGTATCTTTGTATTACTTTCTTATCTTTTACTTCATTCTCTTTTTTTCCTGCATTTAAGTGCCACTTTTATCTTTCCTTTTGATAAACTGTTGTAGTTTCCCTTTTCCAGCTTTTTGATCTAGTGGATTGCTTTCGGGCAGTGCTCGGAGTCTGACCCTGGGTTTGTCAGAGAAGCGCCATGTGCTGAAGCTATGCACGCACTCTCCTTTCATGCCTTGAAATGTACACATTCAATTTCTATGTATCTAATTGCTGACTTTCAATATTTAACATAGACGCTTTCATGTCCTTTACTCCTAGTCACACAGATGAGTTACACAGTAACTCTCAGCTACTGAGATGCCACATGGTTTATGTCCTTTCTGTTAATGTACTACATTGCATTTCCTGGTTTGCAATGGGGGACCAACTTGCATTCTAGGTTCAAATCCCCCCGCTGCACGTGTTGAATGATGTTTTTAACGTACTATTCAATTACGTCTGGTGGTATTCTGTTGAGGATTTTTGCATTTATGTTAATTTAAGATATTGGTCTATAATTTTGTTTTCTATAGTGTCGTCATACAGCTAGCCTCAAAAAAACACAAACAAAATAAAACAACAATAAAATCAGCTTTGAAGGGTTTCTCCTTCTTCAGTGTGTTAAGAGTTTTTGCACTTTGGAAACCTTAAAGTTTTTTTTTTTTTTTATTGTTAGCATTCTAAAAAGTCATAAACAGTTAAGGTATTTGAAGATAAGATTGGAAAAAGGTCTTGTCTTATAACCCAAACTAGCTTTGAACTCATGATCCTCCCGCACCGGCCTTCTGAGTTCTAAGGGTATTGGCATGAGCCTCCACCCCTGGTGGGTTAAAGATATTCCCATTAACCCGCTAACCTATTCTGTACTCGGTAGGCTACTTCAATTTGAGAGCTTACATCCTTTTTTTTTTTGGAAATTTTATTTGATTAGGTTGTTGTTTTACTCTCTTCATTTCTTCTGTTCTTGTCTGGAATGTCTATCATACAGTAGGATTTTTCTATCTCTGTTCTCTTTGTCTTTATCTTTATTTCATAATTTATATCTCATTGTACTTCGGTTATATAGTTAATGAGCCCCCGTTGCTCTTATTCATTTTTAGGTGTCTCTTTTCTGCTACATCTTTCATCTATTTAAAAAATATTTTAGAAGGGAATTAAAAACATTTAACTGTTGTATTTTCCTGTTTTGCTCTGCTTAGCAATTTAACAGAAGCGTTACAGTCACCCTAACAATGTGAATTGCATTTAATTTCAAATCTTTTGGGTCTGCTCCCTCCTTTCTTCTCCCTGTGTGTTCATTTATTTGTAACTTGAGTGTGACACAGACACCTCTCCTCTCTGATGTTCCTCATATTTTTGGGATTATAGTCAGTTGTTTTGTTGTAACTGAGAACCCAGTCTTTGAATAAAGTTTTTATTACGAGAGCTCTCTGGGATCACAGACCAAAGGCAAAGGGTGAAGGATCTGGTGGGTAGCTTCTCTCTGAGGGAACACTCTGCTGGGTCTTTCCTACTCCAAAGTCCTGGAGTGCAATGGCAAATGCTGCTGAGCATAGCAGAGCTTCCTAGAATGCAAGTCCTGGAGGATCAGTTTACCAGGACTCTCCTGTCCCTTGTCTCTGTTGACACTCAGGCTGGAGACGCTCCTGGCTGCTGCCTCACCCTTCCTGGTCTCATGCTGTCTGAAAGTGTGCTCATCTCAAGCCTCATCCTTTCGCATCTGAACCCCATCTACCTTCTTCCATCTAGAAGTTCCTCAGGACTTCCAGTTCACCTGGAGCCCTCTCTCACCATCTTCTTTTCCATCCTCAGCAGGGTTAGAGGTTTGCCCTTTGAAAAGACACTTTCTGGGGGCTGGAGAGATGGCTCAGGTGTTAAGAGCACTGAGTGTTCTTCCAGAGGTCCTGAGGTCAATTCCAAGCAACAACATGGTGGTTCACAACCATCTGTATTGGGATCCAATGCCCTCTTCCGGTGTATTTGAAGAGGGAGACAGTGTACTCACATTCATAAAATAAATAAATAAAATAAAATAAATCTTTTTTTTAAAAAAAGAAAAGATACTTTCTGCTATCAGAAACTTCAAAAAAGAGGTTTTCTTCTATTAGAAACTCCAGGAAAGAAGAAAAGACCAGCCTGGTGGCCAATCTGAGGTCTGCGACCATCTTCTGCATTTAAGTGTGGTATGAGCTTGTCATTGTGAATTGCCAGCCTACACTAGATAGCTTTGTGTTCTGAAGTCATGTGATCTGGGAGGCGGTAATGCCAGGCTGATATTTAGGACACCCACCATTTTGATAAGTGTATTTTGAGCAGTAATAAACTTGGGTGTGGGACCAGGTCCTGTAGGAGACGGTTGGAGGTGGCATCACCTGGCAGCCTTTTCCCCCATGTGCTCTAGAAAAGGGCCTCAAGGACCCGGCAAGCATTTTTTTTGGAGAGAAGAGAAATTGTTCCACCTACCAGCCTGGGACTAGACGGAGCTTAGAGTGTGACATCATGCAAAACAGGGAGGCGAGAAGAAGATGGAAGCAAATAAGTAGATCACAGTGAGCCAAGAAAGAAAGTTGGTGGTATGATGAGGGACTCAGGGCAGTGTAAGAACGCCACCTTCTGAGCCACATCCATGATGGCACATTTCCAAAACGTATGGTGTCCACAGAATGGTTTGATAAACAGGATATCAGAGAATGTGGCTATATTGCTCAAGGGCAGTGTGCCGAGGCTGGTCTATGTGCCAGGTAAGATGCCAAGCCTCAGGGCTCTTGGCTTTTATCTTTGGCTTCCTAATGGCTGGGCAGAGGACTCCCAGAAGATGTGTGTGGTACCTTATGGCTGCACATGGAAAGTTGGGGGTAAATGGTAATGAGATTTCCTGGCCAGGAGGGAAGAAGAGGCCATTCTTTTCCTGTTCCCTTGGTTCTCTCAGGAATGGGCAACCATCCTGTAAGTGTGCCTGTGTGCACCTATGTCATTGAGGACCCACCTGAACATCAGTAGCCGTGTGTGTGTGTGTGTGTGTGTGTGTGTGT
>JANHMN010000008.1:59063025-59098025 GCA_030674055.1 Rhabdomys pumilio
CACACACACACACACACACACACACACACACACACACACACACACACGACATTTCTTCATTTCTTGTCCAAGCACCCAAGCCCCTCTTCCATTGGCATGAGTCAGCTGTCATGATGGTCAAGCCTACGTCTCCAAGTGTATTTTCTGGTCATACCCCCACTGCTCCAACCCCTGGCTTTTGCTCATGGATTGCTAGATAAAGGGTTCTGTGCTTCTGGGGATTCAGCAGTGGAATGGGAGAGCTGCACGGAGGCCATCTGCTTAGTAGACATGCCAGAGTTCTGCTGTGCAGTTGTTCTGGGTTGTTGCTTTGCTCCTAGGAACACCCTAATGTCCTCTCATCTACCCATCACTTCCAAGGACCTTGGTAAGCCCTTAAAGGGCTCCTCGGTCCATCTTATCTTAAATAAGATGGAGGCAATTCAAAAAATTCACCAGCTCAGCTGGTCCCCCTAAACCAGCCTCTATCCATCACAAAGAAATAAAGTAGTTTATTTTTAACCACTCAAACACTGGGGATCCTTCATGGTGATCATCCCTCCTGATGCCTTCTTTCTTAGTCTTTTGTTGCCTGGATTAAGCTATCGTCTACTTAAGTTATATTTTACTTCAAAATTCAGGCTTAGGTCTGATTACCTCTCTGGTATTTTATTCTTTTAGTGTCATGCCCTAGCTTAATAATCCTTAGATCATGTCTTCACAGCAGGACACAAGATTTCAGAGCAGTTTGGGATGAGGGTTCTCTGAGACTGTGTCTTAGGCTCCCCAGTCCAGGCAATGACAACTTCGAAAAGAAAGCTGAGAAAATCTGGAGTAAGTTTCTTTTTTTGAGCCTAAAAGCCATATAACCCAGAAAGCTTTGCTTGGCTGGAGTAGCATCTCCTTAGCATCCCCCCAACCCCCACACACTGTGCTTACATTGTCTCAGAAACACCCTTCACACAGAGTCAGGATGTAATCACTGAGTTCTGTGTGGGAAGAAGCCCTAGGCAGGCCAGATGGTGTCCCTTAGACAACCTCATGTGATCATCCTGGTCTTTAGCACCTTTCTAGCTGCAAGAGAAAACACCTTGGTGTGCTATTTAGGGGGACTGGAGCCACTGTCATTGGATATTTATAGTGCCCCATACTAAGCAGTTTAAGCCTATGGTCATGTCTGTCTTGTTTGCTACTTTGTGAGCTCCTCATATCTGTAGGGATGAATCCATAGCAGGCAGCAATCTCCATGCCCAGGCTGTTCTCCAATGTAGGCAGGAATTGGAGCCAGGGAAAGAGCCAACAGGCTTCATTATCAGGAAGCCAATAAAGAACAGTTAGTAACTGGAAGTCATGCCTGTGGGTTTGTGGTGGAAAGATACTGTGGGGAAAAGGCAGCACCAGAGATAGTGGTAAGCTGGAGCTAACACTATAACCCATCCTTTCCTGAAGCTGACATAAGTCCTCTTGCCAGTTTGGTATCCCTGTATCCTGTATTCTCTCTCCTTATCTCTTGCTTCTGTTGATTTGGTCAGTGGATGTGGTGTGCATATCGTCCCCATGCCTGCTCTCTCTGGAGTCTCTCTCCTGGCACTAAAGTCCCTATACAATGCTTTGTGTGAGCATCCCAAGGGTAGCAAGAATCCTTTGGCTGAGCATCAGCACAGAAAGGTTGGTAAGTCGTTCTGTGTAGGTCAGTTGCAGGAAGGCACCAGTTAAGGGTCTGTGAGTGGTAGAAGCCACCAATCCCTACTTTCAGTGGTGCTGACACCATCTCAGTGCACGGCTGTTGCTCTGTGGGCAAAGTAAGAGTTGACTGATAGGAATGGCTTGAATCATAGGCGTGTCATCAGTTAGCTATAAGACTCTTGACAGGTTGCCTGCCTTGCTTAGGCCTAGATTTCATATGTGCAGGGGTCCTTGATCTTGATTTGATCGAATGAGTCATGTAGTTGTTGTCTTGAAGACTGACACAGTCAAGGACTAGGTCTCACGTTGTCCTTATTTTCTCTTCCTCCTAACCAGCCAAGGTCACAGCCAATGCCATAGATTCTTAATTTATTTTTTTGCTCTGGTCTTTTCTGTGGCCCAAATACCTTGCATCTAGCCATTATTTCATGTTTCTTCCCTTAAACTTGCCTAGAAGCCCCCAGGAGTTGGTGGTCTTTTCCAGGTACTATCCCAGTGCCAGCAGCGTTCTTGGAATGGCCTCTCTTGTCCCTGTCTCTGTACAATCCCCAAATGAGCCACGTGGGAGCCCAGATGGTGGTGAGCACAGGGTGGATCTGAGAGTCCTAGAAATGTAGCAGGGAACGCTTACCTCATCATACTGGGTCACAAAGGCCAGGAGCTGCAAGAGACTCTCAGGCCTCTCTATCCAACTCCAACCACACTCAAGCGCACTGAGGCCTAGGGAACTGGACTAACTTAAGACACCGAGTTCCTGGGGCCTAGGCTGGAAACCTAACCATGGCTTCAAAGTGTACTATTAATGGTTCTCCACACCTATAAATGTAGAAATCAAGGTCTTCTAGAACTTTCTATCATTCAATATCCTTTCAGAATCACAATGAAAAAGCTCAGAAAGGCTGTTGGTCACATCCTCAAACTGATTCCCATTTGGGATATGAGGGAGTGCTCTGGGGGGGAGGGGATGCTATCAGAACTTCCATGAATAACCATGAAACATTTCTAGAAGACTTGATTCTTACTCTAGGACTGGAAAAGAAGCAAGGCTCTACCAAAGTGGAGCAACACCACATTTTGACTCTACAGAGATCACATCAGAAGAACGGGACAGATTTAGATAAGATGAAGTGCTAGGGAGAAGGACAGAGACCTGGGTTCGAGGCAGCCATACAAGGCAGAGTGGAGCCTTGGAAACATCCTGCACCCGTTAGGAGGATCCCATTCTGAATGTTCAGAATTCAAAATTTAGGATAAAAAGGAATGCAAAACCAAAGTTGCTCTGAATATAGAAGTCCCCCTTGTTGATTAGGTGCCCCTGACCAGCCCTCTTTGAGTGTTCTTATCTTTATTCTCTGTACTTACTGCTTCCTTGCCGGAATGCAAACCCATGGATACTGGGTTCTTTTTGATACAGATATATACAAGGCATAGAAAGAAGTGTCTACTCATAGAAGAAGACTGGGCATACAGAGATAGGTGTGTGCTGACCCCAGAATTGACGAAAAGTACATTTCCTATGGGAGAGGGACATTCACCAAGAAAAGGTAGATGGACTTAAACACGCAAAATACTTGAAGGAAGAAAGGAAGGAAAGAAGGGTGAATACAAGATTCAGTGAAAGGATGACAGCCATGTCCTGGAGGAGAATGAGGTGACAGCTTACAGGTGAAAAGCCATCGTGGTTAGCTTTTGGATAGAACCTAGGTCTGGGAATCTGTACTTGTGATGATAGTATGTGTGTAGAGAAGTCTGGGGAGGCCTTGGAGCAGGAGCTAGAGATGTGGGATTTCCCAGATTTTTCCCATGGGATCCTAAGAAAAACCTGGCACCGGGTTTGCAGTAGCTCACCTAAAGGCAGAGAAATGTGAGCCGGGTATTCTCATCTTGCTGCTGTCCTAGTGGCTGCTGGCCCAGGGTACGCTTTTATGGTGACACTTGTGGCCGCAGGCCTGTCAAGGCTCTGGTCCTGTGGCTGTTGATGACCTGCACTTTGTATCCGTTGATGGGCTGTACCTGCTGGTCACCTCCATGAGTCTAGTTAACAGCAGCTGGGAAAAGGGCTGCCCTTGGTGTGTGCGGCCTCTAAGTTACGGCATGCCAGGGAGATGGTCTAGTAAGATCAGGGATTTTGAGAGGATGTGATTTGCTTAGATGCTGTAGTTTTTACTCCATAGATCCTTATAGTTCACATAAGGCTTTTGAATAGGTGCTGTTATGTGAGCATACATGTATGCCCATGTCTATATTTTTATATAGGGAACAGTATATTTGCTTTGTTTTTTTTAAAGTTGAAAGCAGAGATAAAGATGCCATGGCAGGATGAGAGCTATGGGCTTTGCCAGCACTAAAAGAACCCCAGAGGAACTCCTGGGGTCCAATGGGTCTTCTGCTATCATGGGAAGCAGCCAGCTGTCCTTCCCCATGCTTTCCTGCTGCATATCTTTGCTCCGATTTCTGTACAAGTCTGCAGTACGGCCTGCATACAGATGGCAGAGCCCATGGCTTCTCTTTCTTTTTGCTGTTTTCCCTGCAGGGCCCTCAGGGCAGCACAGTGCGTGGCATGTGGCATCTGTGCTAAGCACAGAGTCTAGCCTTTAAGTTCTGAGACTTAAATAACAACTGGAATATATAACTTAGGGTTCACATATACTGCATGCTAGGTGTCTACCCAGAAAGGAGACTAGCAGCAGTTGTGAAAGACTGATTTTGTTATTATTTATCTGGGAATTTACTGGAAGGAGGTAAGCCTAAGGGTTGACATGTTTGCATATAGTGCACACACATAGCTGCACACCCTGGGTGTTCTGTTTGGAGAGTTCATCTTTGTAGGATGTTGTGAGGATGGAAAACCAACAGGAGGAGAGGTGGTGTCTGGAGACGAAGTCTGGAGATGAAGTCTGGGGTTAGGAAAGGGTTTGAGTCCTAACTCCAATGGTTGCCTAGAACTTGTAAAGAACCCTTCATTTTCTTACCTTATAATTTACTTCACACACATAGACACACAGACGCACATACACACATACACACACAGACACACAGACACAGACAGACACAGACACAGACACACACACATACACACACAGACACAGACAGACACAGACACATACACACACAGACACAGACAGACACACACACATACACACAGACACAGACAGACAGACACACGTATATACACACACAGACACAGACAGATACACAGACACACACAGACACACACACAGACATACATACACAGACACACACAGACACACAGACACAGACACACACACACACACACACACACACACACAGACACACACACACATGCAGACAAACCCAAGGTCTCAGAGACAAAGGGGCAGTTGAGGGCTGGAGCTATAGGATAAGCAAAGGGCATTGGCAATGGGGCAAAGAAAGGACTGTAAGAAGAACGTGAAACCATCCTTCCTAAGCACTGTGGCTCCATAGAGAAGAACCAAACCAGTGAGAGAATATGTCCAGTCAGTCTTGGGAATGGGCCAGGCTGCATGTAAGGGGTGGGATGTGTGGAGGACAGTGAGGGAATTCCAAACATCTAAGACTGAGTTACAGAATCAGGTGCTCTGTGCTCTTATTCAACGGTTCTATCCATCAAAGGTTTATGCAAACATCATCAAGTCTCTTACTTATGGAAAAATAATGACAAAAACTAAACAAGACATGTTAAGGGATAACTGCAAGAGGACTTGCTTATAGATAAAGAGAGGATGATTAAACATGCCAGGTAGCAAGAAGACATGTGCAAGAACTGTATAGAAGGAGGCAGCTCTGGGAAGGAGAGGGCAACAAGACTGTGGGTGTGGGGTCTGCCTGAGGCCCAAGAGCCAGGGGCAGGGTATGAAGGACAAGGGGAGGGAGAGCAGGCAGGTGCACAGTTCACGCTCTAGGGTGAGTTCACATGGGCATAAGGCTCTTACATGGATCCTGTGTCCATGGCAATGGGAAGAGAAAACCCATTCAAAAAGCCATCAGTAAATCACCTGTCTACCAGGCTCTTTACTCTTTCCAGGATAGGGAGGACAAGCAAATCTCAAACATGACCAGTACTTTTTCTCTCTCAAGGTGTCGAGCATGGGCTAATGGTGTTTAGTCAAAGCAGACAGAGTGTGTTCAATGTGGAGACCATCAGCTAGTTCTTGGGAGAGGGAAGGTCATGGCTGACAATTCAGGCACATTCCTAGCCTCAACTCCGGGTGATCTGTTTTGAGAGCACATCTTTTTAGGATGTTATGAGGATGGATAATCAAGAGGAGGTGAGGTGGTGTCTAGAGATGAAGTCTGGAGTTAGGAAAGGTTTGTGTCCCAGCTCCATTGGTTGCCCAGAACTTGTAAAGAACCCTTCATTTCTTTCTCCCTCCGTAATTCACATAGCTGCACCCTTCTATACGGTGTGAGTCATGCCAGGCTGAGAGAAAAAGATGCAGCAACCAACATTTAAAAGGAATTCTTAGTGCGTTCCAAAGATTAGCCAAATAACTTAAAAAAAAAAAAAACTTCAAACAAAGCAAACAAAACAAAACAAAAAACCCCGATTTGAGCCAATTTAAACAAATTAAAATATGAAATAGAAATAAGGAGGTGGGCACAGGAGATAAAAATGAAAGACAAAAAATAAAGCAGGGGGGAACGGATGGATGTTAGAGCAGGCGGGGTTGGCTGGGTCACAGACGCCATGTACTTACGTGTACCTCGGTGATTGCTATATCAACAATGCTACCCACAACAATCAAGGCGTCAAATGTATTCCATGCATCACAGAAATAGTGCTGCATGGGGCAGAAAAGCCGGGAAAGAGAGAGGAGACAAACCAACAGAAGAGGAGAAAAAAACACAGAGAGGAGGGAAATGAAAAAAAAAAAACAAAAGAGGCATGAAAGAAAGGAGAGAAGAGAAAAAAATGAGAGAAGAAAGAGGTTACGCGGTGTATTAGATACTCTTACCACTCTACATGCTGGCGGCTCAAACCTGGGCAACCTGGTTTTCGCAGGATGGAGAGGCCTGACAAAAGCTAGGTTAGTTCCGAGGTTGGGTGGGCGACAGCCACCCGGAAGGCAGCCAGGGCTGGCCCAACCAGTGTGCAGCCTGTTCCCTCCGCTCAGCTCTGCGCCCTTGGGCCCCGGTGTAGCCAGGACACGTGGGAAAAAAAGGAGAATAGATTTCTGCTTTTTTTCCCCCTCACAAGACGACGGCAGGTTCAATAAAAAGCATGACTGGAGGTGGGTAAAATCAGAAATTAAAACAAAAACATAAAAAGAGGTAAACAAAGAGAGTGAGTGAGAGAGAGAAAGAGAGAGGGAGGAGTGGAGGAGGCAGGAGAGGTGGAAGGACCAGGGCCCTTGGGGAGGGCAGAGTGATACTCACATTAGTTTCACTGAGAATGACATCAATTATGCTCCCAATGACGATGAGGAAGTCAAAAACATTCCAGGGATCACTAAAGTAACCCTACATGAGGGAGGGGCAGGCAGGACGGGGATTAAAAAGGAATATTAGACAGACAAGAACAGAGCAACATCACCATTAGAATCACTGTCGTGGAACCTGAGTGTTGCTGTTGGCAGTCCCAAACACCAGCATCCGGCCAGGAGCCTGGTTGGGTTAGGAGCGGCAGGGAGGCATTCAGTTCAACCCTCCTGCCCTGCCTTTCATGGTCACATGGTCCACATCCTCTCCACCTCCTCCACAGAGGACCCTTCCACTTCCTCAGGGCAGAAGTAGCCATGGATATAGAAGTGTAAGACATGGTGATACAGAGTGTGGCTGGACTACATTGATTATGTGTCATCTCCTATAGTCTAGTATATAGTGTATCATATATCATATATATTATATTGTATATAGCATATAATCTATTGTATATCATATATGACCTATATCTTTGGTTCTGTCTACTAGAAGGACCTATAGTCTGTTGTATATTATATATGACCTATACCTTTGGTTCTGTCTACTAGAAGGACCTATGGGGTGGGGGGAAGAGAAGTCATCTTTGTGGTTGATAAGTCTGGAATCAAAGCTCAGAGATAACCAAAGGACCAGATCACTGGAGCAGTGTCCACAGTAAGCTGGACTTTGCGTAGGTGCAGTCAGGTTTAGTCTCTTTCCTGCAGTGGTCATGTCCATATGCCTCAGGGCAAGTTTGGCTTTTCTGATAAGATGGAAGTATCTCTGGGTCTAGGAAGCCTCTCTAGACAGTATCCTCAGGGGTGGCTCGTAAGTACTACCCCAGGCTACTTGACATAAAGGCTCAGCATGATGAGAATACTGCATAAAGTGATGGGAGCTATCAAAGACTTCCCTGGACATAGGCTGGAGCAGGAGGGAATGTCTGGTGGGTGGGCTACTGCCTTCTTAGGAGGGGAATAAAGGCAACAGAACCCTGGAGAGGAGAATCAGGCATGGAGAGAAAGATCAGGGTCCCAACTTTACTACTCTTGCCTGCCTGAGTTTCATTGACTTTCCACTTACTCAGAAGAGGAAGCAGAGGAGAATCCATGGAAGACTTTTTGAGGTACATGGACAACTGTGTGGTCAGGTGTCTAGAATGCCCAGAGGGCTGGGGACTGCTGGGTAAGAGTCCTCCTTACAAAGAGCAAGTGGCCTTCTCATGTCTTGATTATTGCCTCTGTGAGAGGTGTGGCAGCTTAAAGGGCCTTGTCTCAGAGCACAGAGTCTCTGTCCCCTTGGTGGAATGTAGAGGACCTAGGACCAAGGAGACCTGTCTTCTTTTAACAATGACATTTGCCCTCTCTGTTTTCTAGAGAAAGCTCTCCAAATGGACAAATCAGTGCTTACTCAGCAGGGCTCTCGAGATGGGTGTCTGGAGTTCGGCATGAGGCTTTGGAAGCGGGAGAGTGCTCGTGGGGCTTCTCAGTTCTTTGCTCCCAAAGGCTCTCTTTTGTACTTTTCACTCGTAAGAGATAAGCCTATGTTCTTCCATCCTCCTGGCCTTATCCAGCTCCTAAGTTGTCTGGCTTCTCAGCAGTCTCCTTCTAGAGTAAACTACAAGATAGGCTGTCCTAGGGCTATTATTCTTAGAAGAGGAGGTTAGGCCACAAGGAAAGGGGACTCTAAGTTCCCAGGCGTTTCTGCCCAAAGAAAACCTACATTGCCCCCAGGAGGCTTTGGGCAGCTGAGGCTGTCCAGGTTACAGGTCAGACGAGGGTCGGCCTGAGTCAAGGACTTCTCTCTTCTAGTTATGACATCTCATGCTCTAAACAGAAAATAACTAGTCCACTCCTGGGTTCTTACATACTGCTCAGGGTAGAAAGGAACACTAATTTGGGAGAGGGCAGGTAGGGGTGAATCTCCCAAGTGAACCCTACATATGTGTATGCTTTAAAACTGGATCTTGGAAAAATGTTAGGGACTATCTATAAATGTGAGTCGTTTGTTTGGGAATAGAGCTACTTCAAAAGGAAAATGGAAGAGAAGTCAAAGAAGAGAAGGGAGAGAAACAGGACCAAAAGGAAAACCATAGGATGTTCAGCACCAACCTAGAAAACGTGGCAAGCAAATGTTATTTGGGTCTGGAATAGGAGGGGAAAGGAGGGCAGGAGTCTCTTCTCAAACAATGAAGAGAAGTTGGAATCTTTCCATCCACCAAAGACCTGCAATAAATGGGTAAGTTGGCCATGGTTTGTAATACCTCTGATTGGGGAGAGAGAAAGAGGAAGGCAGAGTGGGCTCCATGGTGAAAAGCACATATACACACAGTTAATCTGCTAGTACAAACCAGGGGAAGGGGCTGAGACTTAAAGGGACCGTCAACCTCCAGCTGTGCATTTCTGTTTACCCGTTCTCTTGAATTAATTTCTTTCTTTCTTTCTTTCTTTCTTTCTTTCTTTCTTTCTTTCTTTCTTCTTATGTTCAGAGAGAAAGAAATGACCCGTAGTCATTACCTTCCCCACTGGCCGAGGCTGCACATCACTGGACTGGCTAGGCCTGTTGGGATTAATCCCACCTCCTGGTTGCTTGTCCCTGCTGTGCTGTTGGGGCTTTTGATAGATTTTGCTGTCCTCTAGCAAATTACCTTGTGAAAATTGCTGGGTGCGGAAACCGAGTTCCCTTGTTACCAAAGGCTCTGGTGAACACTCAGTCCTGGCACCCACACGCTCAGCTGAAATGCAGAGGGGTCAGAGCAACTCTGAGGGTGGAGAGTCCCTTTAAGAGGCAGCTTTTCACCCTGACCTACAGACCCACATTCTCATCCTTCTCTCCCTTGGTCCTCTCAGATGGACCTTGAGGATGGCTTCAGATCCAGCTTCAAGGTCTCTTCTTTTTGTTGCTTTCTTCTTTTTTCCACTATTTCAAGAACCATTACCTCCTACATGCCCCACACCAGTTCCAGAAACAAAGCCCACACCCACCAGTTTGGTAATAAATTGGTTGTCCAAGGGAGACACCTGGCCAAATCCTTATATGAGGGGCCTGGAAGAATATTTCTTCTATATGCTCTGGTATGAAAGAGTTAAGTCTTTTCTTTTGTATGCACACAGAAGCATGCACACAGATGCATGCATACACACCCATTTCCCCCACCCTTCATTTTTCTATGAGCATTTGGGGCTTGGGAGAAGAAAAAAGAGGAAAGTCAGAGACACAGACCATTTATTTTATAAAATCAGTTTAACCAGGACCATCTTATACTTGCCACCAATCTTCCTCAGGTGAGTGGGCTCCCTATAGTTGGAATATCAAGACTACAGAGCAGTGTGCTGGCTCTTTTAGAAGTGGCAAACCAAACCTCTGACTTCCCAACTCCTCAGAGCCAGTGAAGAGAGATGCATGCAGAAAAGACGGTATATATATAGTTAGAAGCCTTCTCTTGCCTCCCACAACATCTTACATGCTGAGTGGCCTCCCCTTTTCAAATTACCAGCATCTTGGCATGAGATCAGAATATGGGGTCTCCCTTCTGGCCTACCTAGGGAAAGTTGGGCATGGCCCCCACTGTCAAAGTGTGATCACTGTTTTTTAGCCTCCTCTCCCTGGGAGGAGCTTCTGAGTAATGGACAGCTAATTAGCATTTGCTTCATCAGATCATTTCCAGGAAGGAAACATGACTACAAAACTTTCACATTTTATATGCTCAAGGATTTTGTATTTTCTTCTCTTTTGGATTAGTTGTACCTAGATTCAGTGATGTTATGGGAGCCCTGCTTTGTTGACACAGGCCGTGTTCCTAACACAATGATCTTTGGAAGCAGTTGGCTTAAATCCTATGCTGCTACTTTCTAACTGAGCAACTGTGTGTGTGTGTGCGCGCGCGTGTGTGTATGAGATTCCTATTGCCATGACAAAGTACACATGGGAATCAGTGAGAGAGGAAGGTGATTTGGGCTCATGGATTTAGTGTGTGGCATTGTCTCTGCTGCTTTGGGTCTCTGGTGAGGCAGCTCACAGTGGTAGAATAGGTCTGTTTATCTCATGGTGGTCACGCAGAGGAAACAGAAAGGGTCTCTATACTTCAAAGACACTCTTCCAAGGACCTAACTTCCTCCCACTAGGGCCCTACTTCTAAAGGTCCAACTGCATCTCAACAGAGTCAAGATGCAAACTATAGCGTTAAGAGTGAGCAAATAGCTTAAACTCTGTGTCTGTTTTCCTATGTAGAAAATGGGGCTGACCGTAGAGTTAAGGTGACATTTATGATACCACACACACAAAGCACTCAGACCAGTACCTAATCTGGAGGGAGCTCTAAATTTGTATAAGTTTTGTCATCATTAGCTAGAGTCAACCTGCTGACCTCATTGTGAAGTAGCATGCACAGGCTCAGCTTTCATGTGGGGCTGAGCAAAAGGGAAATCAAAACCAGGCATCTAGAAGCAATGTACGCAGAAGGAACAGGAAGAAGCTGAAGGTTCTTGGGCTCGCCATCTATCTGGTTACTATTCTTGAGATGCTCTTGAGAGCAGTCAGGCAGGCAGTGTTGACATTGTGACAGTGTGCAGGTTGTCATAGCTTAATCTTATTACACTCAAGTTCACTCAAGTTGCCGAGTTCTTAGGAAACAACTGTTCAAGCCAGAGGAGATGTGGTCATTCTTGGGCCAGAAGCTTGTGGAGAAGAGTGCTGGGCTTCCAGGGGGGCTGCCATCTCTGATACAGAAAGTAGGATTACTACAGGCGAGGCTGTAGACATACATCATTATAGAATCCTGGATTCTGTTTCTCCTCTGCCCAGACCAGACGCCTCCTCCATCAGAACGGGCACAAACTTCATAACAGATGGTGGTAACGCAGGAAGCCACAAAACCCTCTGTGCATACTCTCATTGGTATACCAAGGTTATGATACTTATTCATAGAAAATTTAAGGTAAAGATTAGGTCCTCTCTACTGTTTGCTATGCTTTCTCTTCTATGTTCCTTTCTGCCCACCTTCATCATCTTATATGGGCCCGGCAAAGCTAAGCGAAGAAATAAGGAGGAAGCCAGGACTTTCCTGGTACCTAATATGGACCGACGGCCCAGGACTGTTCCCTCCCAGGCCACAAAAGCACACCCAGAAAAGCTATGGGAGATCTGAGCTGAGGCTGGGTGTGAGACTTCTGATAGAAAGATTAGTTAAAAACAAAACATGGGGGCGGGGGAAGACTTGGCACCATGGGACGTGGATGACAAACACATCCAGGAATCACAGGAATTATGTGAAAGACCAGAGCTGGGCATGGCGGTAGTGAAAAAGGTCACTTCTGGCCGGTGGGAAACGAGAGACTGTGCAGACTGGGAAGACATAGAGCACATGGAGGGTGGCAGGATTAGGGAGTCACAGAACACATGGGTGGTAGGAGATAGGGATACTGAGAACAAGGAAAGAATTAAAAAAAAAGACAGGGAGGAAAAAGAGAAGGAAAAGGAAAAAGGAAGAGGAAGAGAGAGAAGCTGAAGTAGGGCTGAGTGTGAAGTACTGCAAGTCGGGTTCCAGGAATCCGGAATGACCACAGAACTGTGACAGGGAAAAGAACCAGCAATCTACATGAGACCAGAGGGAGTGGCCAAACCCTCTTTGCAAAACAGGGTCTAAAATGAGAGGGACAAAACATGGCCTATACCCAACCTGGGGTCCCCAAAGGGAGTAGAGGTTCCCGGCTTGGGGGAACAAGTGTTTGGAGGAAGCTGAGAAGTGCCGCTGGACAGGGCAGGTTGTGGCGTGGTGCTGAGGGCACGGGCATAACAGCAGGATGAGCCTTCTTCCTAGAGCCAATGGTTTTTCTGGGTCCTGGGCTGTGGAACTGGGAGGCTGGAAACTAGATGAACTGGGGAGAGGTGCTGAATCCAGCCAGAAACAGCAGTGGTGGTGGCAAAGCCTCAGTGTGCCTGTGAAGGGCAGATCTTATGGAATATCATGGAATCAACGGTTCACTGACACCAAGCAGAGATAATATAAATCGCATTACATCAGGGTGCCACTTAGACATAACTAATCATGGAGATTAGCGGCGTCTAATGGAGAAGGCATAACCAAGCACACAGCTGCTCATGGCCTACAGCCTGCAAGGCAGTGAAGACCTCTGTGGTCCCATCAGGCTCATCCTGTGGTTTGCTAATTCAGAAGCTCTGGACAGCTTCCCACACAGAGAGCTTGTTACTGTAGGATAGTTGGCAAGAGCAGGCCAGGGTTGGGTCCTTGCTTTGAAGAGGCACTGGCTAGGATAGTGATGGGGTACTCCAAGGATGGTCGGAGGAGTACACGGACCTAGGAATGTGTGCTTTTCATAGACACCTGCCCTAGAGTTCCATTGGCAAAATTGGAAGGCATTGACACATTCATCTCATCACACATGATCTGGGCTACCTACCAAGAACCCAGGACTGCAAAGATGGAGTCCATAGACCTGAAACCAACCCCCAGAGCTGGTGGCCTGCCCACTGGAGCAGATGGAATTGGGGCTATCAGCTAAGCTCCTCTCAGGGGACTCAGGAGCTTCCCCCACCCTCTGCCTTAGTTATGCCTAGGTAGACTGGAGGATCTCCTAGCTGCTTCTCCCTACACATGCTAGAATAAAGGAACAGATTTATGTACAAGATCCTCTCAGATTAGAGTGCTGAAGGCTGTATCCCTGGAGCCAGCCATGGCAAAGAACTTCAGGATTAAGCACACACTGCACTACAGTCTCTGAGTAAGAAGAGGCTCTGGCTGCAATGGCTGTGGGTACAACGAGGAAGAGCAGGCTGCCTTTTCTGAGTGGAAAAAAGCTTGGTCCTGCTGCAGATCTCTAACCAGTGTGATAGCACAGGCTTTGGGGAAGCTTTCAAAACCTAGACAAGACACGCTCCTTCCTGCTTAACGCCCTTCATCAGCTCTCCCCAACCACCATCCTACTATCCCCTGGTCCTAGGCCCCATGCCTGCCTGACTTTAAAGGCACGATGCTACGAAGATCATTAGATCCAGCCACCAGCACCACCTTCACAATAAGCCACAAATGAAATGGTGGGTTGTTTTCACTTTCACATGTGAGTCTTGAGGGCTGAGAGCAAGCTTTCTAATCTCTCAGTGCCTCAGCTCACTCACACAGAACACGGCAATAATAACTGTGCATGCCTCTGTGGGTATTCAAAGTTTGTGCAGTGTCAGGTATGGTAAGTAGTGAATGCAAGGTCTGCCTCTGAGGGAGTCCTCAAAAGCCCACTGTTGCTGCCACGATTGCCTCAGTTCCTGAAGGCTCCTGTTTTACAGGCCCTTCCTGCCTAGGAGATCTGGTATTCTGTGGGCACACAGTCAGGGCCACTGTTTTGCATGGGTTGAGTTCATGCCCCAGTACCCTCTGGGTTTGGGAATCCCTTTTCTCATGCTTTCAGTTTCTTTTCCAGTGGCAGGATCAGAGACAGGGAACCACAGTGTACCTTCCCACTGGGCTTTTACACAGTGTGAATACGTTTCCACATTAAATAATTAAATGTAATAGCTAATACTTCCCTTCCCACACTAAGGCTTTATGTAAGTCATATAATTATTTTTTTTTTATCATTCATGGCAAAAGCACCATGCAGGAAAGAAACCTGTCACAATGTTGCAACAATATGCAAATCTCTGGGTACAAGAGCTGTGGCGAGGAGGCCCCTCCTGCGGAGCCCATTTGTGCCTGTCTGCTGGGCACTGTGCACATCAGGTGTCCGTGGGCACACCATAAATAAACAATAATCAGGGGAATGCCTGCTTACCAATCAGCTGCCACAAAAAAAAGCAAGCCAGGGCTGGCTGTACACCCACAGGCCACTGGGCTCTCCTAATGAGGCCAGAAGTAGCAGAAGGGGTTGTGGCATGTCCTAGCCAGTGCCCTCCTCCCTCTTATTTTCCGTTTCTATTTCTTTAAGTGAAACGTATGGCGAATCTGTGGTCCCATGGGTTTCACTGACAGCAAAAGACACTGTAATTCTTAGTAGCTAAGGTAAACAGATTTCAACTAAATTCAGTTAAGAGGCTCTATGAAGTTCCACCTTGCTGTTTATTCCACTGGTTGGCCTCCAGGGGGCACTGTGAAGCCGGGTAGAGCTACAGAGTAGGTCCTGGTGGCCAAACCAGCTTTTCAGATTTAGGGATACCACATATCCTGTTGAGTGGGGCAGCTAGCTGTGCCTTACATGTGATGTAGCCACATGTCTTCTGAAAGACACGCATGTCGGTACCGTGCACAAATAAAACTGGCCGGTTGCAGCTTCAGCTTTTAGGCTAAGGTCCCATACCTTTGCTCTCCTGCTGTCTTCAACTTCTGAGGGGAATGAATCTTTTACTATATACAACCCTTTTCACTTAGATTATGGCTAAGAGTCCTGTATTTTCAACAGTTTATGTTGAATGTCTGGAAATTTACAGAATATTTATCATGACATATAAATTGTAAATCCAGAAAGGGGTTAAGACCATTCGTCTAAAAAGGAGGCTATTACAAGTTTTTTTTTAAAAAAAATATTTTACTTACTCCTGAAGTTTTTTTAAATTAAATTTTCTAGGTCAAGGTGACTATGAGGAAACACAGTCCTCTGAACCACTCACAGAGGTGACTAGTATGGGGACTTGAACATCTAGGGTCTCTTCCTGTTCCTTGGGACAAGCAGTGCATACTCCCGGTTCTCTGTTCACTCTCCCTGTCTTCTCTGTAGCTGGCTTCCCTCACACAGCCCTTCAGCCTGACACATAGTGGTTTGTCTTGGTCTCTTGTTTTGGCTATCCTAGCTCATAGCCTCCAGAAATCCTCAGCCCATTTCCTTCTCCCCAGTGTCCCACCTGTTAGCTCATCGTGCATATTCTCTCTGGGAAGAGGAGAGTCCAGAGCAGACTGTTCCAGATTTGAATAGCTTTTAAAACCCAATACATCCCCAAAGCCCCTCCAGGCTGGCCTCTCCCTACTCTCCTCAATTTCAATGAATTGTTGCACTACCCCAGTCTCTTGAGGGGCAAGCCAGGGAACCTGGAACCATCTTTCATTCCTTCTCTTTGTCCTAACAGCTGATTCATCATCAGAAGATGTCTGCACAACTGCTAAGCTTCCAGGAGGCTCTAGTAGACAAAGCCTCCTCTTCTTCTACACCAGGCTATTCCTTACTAAGTAGCCAACACACTGGTCCCTAAGTCCCCTACTCAGTGCCCCAGGGACTTCCTAGAAGACAACAGCCCCCTCCCCTAGGGATGCCTCTAGCCATGGAGGGTAGAGTGAGTTTCAGGAAGAGGAGTCCTGATGAGAACCTTATAGAAGGAGAGGTTAAAAGCTTTCCATTAGGGACACTAACGCCACTCTAGACCTACTATGCGGCAGCCTTGGCAGCCTTAACTTTTGTCTTGAGTTGCTGTTCCTGCTGAACCTCTGTCAATAGCAAATCTTAGGCATTTAATGACAACATTATCTCCTGGTACGCAGTTCTGTTGCTAAGACTGGAATGTCTGTGGCTACACTGTCCTTCACCAAACCCTGTGCTGCCCTCCACAGTCAGGTCAGAGCCGCCCACACAGGCAGAAACCTTGACCCTGAAGGCTCATCCTAATAAGCCCTGATCTGCTGTGTGGATCCCTGTCTTCTGCTTGTATTGCTGGAGTAGGGTTCCTTTGGAATTCTAATTGGAATTGTCTTAAATCTATACATAAAGGTGAGGAGAAATAATGTTTTGGCAGTTGAGTTTTCCAGTGTGGGAACGCATCTTTTCTGTTACCAATTTTTGTTTAATCATTGCTATAAAATTTTAGTTTTCTTTTGCTATATTTTTAGACACTGGACATTTTCATAAAATTGTCTTAATTTTCTGTAATTATTGACATATTCCAGGTCATGATGGGAATATAATCTAATTAAACAACTATTTAATTACCTTTTAACCATTCCAAACAAACCTTTTTCCCAACTTGCACCTGCGTACTCATGCAGAATTAAATATTATGCAAGCTTTTTTTTTTTGCCTATTTTCCCTACATCTGAGGGCAGCACTCCTCTGTGAGGTATTCAAGTCACCTAACCTTTTCTTTGGATCACCCATGCATTCTCCAAGCTATTCTGGGAGGCAGAGGGTCTTTAAATTTGTGTATATCAACATTTCTTTTTTAAAATAGTTTTTTGTATGAACAAAGTATGGATTTATGGAGTTGGGCAGTTGGATTCAGGGCAGAGATTTTTCTTGAGTAAATTCAATTTACATAGAGTAGTGAGGAAAACAGAGAAAAGATCACCATTGTCCATCACTGTAGAGAAAATGGACGAAAGAAGCAGGGTCGACAGATCAACCCATCAACCAATCAGATATGAAGAGGATATGGCAAGGAAAATCAAATCAGGGACTCCTCCAGATGACACAGTCCCAACTATGAGTAATGCCAATTCCTGTGGTTTGGATGTTAAATGTTCATCAAAAGACCGTGTGTTAAAAGCTTGGTCCCCAAGAGAAGTGCTATTGGAGGAGGGTGGACTCTCCAGCAAATGGAGACTTGTGAAAGGAAGGAGGTAGGGAGGGTGGGAGGGAGGGAGGGAGGGAAGGAGGGAGGGAGGGAGGGAATGGGAAAGGGGAGGGGAAGGGGAAGGGGAAGGGAAGCTAAAGTAGATCACTGAAAGCCTGATCTTTGAGGATTGTAGGATTCCAGCCTGCTGAGTTGCTCTGATTCCTGGTTACAGATGCAGCCGTACTACTCCTATACACAACCTTGCCAGCATCCACCACTCTCCCCGGAATGTACTGATGGGAGCATCCTACACTCAAGCCTTCAAAACTATGTTGTAAGCAAGTTGCTCCAGGCACTTTATAGTTATAATGCCAGGCTGACTAACACATCCGCCTTCTCTGTTCTTGTTGACCGTCCTTTCACAGGGAACTCACTCATACCACACAATCGGGGAAGGTAAAAGTCCGGAAGCCATTAGTCTTTCAGGTCTGTTAGAAGCCACTCACTCCATGGTTCTTGGACAAACTTGAGGTAGGTATTTATACCAGAGTTATGAGGATTTCTGTTTGGTATGCTGCCTGAAAATCCAAGGGCACATTTTCTAGCCTGTTTACCAGTGAAGAATACAGTTAATGAAGGTGTAGTCGACCAGGCTCCCCTTCATCTTCTCTCCTCAGTTAACTAGTCAACTGTATCTGGTCACCCACACTAATAGTCTTCACTCCTCTATTGCTGGGGTTCCTTTTGAGGAATTCATAGAAGAGATCCCCTTGCCATTATCTGGCTCTGTGAGATAGCTCTCTTCTGCACCCAGGAAGTATCACTCATATTTTACCCTGTCTTCTCAGGACAGAAAAACTGGTATTGAAGACAGTAGGAAACCTAATTGGTTATGTCTTAGGAACTGGTTTGCTCCTTCATCTGTGGGATATACCAATGTGTGTTTCAGGCCAAGGCCCCTGAAAATGTCAATCTCATAGGCTTCCCAGAGTAACTGACTTGATGCACTGTGTATGCTAGAGAGACATGATTCAGAAAGGCCACAGCAAGCTCTGGAGATTGCCTCAGATACTGGGAACATGCCTGACTCCACTGTGGGATGACTGAAAGTGATGAGAGCTCCTTAGAGGTTGAGAACTGAGGCTGAAGTCTAGTGGTCCCATTCTCCTGGTCTGGCTCAGGATGCTATGGGTGACGCTTCTATGTTCTCAGGCAGAGAACCTGGACTAGGGCAACATGTGAGTGGTAATGCTTGTGGGCCCCGTAGAAGACAGCCACAACACTTGGTCTTCTCCAGGCCAGGGCACAGTTTATCCCCTAATGGTCTGAACTTGGAAAGAATATGATAAAGAGCATATATCCTTCTTGGAGGTAGGGAAACACAGTTATTACCATCATATCAAATGAGATTGATTCATGAGTATTTGAAAAGTATGAGAGATCCCGAGGTATCCTGTGACTGCAAGGAAGACGTAGCATTTGTGAGTCTGTATGTACTATCTTTAAGTGCCTCAAAGGTTGTCTCCACTCTTTCTGAAAAGTACCCAGCAGAGTCTTTTCCATGGAAGCATCCTTGTAAACAGGTTCATGTGATGGAGAACATAACAGCTCCCTCTCCTAATACTTGTGTATTAAGATTGTGGGTATGCCACTTCCCTCTTCCCTACAGCAGGGATGCTAACAGCCCAGGAGGAATCCTACAACCAGCTAATCCTGGGCCAAGTCAAATAAACAGGATATAGCTGGAGACCCGCCTTTTTGTCACTTGCTGTTCTATGTTGCATCTGGTAAAGCTGGTGAAGGAAGAGGAGAGGAAGCTTGGAAAATGGGTTAATGCTTCAAGTCTCTGTGTGTGATCTTCCAGTCTTTTACTACACGTCCCTCCAGGACGTGTTAGGGTAGCTACAGTTGCTATTACACCTGCCTTCTCAAGTAGCCGTCAGTTCCAGCCAGCGAATGCCGGGCATTCTGGCCTGTCTATGGAGGTCAAGGACAGTACATATCACTTCTACTAGCCTGCTCCAATGTCACCTGGAACAGTGGGCAGGGTTAATGAGGCTGAGTGACAGGTCGTCAGCTCCACCTCATTCAGACAGTGCCAGCCTCCTCTCTTTGAAGAGGTGCTGCTCTTAAAAAGTGGTATGCAGACAAAATCTGCAGGTATCTGCTCTTCCTGTGCTGGAGGACAGAGGAAGCAATGGCAATATGTCTGTGGAGGAGCCCGTGGCATGGAGCCCTGGGCCCCGGGCAGAAATCGAGGACTGGACTTGTAACAAGCATACATTCTGCCTAGCAAATGAAACAAGAGTGGGGTAAATCAGGGGCCTTCCAAGATCTGGGGGGCTGGGTTAGAAGTTTGGCTTGCCAGTTGTGGAAAATGGAAGGAGAAAGTTTGGGCCTTAGCTCATAGAAAGATAGCAGTTCAGCTCATGGAGGAATCTGCTTCTTGTGTGTCCCAGTCATGGGCCAGATTATGAGGTAAGGCTGTTTTAAGGAGTTGGCCTGGTTCTCCTCTTGGCCACTGTATCTTTTAGAGCACTCTTCAGAGAAGGGATGAGCCTTCGCTGAGAAGATCTCCCTTTACCGCCCTTGTCCAGTGGACACATGCCCACCCCATCCTATCAAACAGCTTTCTCTTGGAGGCCTACCTTGGGTTTGAAGGCAATAAGCTTCAGGAGCATCTCCACCGTGAAGAGGCCAGTGAAAAGCATGTTGAGTATATTCATGGCAATTTTGAAGAGGCAGCTCTGGCCATAGTGCTAAGTGGAGGGAAGAAGAAACCCATGAACAAGAGCCAAAAGAACCCTACGTCCTTGGACTTGTTAACATCTCTGTCCAACCTTCTCGGATGCCCCCATTTCTACAGAGGTCTTCCCTGAGCCATCCTCAGGGCATTCAAGTGGACTCTGGAGATCCTGTAAGCGCTTGCCTTTCCTACTCTTTCTGATATCAGGGGTGGGAGATATCTGAGTTTCTGATGATTCCATGATGACTTTTGGGGGTTTCTGGTGCTTGAGAGCCCTGGTACATACTGACTTCCCTGTAGTAGGGGTAGGTATTGAATCTACCTCCATGCCACATGCTTGTGATGGTGACTCTAAGCGTACTCTCTTGGGTCTCTTCTCCTCTATTCTCTGTTATCAATCCAGAGCCTCAGGGATTCTTTCCTATGGTTACAGAGGAACTTTGTCCCCTAGAAGCAATACCTTCCCCCCTCCTCATTCTTCTGTCTCTTACTTTCCCAGCCGCAGGTAGGTGACCAGTTGATCTGGCCTTGCAACTGCTTTTACCACATCCTTCCTCAGCATTTTCCCTAGGCTAACCCCGCTGTCGACTGACCTGCATGGCCAGGCAGATGGTGTTGAGCAGGATGAGGACGAACATCAGATACTCGAAGTAGGTAGAGTTGACCACGTACCACACTTTGTACTGGTGCTGGTTCTTGGGGATGTACCTTCGCAAGGGTCGAGCCTTGAGGGCATATTCCACACATTGTCTCTGGAAGGAGCAAGGGAGAATAAACATACATGGAGAGAGAGTGAAGGTGATGGAGGACACGTGACAGTCAAAAGTAGGATGTGTGTTAAACCACACACATTCTTGGGCTCCAGCTCATAGCTGTGACATTAATGTGAAACATGCTGTTGATTTCTCTGGCTTCCCGTCTAGATTGTAAGGAAGAAGCTCAGCTCCTTTCTCTAACCGGTAATGACTGGAGCATGGCTCAGCAAGTGTTTGGTGCCTGATAAATACTGATTAGCTCATAGCTAGTCTTGGTTATGTCCCACGCATAGATTCTCCATGGAGTATCTTTTGCCTAATTTGTCATTTTCTATCTTGCATCCTTCTTCCTTATTGACTAGTACCTACAAAATTAGAAGACCTGGAACTGTCAGGAGAGGAATTCTTGTTTTAACTAGAATCTTGGGAAAAGAGAAAATGTCAGCCAATTTTTGAGCACAACACCCAAATCCCCAAAGCAGAAAGCAGAAAGCAACTCCAGTCTGCTTGACCCTTGGCCTCCATGCCTAATCCCCAGTCTCACCAATCTAACCTCCTGCTTTTACATCTTCACTACAATGAACCGATGTTAAGTCATGCCTCATCTATACTTTCCAATTGGCTTCCCTCCTTGTCTTTGTTTCAATGCTAAGTCTACACAGTAGTGCAAATACTGAATCTAACCCCAAGTAGCAGACATCAAAGCCCACATAGGGTCCAGCTTTCCCGGCATGCATAGGGTTGGGCATATTGGGCCGTGTCCTCATGAATTGGCTTTACTCAGAGCATGGGTTCCACTGGGAGTGCAAAGGGAGCTAACCTTGGGTTCCTCGCCTGTGTCCAATCCTAACAGCACATCACTCACCTGGGGAGTTGGCCCATCCCATAAGCTAACAGAACATACTCTAGTACTTGATGCCACCATACCACTCTCATTTAAGACTCTCTTTTTATGCCCCTTGCTCAGACCTATGTTTTGCTTGAGAAGCCATCTAAGTGACTTTCTAAAACTGTTCTCCTGCCCAATGCTAGCTCTCTGTCCCCCATTGTCCTAGTTTCTTTCTCCATCATCAATGGTACACACTTGGGCATAGTGTAATGCTCCAATTTCTAGATAAGACACAAATTTCTTTCTTCCACAATGCCTGAAACCAAGTGTTGCTAAGTGAAACCTTAACAAATATTTGATGAACACATTTTCCAGACATGGGATTTTTGAGGATTTAATGTCTGTAAGATCTGAGAAATGCAAGATTCATATTTCTGCTGTAGGAATTTGGAGCAAACACCCCGTTCTGTTGGATGACGGGACAAAGGGCCTTGGTATCCACACATGTCCCTCCAAAGACCCTAGTCTCTCTTCTGAGTGGGTCCTGGGCAACCGCAACCCGCCCATCCTTATGTGGGCCCTGCTTCCCTCCTCCCCTTCCCAGAAGGCTACCTGGTTTTTGTCCAGCTCACAGTTCTTGTACTCTTGTTCCCCCTGCTCCTGGAAGGTGACGATGACGAAACCCACGAAGATGTTCATCATGAAGAAAGCGATGATGATGATGTAGATGATGAAGAAGATGGAGATCTCCACACGGTAGTTGTAGATGGGGCCCTTGTCCTCCGTGTGGGAGTCAATGGAGCGGTACAGCAGCCTACAGGAGGAGATAGGCTCACAGAGTGACCTGGAGAAGCAGTGTCACCTCCATAAGATGATGGCACCACTGCTCCCAGGGGTCCCTGCAATCAAAGGAAACAGCTCCAGGCTGGGGCCAGAGTGTCTGGGCTCAAGTCCCATCCAGGCAAACCACTGATTCTCTTTGGTACAGAGTTTACAACTGTCGAGTGGAAATGATAATTTCCTACTTTTCTAACTCACAGGGCAGCTGATACAATATATACACAGTGCTCTGAAACCATCAAGAGCTATTGAACTGTGACATTCATCACTGACTCCAATTTGAAATCCAGAAATACTGGTAAATATTGAAACAGCTTTGTAAACTGGCACAGATCCAAGAAGGTGAGGCCCCAAAAAAGTAAATCTGAGAAAGAAATTTATTTAGATATAGTAAAATGAACATGTCTCCAGATTATTCACATCATCCACAGTAGTTTAGAATATGCTTGTGCGTGCGTGTGTGCATGTGTGTGTGTGTGTGTGTGTGTGTGTGTGTGTGCGTGCGCCATCCATTTCAGTCTGGGCTATGGACCAGTTGCGCTTGTTCTTCATGGACCAGGATAATCTTCTTCTCTTCCTTTGTAATCACTCTAGTATATGGCTGTTCTCTGAGTATCACTTATATTTTGCCATATGATGGCAAACCCCATCTATGCATTTCTAGATGGGGACATAGGTATTTAAACAAAGATACAAAGAGCACCACATGGACAACTGCCTGCTACCAGTAATGCTGTACAAAGACCATTGAGTTGGTCCAATAGAGAAAGTATCACCTTTGCATAGGGACTGGTTCCCTGGCTTTTGCCTCTTTCTTTCTTGAGACTGTTAACGTAGACAAGGCTTTCTCCGTGGAGACTGGTACAGAGTCTAATCAGACAGAGATCTCTCATCTACCTTTATCCTTGTCAGCTACACATGGGGAGGGTAAGCTGGAACTCTGTGATGATGAAAGGTTCATACCAGAAAAATTCTTTCTGTACTTGACTCTGAAATGCCATAAATATAGTGGTAGACTCCTAATCTTGTGACTCATACTGAGCTTGGGAAAAGGAGTCAAAAGGCATACATTTTGTGTTGGAATTCCTAAAATGCTGCAAGTCTCCTGGGTGTTACACCACTTGTACAATATACACAAGGTCCTCAGTGAAATATTCAGCACCCTCCACCTCCAATACAATCTTTCTAAGAATATGTTTTTGAGATAGAATCTTACTAAGTAGCTTTGTCTGGCCTGGAACCCTCTAGGCTAGCCTTAAACTGACAGATCCCTGTCTCAGGATCTACTCACCCGTGCCTCCCCAGTGCTGAGACTAAAGGCATGCCCCACTATAGTCAGCTAAAAGTCTGTGTTTCTGTAGTGATCATATTTTACACTTGAAACAACCTCACTGCCCGAGGACAAGTCTGACCTCTGGGAAGAATTCAGGGAATTAATAAGACCTTGAGTAATAACTGGATAGCCAGTGTCTCGACCTTGTGAGCCCTAGTGTTCATACTCACTCTGGCCACCCCTCAAAGGTGGAGACAGTGAAGAGGGCCATCATGGCTTCCAGAACATTGTCAAAGTCAAACTTGCTGTTCTCCCAGCTTCGAGGCTGGATAATGGGGTGATCAACCTCTCCATCTTTGTATGTGATATAGTTACCCCTGAGAAAGGAAGAGACAGAGATAACCATGAGGTGTCCCATATCTCCAATACCAATGATCCCTAGCATGCTGAGTGGGATGCAACCAAACTATGGAGCCATCAGAAGAGTCAGTGAATAGAATGTTGAGGAATAGATGAAGTCACATCTCACAAAAATGAGGTCAGGTAATGGGATAGGCCAGGGGATAATCTCTACTCTCCTTTAACCAAGTCACCGTCCCACCCCCACCCCCACCCAGTTAACAGTCCTGGATCTGGGAGCTTGTTAGCGTAAACTCACTTGCACTCTGCCTCTGTCTGTTTAGAACTGTCCGAACAAGTATAGAGCTTTCCCTAGAAGAGAAGAAGGAAGTGATCAGAGATGCTCCTCAGGGGATGGATCCGGCAGAAGACCATCAGTGAGCACGTCTGTAGCACCGTCCTGAGTTTGAGCTTTGAGGATAACATGAGCAAGGTGAACAGAGTCCAGATGCAGAGGACATGACTCACATTCAGAACCGAGAGTGAAGCCAGATTCAAAAGCAGGGAGCACCTACCTTGGAAGGCTCTGCTCTCTGGGAAGGTCTTGAGAGGAAGAAGAAAGAGGAACTGGGCTTGGAGAGAGTTTATGGGAAGAAGTCAGTGGAAATTTATACAGTGAGGAGGGGACGGAGAAAGAGTGCTTCATGGGAGAGACCAGAAGAACTGAGGAGATGGAGGCAGAAAAGAAAAAACAATTAAACCTCAGGCTGGATGGTATAGTGTGGACATGGTGCTGTTGTTAGCAACTGCTGTGGACTTTAAGCCAAGGGCTGACACATGGGTACCAGAGGATGAAAGTCATCTGGAAAGAAGAGTAGCTAATTGAAGGTGGCACAGTAGAGAACACACAAGTCTTTAGTTAGGAGAGGTGTGGGACCATGGTCCCCAGTTGAGCTAAGGCTAAAAGCCCCGGAGACCCTGAAGGGGTGGTAGGAGCTTTGTCTGTTCCCAAGTACCATGTGCCTGTCACTAGTCGCAGCCCTCCATAGATTTGTGGCCATCAGTCATGTAAGGGCAACGCCCTAAGCCCCTCCACATGTAGAGGATGTGACCTGTGGTTACATAGGCTCAAGACAGATCTCCATTTTAAAGGCCTGGAGGGCTTAGCCAATAAGCTTTTTGTCCCAGACACTCCTCCCTGCAAAAGGTATTTAACCTCAGGCCCATGTTGAGAAGTGGGGTATGGTTTTACACATCCACTTTCTGCCATGACAATAAATACCTTTTAACCATGGACTGCCTCTCTTCATAGGGATCCACTGTGGGGAGCTATGGAGAAGGCCTTTGCCCATAGAGCTTTTGTCTAGTCTCCCGTAGAAGGTCTCTCTGCACTCCCAGCCACAATCACCACTAAATTCAAGCCAAGGACTCTCCCGTGGTAATAGCTGGAGTTTCCCTCTTACCCCACCCCAACCCCCTGCCCCAGTCTAGATCTAGCCCACAGGCCCAGATTTGTTCTCAGCTCTTCTGAGACTTCCAGTAGTGCCTGGGTGTCCAAGAGCCTGGGAACTTCACGGCTATGGCCTCTTCACAGGCCCGGAGACCCTCAAACCAGCTCCAGCTGTCCTGTACATCAGACTGTGCTTCCCGACCCCTGAAGCAATGGCCCAAGGCTTCTCTAAGGCCCAACACCCGCCTGGCAACAGTGAGCTGTAAGCACGGTCAATTCCTGTGTCCTGTCTCCCCAGCAGTTATGCCCTGTGGCAGAGCGGAAGTGGACCCCATAACCCTACAGAGAGGCAGAGCTAACTTCCCTCTACATTCTTGGACTGGGAAGTTCCAGTAGGTTGTAGTCACAGGTCACACCACTCTGTACACCTGACTCAGACCACTGTCCCCTCTTGGATCTGCTGGCTCTCTTCCTTGGGAATGCTGGGGAGGGGAAGGAGGCAGGACTTTACCTTGAAGAGCTGGACCCCAATGCAGGCAAACATGAACTGCAGCAGAGTGGTGACAATTACGATGTTCCCAATGGTCCGGATAGCCACAAACACACACTGAACCACGTGCTGCAGAGGGAAGAGGGAACAGGAAGGGGAGAAGGTTTCAGCCTAAGCATCTGTGAACCAATCCCTGGGCCCTTCCAAACCCAAGGCAGGCAGATCCTATGCTCCAAGTGGGAGAAATCGAGAAATCATGCTCCCAGAGGCCTTGGAACCTGTTCAGAGCCACATTGGTGGAACTCATGGGATGCAAAAGGGTTCCTTGGCCTCTGAGTGAGGACAGAGGTATAAGCCCTTCTACACTCTTATCAAAGTGGTAAAAACAATATTAACTCAAAAATAGCTTCTCCCTTGCCATAACCCTCCCTTTGCATCTTACCTAAGTACTAGAATACTAGGTGTGCTCTGTGACATCTGCTGAGCCAGGTAAGGAACAAATAAGGGACATTTAACTGCTCTGAAATCCACTCCTTGGGATCAGCCCTGTAACTGTCATGTAGACACCTTCTAGGAACCAACTTTACCTATCCTTACATAAATTCTAGCCCCTAGCAAGGACCACCAACACCTCCCTTAGTGGCCTTTCTCAGTCTATAGAGAATGAATAAAATTATTTGCTTATGTTATCTTGGTGGAAATCTTCCACGTCTGTGAGGCTGTGATTTTCACCTAACATTGCAGTGGCCTAAATAAGGGTCCCTGCTTTGATTTTCTTGGTTCCTCTTAACCCTGGAGCTTATAGTAGCTGGCTGATCCCATGGAGAATTGAAGATCAATATCTGGGGCTACTCTTCAGTGATATCCAAAGGCCTACAGAATGTGTGATTCTGGATGTCCAGCAGCAGTCCTTTTGGCTTCATGTGGAAGCTTTATTTCACATTTGTAATGGATGGACTGTGACGAAAGCCTTTCTTCAGTGGATCACTAAGGCAGTAGGAAAAAGAACAGCCCACTGTAGCCAGGATAAGTTAGGAACTACTTTCTCTTTTTTTCTGGGAATCCTCCTAGGACTTCCCCCTCAGCCCCTGTATTTATTTTTTCTATTTTCCCTCACTACTCTTTCTCTGTACTTTGAATGCTACCAGACCTCTGTGGACCCCCTGGCTGCTGGTGACCCTCCTTCAGGAATATTCTAAGTTATAAAGAGATATTCTAGGAGAAGACTTTGACTGTTGATGGGAGAGAAAGAGTTCAGTGTTTAAAATGCGAGTGCCTTTTCATCTTTCACTTAGTGTGCCCTAGTGCAGGGTCTACTCACTCCTTCAGCTTGTCAGAGACAGCTCTGAGAATCTCTTCAAGGATTTCAATCTTTCAAGAAGGCTGTGATGGAGTACGGACATCCCTCTCTGGTCTTCATTTACCAGCAAGGACTTACTCCTCTCCTTGGAGTACTAGTGAAGGTATCTCCTATGTTTGCCTATGTTTGCCTCCCATTTTAAATCCTCCATGTGATTTTAATTCCCTCTATGTGATGGTTAATGTTAGTTATCACTTGACAGGACCTGGAAGCACTTAGAAGACATCTTCCAGGCACGCTTATGAGGGGCTTATTTTTCGCTTCTGGCATGCCTTCGAGAGGCTATTTTGATTAGGTTAATTGAGGTGAGAAAGCCTACTGGAAAATTTGGGGAGCAACGTTCCCTAGGCTTGGGGCTTGGGCTACATAAAAGAGAGAAGGCAAGCTGAAGATAAGCACTCCTAACTTTGAATTCCTATTGTGATGTGACCAGCTGCTTCAAGCTCCTGCTGGTTGACTTTCTGCCATTATGTGCTGTGCCCTTGGACCGTGAAGTAAATCATTTCTCCCTTGATCTACTTTTGTCAGAGTATTTTATTGGAGCTACAGGAAAAGCAGCTCAGACACCATAGAGGTTACCACGGGAAATGCTTAACCGAGTCCCCTAAAGACTGCCCTCTTGGGCTGTCTTCTCTTCTTCAGAGCATGGGGGATACAGAGCATGTGGCTAAAATGTTGACATTTGTGCCTGTGGTTTTCCTTCCTGGACAGAATTTCTGATCTGAGAGATGTACAGGAAGCCAGACTTTCAGTTTCCCCAGGATGATGCATTTCTCTTCTCCTAACATCTGATACTCCAATTCTGAATTTTCTGACTTACATGTGAGACCTTATATACACTCGCAGACCAGAAGTTTTGGGTACTAATGGTACAATATGGCTTTTCTCTACTTGTAGCCACCAGTCATGGCTGCAGTCTCACCGCCTGCTCTGGCTTCTTCCTGTGACCTTTCACCTTCCTATCTAGCTTCCTTTATATCTGATCTGAAGCAGAGCTCTCTCTAAATGCTCAGATCACTGCCCTGGGAATGTCATATGGAAAATTCAATAAACAAAACCAACCCCTCTCATTTGAACTTTTCTTATGAACATTAATTGGCCTGCTTCCATTAACCTAAGTAATACAGAATTCACTACTCTTCGCCTTCACTGTGCCCTTCTCAATGTTTAAGTAAAACTCTTTATCTCTGAGATATAAATTTTCTACCTGGATTCTAATAAAAAGCACATCTGGTTGCGTTGTGTCTGTTCATGATAATTATTTTCACGAAATTGTCTTTATGAGTCACTCTGTAACCTAAAAAAAGAGCTGAATAACAAAATCCATGACCACTTCATTTATATATCTTTCAAGAAGTTATCAAGTGCCATTCCTGGGATATGCCTAGTTTTAAGATTTGTATGTATGTATGTATGTATGTATGTATGTATGTATGTGTATGTATGTATGCATGTATGCATGTATGCATGCATGTATGTACATGGGAACATTTTAAAGATCATCCATAACTGTTACTGGTTCTTGACAAAACACACTTTTAAGATCTGTATCTAGCCAAGACTAGATAAGATACAACATGAAAACTAGGAAATAAGCAAAAAAAAAAAAAAAAAAAAAAAAAAAAAAAATCCCTGTCATTTTGGAAGCTGGTTACCCTACATAAAGGCAGATGATGGCACCTTTAGACTTTCAGATGATCCTAACACGGTCCGTTACAACACAAATATAATTTTTCTTTGGTATTGTACTTGGAGCAACAATTTACTGCATCTTCCAGTTTAAAGAAGCAGAAAATTAAAAAAAATGAGAAAATACTTTAAACAAAACACTCGTCAAATGATCAAAATCTTTACTGTAAAGGTAAACAGATGATCCTCAAGTAAAGGTGATAAAAAAGGATTAGAAACAAAATGACTCTGCCCTCCAGTTGCTATGTAGACCCAACAGACAAGCCATTGCTTTCTAAACAGAGACAGTTTCTAAATGCTTATTATAATCAGACTTATTATATATAACATTATATAAGACTTATTTTATATGTGAGTATATTATATGATGTTATAGATAATATATATTATATATAAGACTTATTACATATATTATATATCTTATATAGTAAGTATTGTTATAATAAAAATCCTTAATAAATAATTTAAGATTTTTGAGGAAAATGTCTCCAGAACTGTTCACATTTTGTGTTTTAACTTTCTGTGTTTTCAAGTACATTTGTGGAAAACAAGATGTAGGTTGGGGAATCAGGGAAATCTCTATCATAGGTCTCTGATGTCACCTGAGGGCATTCTTAGCCACAAGTTGCTGAAAGTTGGGGATCTCTTGGTGTTTTCCAAAAGGATTTACCTAATAATCAGAGGGTGATAGATTAAACACTTTAACACCGAGACACTAATAGTGTTTCTATCTGTGTGTAGGCCAAAGGTGAAGGGTTGTTTTGTGTTTGGTTGGTCGGTTATTTTAATGACATTCATGCCACTGACTGTAGCAGTGGGATGATCCTGCCAGGACAGCCATCATTTTACCTCACAGGGTTCAGGTCAGCTCAATTTCTCCATGTTCTATGACTCAAGGATGTGGTACCTTTAACAGTAGGGTCTTAACACCAAGTTTTAGAGGATAGACAAGAATAATGGCAATGGTCTATAATGTTTTTGGGGTTCATGGTACCCCACTGGCCAACAAATCCATATGAGATAACCCATTCCTGGAACTGGACTCAATAGTTGCTATCCTGTGGTGTCTAATAGGGGCATTGTTCCTACCCCGGTGTATATTATATATTTGAGGACTCCTCTACAGTAATGGGTTTCTGTGTGATTTTTTTCAAAAGGGTGGTGGTGTTAGTTATCCCTTTTCTACCCTGTCAATGTGTTCTTACCCCACCAAAATATCCTCTATCCCATTATTCATTCCTGTTCCCATAACACATCCCCTTCTTCCAATGCTCAGGGATGATCCTAAAATAGCGGCAGAGTGGCAGAGTGAGGGCATTGCAGTGTGGAACTGCGACGAAAGTGTTTTACGGACACATCAGTTGTTACAACATGCCCAAGACCTGCACAAGCTCAAGCCATAAACTCTCCAGCACAGAGGAGAGAGGCTGGTACACAGTCTACCTCTAGCTGAGGAACTACTGTCAAGCGATAGTTGTTGGAAAGACAGTCCATTTTCTTTAAGGGTGTGAGTCCTGTTAATCAACCACAGTCCAGGGGATGGCCCCACACCCAAAAATATTTGGGCAGCATAAATTAGACTGAATGAGTTAAAAGAAAAAAAGAGGGCATGCAGTTGGGGATGGGGATGGAGATGGGGGTGGACCTGGGAGGAATAATGAGAGCAGGGATGAATAGGTACATGAGATTCTCAAAGAATTAATAAAAATATTATTAAAACATTTTTAATAAAATGGCTATAAAGATTAAAACTTAAAGAAAAAGAGATGACATCAGTATGACTAAATTGGTTATAATGAAAGGTTATTACAAATTCTTAAGGTCAAAACTCAGTGCCCTGAGATAAAACTGATGCCTGAGGAGAATTACAAAGGAAAAGGCCCAGAGAACAAGGATATTTTATTTTATCCTTTTATCAAACAAACCATTTAAGACTTTGGATGATTAGATTTCATCCAAATACTAAAATTCTGGGAGTGTGTGTTTACCAATGGGGGAAAGCCTTCTTTAGCTGGATGGATACCACCTCAACAGTAGGAGAAATTCTTTAAGCAAAAATTATTTGTACTTGGGGACATACCTGTTAAATCGCACAACAATTACAAAACTTACTGTAGCTGACAATATTTAAATCTATTTTTAAAGTTTGACACATTGTATAAAATTCTATCCCTCTGCCTGTGATCTTCAGTCTTCTAGGTGGGTAAGCAAGCAAGTTGCACTAGCTGTCAAAAATCTAAAGCCTTTGCCTCCTTAGCCTATGACATTCTTGTCGGCTCTTTGAAATCTAAAATCCACTTACACCTCTTGGAAAGCATTTATTATTTATCTCTTTATTTTAAAAGTATTGAGTGTCTCATTAAATTTAAGTAAATCAAAGAACCATCCTGTTCTGTTCTCTTTCTTTTTTTTCCAACTTGATATAATCTAGACTTACCTGAAAAGGAGAAGCTGGACTGAGAAGAACCTTCTGTCAGATTGCCTATAATGTTGGATTAATGGTTTATGTGGGATGGCTCAGCCCACTGGGGGCAGTGCCACCTTAGGTGGATAGTCCTGAGTTGTATCATGAAAACCATGATACTAAGCAAACCATGAAAAGTAGGCCAACAAGCAGCACTCCTCCACGGTACCTGCTTCTGGCTCCTGCCTTGAGTTCCATTGATGATGGACTATAACTGTAAGTACTAGTGAACCCTTTTCTCTCCAAGTTGTTTTTGGTCATTGTGATACTAATCTTGATTGTCAACTTGGCTATCTCTAGAATCAATTAACACCAAAGTAACTGGACATGCCTATAAAGGATTTTCATTTGAGGTGGAAAGATCTCCCAAAATCTGGGCTACATCTTCTGGGGGGCAGCCTACATAAAAGGACAGGGAAAGGGAAGCTTTTACTTTTTGCCTGTTTGCACTCTCTCTCTTATTGGCAAGTTTGTCTACCTGTGGCATCCCTTTGCTGGTGAGAGAGCTTACTTCTTTGAGATTCCAGTGTCGAATAAAAACTGGTAGCCCTCTTAAACTTTCTTGGGAATCTAGTATGAACGAAGGACTACTGAGACACTCCATCTCCTGGACTGAGCAACTACAGAATCCTTGGCCTTCCCATTGTAAGACCCCTATTGTTGGACCATAAGACACTCTAATAAATCCCATATATATAATTCTACTACTTCTGTCCCTGGATAATACAATCACAGTGTTTATCACAGCAGTAGAAACCGAGGACAAAAATTTATACCAGGTTCACGGACTATTACTGTTACAGACCTGAGTGTGCTGTTTTGGGGAGGACTGTAGAAAAACTTTGAAAAGTCCTTTGGGCTGGAAAAACCATTGAGTGCTCATAGCTTTACTAGGCTGTTATAGGAGCTTGGAATGCTGAAAGAGATGCAGACAATGGAGGCCTGGCTTGACTACCAATGATGTTGGAGTAATATTTTGAATGGAGGATATGTGGTCTGGACAGATAGAGCTGAAGACTCAGCTGTGATTAATAAGAGACTGGTACCATTGAAGTGCAACCTTTGTTTTAGAGGGACAGTCAGTGCTGGTTATCTGGGGTTGAGAAATTAGCAGTGATAAAGAAGAGATCAGTATTACTGAGGTGAATCTTCTGGAAGTATTTTCTCAGGGTCACCACACGGAAAGCTGTGGTCCAAAGAAGGCAGACACTACTTCTCAGACTGTCAGCTAAAGGTAGACCTGGTTTTGAAGGCATAAAGAGGTCATGGAGAATTGCTAAGGCTTGTTCCTGGGTTGACAGGTTAGAGTCCTTAAAGAGAAATCTGGAGAGTCCACTAGTGAAAGTAGCTTCAGTTGTAGTGGAGACCCCAGAGTTTTGGAGATAGCAGTGTCATGGATTGACTACCAAGGACCAGCCTGTGCCTGTGAGATAGGCTGGGAAATGAAGCTGTCCAGGCCTCTTGGAACCCAGAAGATACTGAGTGAGGCCCAGATGTCAAGTACGGAACTCCTTATACTGATTAATTTTGGGTTTGCTTTTATTCGATTGTGACTTTGCCTTGGCTCTTCCCCTTTAGAATATGAAAGTATTTAACTTTGTGGTGAAGCCCACAGTTAAAAGGCAGAACTTATAAAGAAGCACTGGATTTTTAAAGAGACTTTGGACTTTTAAGTGTTGAAAAATTTAAAGACCATGGGACTTATAAAGTTATACTATGTTTTACATTATGATATTAACATGACATCTTGGGGACAGACAAGAAGGGAAACTTTATGGTTTAATGGTGATATGTTTGTGTGTCAACCTAAGAAGAGATCAACTGTCTTTGTTACTTTGTCAACTTGACCCAAACTAGAGCTATCTGGGAAGAGGAATCTCAATTGAGAAAATGCCTCCATCAGATTTTTGTAGGCATGTGTATGGAATATCTTTTTGATTAATGATTGACATGGAAAGGCACAGCCCACTGGAGTGTCTCCCACCTCCTAACAGGTAGTCTTCAGCTGAATAAGAAAGCAGGTTGAGTAAGCCATGGAGAATAAGCCAGTAGGCAGTGCTCCTCTATGGTTTCTGCCTTAGTTCCTGCCTTAGGTTCCTACCCCAATGTCTCCTCATGATGGGCTAAATAAAACTGAAATAAATTATTTCTTCTTCAAGTTGCCTTTGGTCATGGTGCTTACTCCAGCAACAGAAACCTGACTAAGACACATCTTTGTTAAAGAGAGACATATACTGTAAAGAAAATTAAATTACAAAATCAGTAGGGGAATGGATAGATCTGGAGGTATTATATTAAATGAGGCAACCTCAGAAGGACAAACATTGCATGTTTTCTCTTATACTTTGGTTGTTAGCTCTCATGTCTTGCATATTTATCCTGGAGTAGATGTGGAAGTCTGGGAACTAGCAAATGGGCTAGTGGATGGGGAACACACTTAGGAAGAGGAGATCGATTATAGGAGGATAGATGAAAGCAGAGGACAGAGATCCTGGGGACAGAAATGGTAAAGCAGGTATCGAAGTGATGGGGCTGAGGAAACAAAGGGAGGGTAAAGGGTTAGGCAAAATAAAGTGTGCATGAAGAAGTTGCGTGGGGACTCTGACCTTGCAACCAAAGCAAACATTATAATAAAATAGGGGAGAAGGGCACATGTGAAGGAATGGGGCCATGAAGGATACTGAGAGCTAAAGGGTTACAGAGAGATGGGGCCATGGAGGATACTGAGAGCTAAAGGGTTACAGAGAGATGGGGGCATGGAGGTTGCGAAAATCAGACACAATGAGTGCTTTAAACAAAATTAAGGATATATGAAGATGTCTTATGAATCCCATTAGTTTGATCAAAAGAGTTAAGAATTCCATCATAGAGGGAGAGGGGCTCCTGATACTTGACCCTCGCTGAGGAACTAATGGCAGCTGATGGCTTCTAAGAGATAGTCATGTTTCTTTGAAGGGTGGGGGCTGGCCATTAGTAGAGTGCCAGTGCCTCAGTAAATACCCTCCTCTCATGTACACATGAGTAACCGTAATGTGACTTATTTAAGAAGACAAGAAGTTGGGAAGGAGATAGGAGATGTGGATGGGTGGTGGGTAGCAGGTAGGAAGACTTGAAGGAAAGGAGTGGAGATAGATAGGGCTGAGATACACTGTAGACACATATAAAATTTTCAGAAGAAAACAACTGGTAGCACATGAAGACATGGACTTTGC
>JANHMN010000008.1:59100525-59102085 GCA_030674055.1 Rhabdomys pumilio
CAGGCCTTATGGGTGGAGCTTGTAGATATGTACAAGGAATCCTGGACTATTTCCATATAAAACACCCAGCCATTGCCCACTACAGTGTGTACATTCTACCATGGTTCAGGACATGCTCAGGCTTCCAAGAAACAGTGGTGTTCCAGGAGACATGGAATGCCAAGGTCAGAGAAGAACAACTGGGAGTCTTAGTCTATGGTATCTTTCTGGCGGGGAGTGGAGACAAACATGCCTACAAACCCTTCAGGAAGGCAGCCAGATGGCTTCTTTGGGTCCTACCCAAGTGGAACTCACCAACCACATTCAGTGGTTGAGCGGCCTCTGCAGTATTTTCTGACCTGAGGTGCTAATTAAAGCATCTTCTCTAGCACTTGACAAGAGGACTCAAATTTGTCTGGGACCAAAAGAGAGTCTGATGGGCAAGCAAGTGCTGATTTTATTCTTCCTGTGTTAAGAGGGAGCTAGTACAAAAATACAATTTCTCTGGTTCATGGATCTTTATTTTAAAAGACACAAAGGACATTCTTATCTATCACTGTTCCCAAAGCATCACCAGGAGGCAGACAGTTTGCACTGAATCACAACAGAAGGAATATAACAGACAGATGGAAAAAACAAAACAAGAATCAAAACAAGGAAGAGGAAGTTTTGGTTCAGAGTGACACGGGGATTTGTGGTGGTGCTGGGATGGGAATCTAGATGTCTAGGTCCCAGAGAAATTCTGGGTAATATAATTGATGACCAAAGAATAGGCCCTTAATTTCACTGTCCCTCATGTTACCATGAAGGTTAACCATGAACCAACCCTGGGAAGGAAGACCCAAGGTGCTAGGGATACAAGTCTTTCTCTGTTTGGTATATATAGCCTTGGATAAATCTCCCAATGATCTGAACACCAAATTTTATAATAGCATTTTATAATAGTATTTCCTTGACTACCTTATAGGGGTGTGTGTGTGTGTGTATGTGTGTGTGTGTGTGTGTGTGTGTGTGTGTGTGTATGTGTGTGCACACGTATGTGTGTGTGCACCATGGAAGAATGAATACATATGTGAAAATGTTTTAAAACTCAAAGTGTACGATTAATAAGCACAGCTGTTGGAGTAGACAGAAACTCAGAGTCAAATTTCTTTCAAGCCTGAGCAAGGTTTGACACTTGACCTTAGCGGGAATCAGGCTACAGTGCTTTAGAGATCATGCCTTGCATCAGTTCAATAAAATCACCCGGGTAGACTCTTTGCAACTCACCCAGCAGGTTCCTCTGTGCAGCTAAGATTAAGAATCAGTAATCCCCACCCCCTCCTCAATCTCTCTCTTCTTCCTTTTCTTTCTATATATCACAAGTGTGTATACTCCAGTTCTGTCTCTCTGTCTCTGTCTCTCTCTGTCTCTGTCTCTCTCTGTCTCTGTCTCTCTCTCTCTCTCTCTCTGTGTGTGTGTGTGTGTGTGTGTGTGTGCTTTGATCGAGGACAGAGAAAGGAATCATAGAAAGAGGCTGAGCTAGGCCAGGGCAGTCATAGCAATGACAGGTTTGGGCAGCTGTAGGGCAGCCTCAGGGCT
>JANHMN010000008.1:59102095-59145491 GCA_030674055.1 Rhabdomys pumilio
TTAGAGACAGATAAAAGAAATTAAATAGGACCTGGTGGTACAGGCTTATAAGCCTAGCTATGTGGGAGGCTAAAGCAGCAAAATCTTAAGTTCAAGGCCAGCCCTGGCAACTTAGTGTGACGTATGCCAAATAAAAGTAAAAAAATCTGTGGCTGTTGTTTTATGGCAGAGCACTTACTTGCCTAGCAAGTCAAACCCTGTGCTCAATCCCAAGTACCACAAGGAAAGGAGGAGAAAGAAGAAGAGGATAAACGAGAAGAGGAAGAGGAGGAAGGAGAGGAAGAAGAGGAAGATGGGGAGGAGGGGGAGAAGGAGAAGGAAAAGGAAGACTCAAACATCGTGGGGGTATTTTAGGCCCCGCCCCATTCCAATCATAGTCACAGAAAGAATCCCCCAACCCCCAGCTTTGCTGACTTTATTGACATCCATTTTTAGCTGCTTGCTCCCATCTTGGGTAAAGAGACTCACTGGATGCCAAAGGAGATGAGGGACACGCTAACCACCAGCAGGTCCAGGATATTGAAGTAATTTCGGCAGAAAGAGCCCTTGTGCAGGAAAGCCCCGTAAGCAGTCATCTGCAGGGAGGCAGAGAACATGAATGAGTGACCTGCCCAAACTTCCAAGACAACATTCAGACACCATGCTTCCTGCCTACAGCATCAGCATCCCAGGGGAAGAGCCCAAGCACTGCACAGGAACAGCAGGAAGGACTGAAGGAAGCACACTGCCAAGAAACCCCTGCAGCCATACACTCAACCACCAAAGATCTTCCCCAGCTCCAGACAAGTGTCAGGTCCTTCAACCCAAAGCCCTTTCAGATTGGCACCATTGTGCTTCTGTGACATTCTGTTGTCCTTCACACCCAGGCCAACAGGGCTCTAGCCCTTGGGGCCCTTGGCTGCTTCTTCATAGTTTATGTTTCCACTACGTGCATACCTCCTAACTTCCTTTCCATATTTTACCCCCAGGGTCAGTGGAGACAGTAGGCATCAAGGGAAGGATGAGACATGCCCAGATGGGTGTCCAACCATCCTGATTTATCCAGGACTTAGTTGGCTTTACCACTCTAGAAAATGTCTGTCTTCTGCAAGCTGGTCAGCTTTCCTTAGAGTCTAGTGAGTTCTACTAATAAGTTATTAGCCTCTCTCTCCACCCTGGTCTCAGCAGCGCTTAGGATCTCTGACAACTGTGTAAGTTAGTGCTACAATCTGGTTTCTGTATCTGGGGTCCTTTAAAGAGGAGGAGCTATGTTCAGAGGTATAAAATAAGAGCTCTGAAGTCAGATGACCTGGACTCAAATCCCAACTCTAGTATATTTCAAGCACTTTATCCGAAAACATTAACATTTCTGTGGCTCGTATTCCTCAACTGTCCATTGAGATCATGGTGACACTTGTGCCATGGGTTCTGAGTATCAGCGGAGTAATTCTATATAAAATACTTGAGACATGTTTCCGCACATAGCATGTTCTGCAGAAGTGTTCTCCTTTGCAATAACTCAGGTCTGAAATCTATATTCCTCCTGTACAAAGGAAGTTGTGTCCTTATCTATAAAGTATGAGTGATATTGACATTTTTTTTCGAGGATCAGACAACAAAGCAGAGGGAACATTTTCTGAAAATGTTCAAAACAAGACCATGTAAGGTTACTGTTACAGGATCTGGCTAACATCGCCTCTTGTGCTAACATTGCTTGTAAAAACCTGTGTACTCTGTATATTCACACTTTGCTTGAAGTAAAGGTTCATGTTACCGAGGATGAGCCTGTGTAAAGTTACAGGTCATGAAGCATCTGCCTAAGAAAAAAGTTTGGGATTGATGGTCGAGAGACCCAAGAGAAGTTTCCTGGTCATCTGGAGTCCAGATTTTCTCTTTGGAATCAGAGCACGTCCAGGGTGGGACACCCAAAGACTAACACAAAAGCCAACATGGGGAAATTGGCAAAAATAGCTCTTGCGACCTAATTCCTGCCATTTATCTCCTGCAGCAGGAGATCACAGGGGACTGGAGAAGCTGTGTTCTACAGCAGGTTTTAGAAGTGGGGAGATTACATAAAAGGTTCTAGGGTAATATGGCTATAGATCTCTCCCAAAGGCTACAATCTGGAGGGCTCACTGTCCTGTCTCCATGAAGACCTGCATCCCAGAGAGCAGAATTAAGTGGCTGCCACAGTTCATATTCACCAGAAAGTTCTGAACAGGGGAATAGTGTGGCACATAGCACAGTTTCTGTCTCCTGAGTTTGGGCTTGTTTTGTCCTGGGCCCTAGAAGTAGACCAGCCCTTCAGAATCAGCGAGAGTGATGGGGGAGAGCAATGGACATGTGCCCAGGCAAGAGCAGAGGAAGAATGGTTATGAGAAAGGGCAAGGAGATACTTGAAAGAGAGAACTTTTTTTTTCAAGTCTATGTGGATTCATGGTGCCAGAAAATGCCAGGTCCAGGTACCTGTACAAGTGGCCTTCTTCTACCTTTGTGTTACTGAAGGTCACCTACGTGGTCCCTGCTTCCTGAAAGCTTTAAGCCCTTTCTCGGGAAAGGCCTGAGACTAAACATCTATATACCAAGAAAGGTATGGTATGCTAGGAGACCCAAGCTTCCAAGTTCTTTGAGCAGGAGGGGAAGCTGTCTCTTACCATCCAATCCTAGACAACTACGTTTCTCAAGGCGTCCGTACCTCTAGGGAGAAATCCTTCCCTCACTTTCGTCATTTCCACAGCTGGTCCTGAGTCTGCTTCCCCTCTATGGAACAGTCCTTTCCATTATTCAGACTAGTTAGTGTGCTCCTACCTGTCCTGTCCTTTTAAAGACAAGTGGCCCCAGACCCTTCAATAGTCCCTTAGAGCAAATGAAGCTCTGGGCACCATCACAGTCAGCGCGTTGGCATGATACAGGGCCCCCCAGCTGGGCAGACAAACCCAGGTGTGGGAGGCGTGGGAAGCAGAGGGGATGCTGGGAGGGGTGTTCAGAAGCACAGTGAGCATAAAAGAGACCGGAAGCAGAAGAAGGAAGAAGTGGGGGAAGGGCTTGCCATGGCAATGCTTGAGAAGAGTTTCTGCTTGCATGGCAATCCTAAGGAGAAAGCACCATTGAAATCCTCAAGTGAAGCTTGGCATGGGCTCCTGAGAACTGGGCCTCAGAGGTTTTTGTGTCCTGGGAAAGATCTCTTAGTACCTGCATGCGACCTTGAGTCTAGGGTGCAACAGCAAAGCAGCTCGTCACAGAAAGGGACGCTGTCTACACTCTCTGATCAGGAAAGAAAAATCTTAGCCACGCAGTTGGCGAGCAAGGAAAGCTAAGGGTCAGCAAACTGAGCCTCGGAGGTGGAAGGACATCCTGGGAGGCATGCAGAAACTCCCAACTCAAGTTGTATCTGGATGAGGCAGAAATGTCAAGCCCACTAAAAGGCTGGGCATGATACGAGGGTTTTATCAGGGAAAGAGAGGTCTGTCGCTGGCACTGGTGCAGAGTGGACATCAGCTTGTATCTACCCCAAGGATGAGCTAAAGAGAAGCCTGAGCTTCTTGGGAGAGAGCATCCCAGGTAAGTGTCCTGGGAAGATGCTTAAGCCGAAGCCTGTGCTCAGAGACTGTGACCCTTCTGTTCTGTGCAAGGGTGAAGAATCTCCACCTTGCTCAGGGAGAAGCCAACATTACCCAAGGTCCCACAGCCCCGGTGCACTGCCAAGGCCATGCATTGGTTTACAGGTGCAGACATATACATAACAGGGCCTCTCATCAGAGCTGCAGGTTGCCAGGGGACTAGAGCAGCAGGTTACCAATGGGTTAAAGACAATCTCTAGTTGTTGGCCTACAGCCTATAGATCCAGTTAGGATGCTGGCTCCCAATCCTGCTTCAAGTCCACCATTACTGTTACATGGCCCCAATCTCTGCCTATCCCTTCTGATTGCCTTGGTTAGGAGGAAGGTGTTGATGACAAAAGAGAGGGGTCAAAGTGACTCCATGCTCCAGAGGTTTCGCCTTTCTAGAGCTTGTGTGGCATTTCTCTATGCAGGAGGAGGGAGAGAGAATTTCAAGTAGGGCTCAGCCACCAACTTGTAGAAGGTCCATGTGAACTGAGCACCGCTGACAGCCACCATGCTCAGCCAGTGATGGCATAGCACCCACAGGGACACAGCCAGCATGTGACTTTCCTAGGCCTTAGAACCGCTGCTAAGTGAGCAGAAGGGAGAGGTGTGGTAGGGTAGGTTTCTCCTGGCATTGGAGCTGGGACGAAGTGGTGGCATGAAGTGAAGCACAAGAATCAGAGAGTGAAGGGGACAGAAGAGTCAGCCAGACAGAGCAGAGACACAGAGAAACAGAGACACATGGCTCAGGGGAGCATTACCTTAAGGATAATTTCTAATGTAAAGATACTAGTGAAGACATAGTCTGCATTGCCTAGGATCTGAAAAATAAGCAGAATTGGATTAGTGGCTCTGGGAGTGCACCCAACACCAACAGGAGCATGTGTTAGCGACAAGACAGACAGCAGCGAGAGCTGGGACTGGCAGAGAGAGGAAGGAAGAGAGAGGGGGCGGGGCTTTACCTTTAGAGCAATTTCAATGGTGAAAATGGTGGTAAAAACAATGTCAAAATAAAACAGAATCTGCAAAACAGAAACAAACAGGATGGGGAGGGGGGGCGGGGCACAAGCAGGGCAGGGGAGAGGTCAGTGGATGTTCACCAGAAAAGGAAAAGCACTTCAAAACAGGGTGCATCCCCGCCCACCACACCACCAGAGCCTTTGCACATGGAGACGGGTGAGGAGACAGGGAGGAAAGACTTCTCAACATTAGCTCCCGCTCAGGCCTAGCGCAGGTGGCTCTGGCTCGATGTGGTGTCTGCAGGCAGGTGTGGGGAGTTTCCAGGGCAGGCCTCAGTAGGAACTGGGTGTAAGCAGCATCTGCTGGGATGCTTCTTTCATCGACCCAATTTACTTACAAACCCAGAGTGGACCGTGGGATGTTGGTCAAAAGACCAGAGAATGGGGTTTGTTTTTGCTGGGGCACCAAATGCTCACACGGGAGGACATTCCCATTGCTGTCATGGCCTTGGGCCCTAGGAAGGAAGTCCTCCAGGTCAGCCCAGGTTGAGGACAAGCTGATTGATACTTGATTTCATCTTGGGAGACAGACCAGGGCTGAGGCCACTCCTGCTGACCTCAGCAAGACAGCCTGGACCAGGCAAGATCCCAGAGCTGAGAGCTTTGTTTATGAACATGGCTTTGGAGCTGTGGCTCTTTTCCTCATGCCTGTGTGGTTGAGATTTAACAAAGGTTTGGCCTTGTGAGGTATAGTAATTCTTATTTTAGTATTTAATATGGATCACCAGAACCTTGGGTAGCTCCAATCAGATTTCCGCTATTAAAGATGATCACGGTTTTCTTAGAATGTCAGCTGTACCATTGGCACCTAATTGCCAACGCTCCTTCCTGGTCAGAGGAAACAGGAGCAGGGCGTGAAACCAGTGGCCTCATTGCTGACTTTCAGGCAACTTGGACTTCCTGGGGAACATCCACAGGCAACAAGATGCCTGACCACTGTCCATTAATCAACTAGCCAGATGCATTTAGGTACATGCTCACTTGCTTAGGGAAAAATCCCAGGCTGGGTTTTCTATCAGAGTCCTAATCTCTTAAAGGAATCATCACTGTATACGGATTATGGAGTTCACAACGGGCTTCCTAACTGAGCAACGAAGGCAGCAGCAGAAGCTGTGGGCCTGCTCCACTCTCAGAAGGACAGGGTGCATAGAACAAAATGGAGTGCATACATGGTTCCTGAAGGAGGTGTGCTGGACGGGGTCCTCAGCAGCCAGAGAGATGCTGCTGAGCAGAATGAAGAAGAGGATGAGGTTGGTGAAGATCGTGTCATTGACAATGCGGTGGCATTGCAGGCGGAACCTACATGGGAAGGAGGGAGAGAAAGACATGTCAGGAAAGATGGGTACCACTCGGGCCTCAGGAGCCTGTCCCCTCAGTCCTAATACACAAGCAGGACCATTTCAGTACTGCTTAGCCTATGGTGTCTTAGTGTGAGCAGACATAGTGAAGTATGAAAGGCAAACACTGGCCAAGTAGGGGCACTTCATACATTCAAACTGGAAGAGGGGAGGAACTGTAGACCAACTGTTTTACAGTCCAGGACTCTCCTAATTTGGTGTTGTGGGGAGCTGGGAACACTCAGGCTTCTCCTGTAGGTTGGATACAGGCATGTGCTAGGTTTGGGACCAGGAAGAAACACAGTTCCTTTTCCTCCCGCCATCCTTACACACCTGTTGTTTGGACTGAAGATGAAAAATGCACTGGCTTCCGGCATGGGAACTGCCTTTTCCTTAAGGTGCAGCTCAGACAGGGGCCGGGGGCGTGGCCCCACAGGCATCTCCGGCTCCTCCTCATCCTCTTCCCCTATAAGGAAGAGAAAAGCTCCATTCTCAGCAACTCTACCACTCACTCCCACCTCTGCACCCACTTCCAGACACATCCCACTACAAGATCAAGTCATCATTGCTGGTGCCTCTGAACTGTAGGATGCTGATCCAGGCAGATGCTCTGTCCCTCCTCATGGGGCTATCCAAGGCCACCTCTGTTAGAGACAGAAATCGCTGGAAGTATAAAGTATTAGGGGCTGTAAGCAGGGTGAGCGATGTGTTCATGGTTGTTCATGTTGTTCTGGTTTTAAAACTGAAAGTCCCATATGCTTGGAAATCCCCAAACAGACGATTGGTTACCCTGGTTGGAAGGTGCCAGAGAACAGGCTGGGTAAGCCCAGGCGTTGCCTGGTGTTACCCATTCATCTTAGCTGTAGGTGAGAAAAGGGGATGGCTTAGTTTACTTGTGGAATACCTTATGGACAATTCTATTTTTTGAAACACTCGTTGATTGAATAAGAGAACTTACTATTATCTTGTAGCTAAGTTGACATGGCCACAAACTGCCTTCTAAATATTTATTTTTTATGCCTATAAACAAAATGTTACTTTTGGCCATCATCAGAGAATCTTTTAACTGCAACGAATGGTAGTAGATGCAGAGGCTAAGGCTTGCTCTATGTGCTCAGCCCTAAATAGGACATTTATATTTAAGACTCAGGGAACACGACAAAAGAAGGGATGGAAGGAATCTGTGAGCCTGAAGATATGAATAGGAGCTGCAGACTCTTCTCTTCTGGGTATGACAGCCACTGCAAGCAGGATCCCACAGCAGCTGAGGTTGAACCGGCCTGTCACTAGTCTGTCATGAATGGGCTGAGACTCATGGGCCCTACCTTTCCCTGTTGAACTACCGGCTTCAGTGGATTCCAGGTAAAGGCAGTTATTGTCTTCAGCTGTATGCCAATGGAAGAGCCCACTGGGTTGCAATGGACACTTCTAATGCCACAGTCATGCAGGCAGCTCTGATAAAGCTCTACATAGGCAGTTCTGACTAAATTCTGAGTCACAGAACCAAACAAAAAGACATGAATGTAGGGAAGGAGGCGTGTATGACGGGGGTGGAAGGGAGGCAGAAGAGGTGGGGGTGGGGTAAGAGTAACCAGAATGCATTACACACTATATTCACGCATAAAATTGCCATGCCACAAATTTAATTCAAATTCACTTAAAAAAAAACTTAACAAATTATACTTCAACACCCCCTGTATTTTCCTAGGATTTCTCAGAAAACAGGGCAGGGAGAGCAGAGCTCAGGCAATGACAAGAGGCCTTTCATCCTGATGCCGGACACTGACGTCAAGGGAAGGGGTTCCTTTGCTCTTCTGGACAGTGGTGCAGCTTTGGGAAACGGGAGTCAAGCACTTCCTATTTGGCTTGCCTCACAGCATCCGTGGGAGAAGGCACTGGGAAAGGCAGCAGTAACAAGGCTGCTCCAGAAATGTCCTTGTCTCAATCATGGCCCTGTCCCTTTCTGAATATGGCTCTTGCATTTGGTCCCCGTGCTCAGCCTTGTCTAGGATGGAATAATAGTACTAGCGCATGGGTATTTCAGAACGCTGTCTGGCATGCAGCTGAAGCTGTGGAAGTGTCATCTCTCACGCTAGCATCTCTGCCCACAGGACACATGCTGAGCATACGAAATTAGTGCTCAGCATCTTTCTCAGTTTCTTCTTTCCCTGGTCTGAATTTCTATCAAACTATCTACTCAAGCCCCGTCATTTCCTGGCTAGCAACTTCAGTGCGGTGACTTGTATTCTCCACACACACCCGGGATTCCAGAGTATGGTCTCAGAAACAGTGTCTTTGCAGATGCAATTAATTATGATTGAATCCGCTGGGCCATCCACCTAACTATAGTTGCTCCTACAAGAAGGTTTTAAAGGCACACACAAGTTAGCAGGCCACGTGAATAAAAACAGAGACAGAGCCGAGCATCGTTGGTCTGTAAGAGGAGTACTTCTGGCTACCACAGGAATTAGGAAGAGGCAAGCAGGATTCATCAGCAGAATGAGGACGACTCTATTAAAACTTGATGTCAGACTTTAAGTGAGAGAGAATGAACTTTGATTTTAAGGCATCCAATGTGTGGTTCTTTCTTAAGTCCCAGGAGGCTGTCACACCCTGTGCTTTGGGCTGGGCTAATGCTCTCTGTCTTTGGGCGTCTCTGCATTGCCTTCTCTGCAGAGCTGACAAGGATGTCAGTGTAGAGACACGGATACGAGAATGGGGCTTGTAGGGGAGAGGGGAGGAGACTAACAAGGGTGGAAGAGAACAGAAGAGGGTGAGGAAGTGAGGGTAACCAGAATGGATCATATATGGCTGAAATTGTCAAGGAATAAATCTAATAAAAATATTCCTTATAAAATTAACAAATGATATTTCAAACTAAAAAAAAAAAAACCCCACAAAGACAAAAAACCCAAAACAAACAAACAAAAAACAACCCCCAAACCAACCAACCAACCAAAAAAACCCAACCTGTCAACCAATCAATCAATCAAATCACCAAAAAGACACAAACACCTCCCAGTATTCAGGAGGCAGAAGCAGAGGCAAGTGGATCTCTTTGAGGCCAGCCTGATCTACAATGTAAGTTTCAGGTCTGTCAGAATTATGCAGTTAGACCTTGTCTCACAAACAAAAAGCAGAAAGCAATAAACAAAAATCTCATAAAAATTCTGGCCTACTAAACAAACAAACACCCCAAATCAAATAAACAGAAACCCACCATATTTTCCCAGAAAACATGCTTCAGAAAGTAGCCTTTATCCCACACCATGAGTGCTTGGGCTTCCCCACCCATCTCTCTGTCCTGTCTCCCAAGTGCTGGGGCTACATGCTTGTGTTACCACATCTGTTTATGTGGTGCTCATGTGGTCTGTGGGTAGAACCCAGGACTTTGTGATTACCAACAAGCATGCTACCAGCTGAGCCACACCTCTAGCCCAGGAGCCCCTTGTTTTGATAATGATCAACCTTCCACACTTTTGTAAGCAACATAACCACAGACCCCAACCTTTGATCTATGTTGCCTTGCCAAAGGGCCATGTTATCCCTTCAAATAACCACAGACTTTGGCCTCTGGCTCTGTGAACCAGTCAGCCTTTCATCCTTACAGAGTCACTATCTCTGGTATTTCTTCAGTGACAGAAAGCTGACCATCAGAAAAATTAAAGGGGTGCAAGGACCAAGAAAACTGAATGCAAATGTCAACACTCCAGTCAACTTAGAACAACACAGCTCAAAACCACTGTCACAGACAGGAGCGCTGCCATCCCTCTGACATGAAGAAGTATGTGGTGGCGGTTTCAAGCTTGGCTGCAGCTGGGAATGTCTGTGAAAAGATTCCAGTCCACATTGATCCCCATCCATAGTGTACATGGGGCTGTAGCCTATAAGCCAGACCAGCCGGGATGGGCCTTTCTTGGGGCCAAGAGTGTTGTGTTCTTTTGCTATAATTTTATTTAAACTTTAAAAAACTTACACAGGGGTAGAGAGACTTGTAGAGTGGCTCTGTCTGTCTGTCTGTCTGTCTGTCTGTCTGTCTGTCTGTCTGCTTGTCTGCTCTCCTCATCCCTTACCATTTGCCTGATCTAGTTTTACTTATCCTTTCTGCTCTCACATTAGGAGATTGCTTAAATGTTTTTAAAGCAACTTCTAAACACTTCAGACTCCAGACATAAACATGGTAGTATTTTAGAAACAGAATCACCACATTATTATACTAACACGATTAACCAAAATTCACTTAAAATAATTTAGCCCCTAGTCCATATTCAATTTTGTCCCCATTATCTTAAAAAAAAAAAAAAACCCTTCATTTTAAAGTAGCAATTGTTTCTTGGGGATCTAGACAAAATCTTTCCATTCTTTTGAGTCATTGTCTCTAGCAAGTCTTCCACGTTCTATTGCAGCCTTCCACACAAACCCTTGATAGTTTGAAGGCATCAAACTCTGCTCTTCATTATAGGTGAGCCACAGACTCCAAATCCCACTTCCCCTGTGTGGAGGAGGGAATGTGGGTGAAGAGAAAGGAAGCTTCTAGGGAAGAGGCCTATCACACCTTAGGAGGCCCAGTAAAAAAACCAGCGGAGGCAGAGCAACATGGAAACAGTTATGCTTTAAAAAAATGTAGCTCTCCCCTGCCTCCCCGGGTTACCATCTCACTGCAGCCTGACCTGTTTGGAGAAGAAAGGTCATTCAAATCCACAGTCATTTGCTGTGTGTTGACTTCAAGCTTGGAGTTTGTGACAGACTGGCAGCTTGAGGAAGCAAGCTTAAGGCTTATGCCAGGATGGGGCTTCCAGAAGCTGTGAATGTATACGGTGGAGGGAGAGCCAGGACCTCCGACCTTAAAACCCTTCAAAAGGAGACAGCCTTGTCAGTCACACATCAGACAGAGGCACAGCATGTAGTCAGCAAAGTTCCTTTTGCAACTAGAGACCTGAAAGCATTTTATGGAGCCACAAATGGGACATCTGTGATGGCAGCTGTCCTCATAGTGAGCAGTGCCTCCTGGGTAATGACAAGATGGATTTTGGATTGACTATTATTAGGTGAGCATAATGCAGCGACATATGCTATACTAATAAAATACGCAAGTTGACAGCAATGGCAATACACACGGTGTAATGAAACCTTAAAACAGCGGTGGCCTAGGAGCACGGCTTCTTAAACTGTGGGTCATGACCCCATAAGGGGTCTTGTAAATAAATGTGGGGGTTACAAAAACTTTGCCCATAGTGAACGGTTTATGAATGTGCAGTTGCCAGAATAGAATTAAAAAGCAATGGTGAGACATAAGATGGATTGGAGATGCCCTGTGAGTGCTTGCCTGTGTGTCCCACAGCTTCACTGTGGCCTAGGTTCTAACACCCAGCATGCACTCCCACTGTGTGTGCTACTGCCCCACACTATGCCAGCAAGTCCTGCCTGAGACACCGCAGTTCAGATTTAAAACCACTCCTAATCATAAGGTACATACAGAATCTTCTGCAGTTGCTGAAACATAATGGTTTAGTTGTGGGAAACAGGTAACATTTCACTATTGTTGTTCCTGTAGTGTAAGAATCGAATTATCCTTGGATTCTCAGATGTTAGAATGCTAGATTTTAAAAACTGCTGTTCGAGCCACTGACTTGAGTGTCATTGAAAAATTATTAAAAGAATTTTGGTTTGGGATTAGGATGACATTTCTAACACTTCCTATATCTGGCTCTAAGCATACATAGTTATGTACTGAGTTATACTCAGTTTTATATGAAATAGTATTATCACTGACAATTATAAAATAAAAATAATGATCAATTATGAGAAATATTAAAGATGCTCTGTGTCCTGAAGCATCAAGTATTCAGCCAAATTTGTTTCTTTATATAAAAATAAGTCTATCCATCTCATTAGTAATGAAAATTTGCATTAGTCTTTAATAGCAGGTAAAATTATATGTATACGGGAGAATCATTTTATGATAGTTCTTCATGAAATTTATTACTATTAGAAAATATTTAATTTGTATATTTATTTTATATACCTATATACTTGAAGTGACATAAAATTTCCTTAGGTGTGGCTGAAAAGATGGCTCAGAGGTTATGAGCATTAGGTCCCAGAGGATCCAAGTTCAAGTCCCAACACCCACATGGCGGCTCACAACATTTACAACTCTGGTTCCAGGGGATCCAATGCCAGTTTTGGCCTCTGTGGGCACCAGGAATGCACACAGTGCACAGATATACATTCAGGCAAAACGCCAATACACATAAAAGATAAAAATATTTAAAAAATGTTCTTTTGAGGGAAAAGCGAACACAAGTGGAAAACATGACCCTCTTAGGGTGGAGGAAGGTTGAGGGGCAGATCACACTTACACGCACACGCTCACGCTCACACTCATGCTCACACTCACACGGATGGAATGAAATCTACTGCCCACGGTGGAGGGGGATGAGCTCACAGAAGCCTGAGATTTGTTTTATGAAGAACTAGACAAAGAAACGTTCAAAGTCTCCAAAAATAGGGATATAGAAATGTTAATTACTTGATTTGATCAGTGTATGTTATACATGAATAACTATACCTCTCTGTGCTCCAAAAAGACGTGCAATTATCACAGGCTAATAAATATTTCAAATATGTTAACCATGATGGAAATGTTAGCTACCCTAATTCCACATGGTGCACACAAAGAATTATCATTGATGGGGGAGCTAAACTTCCTCTTAAAGAAAACCAATAAAATAGTTTAAAAAAGAATCAGTCAAAGTAATTATAATTTAAAAACACTTCTTCAAATATGGTATTTGTCTCTCTTAATATTAGTATGAGGAAACCAGGAAGAGCACATCCCTTAGATGACAGCAGGTAATACTGAAGTCCAGATGTGAGATGCATAGTGAAGGGGGCTTGTGGAGGAAACTAGTCCCACGGGCCCCAGTGGTTGGCCACCCCCCATAGCTGAGTCTGTACCCACAGTCTTTCCAGTCTCAGGGTCGGAAGCACAAAGGTACCTGCAGTGTCTGGGTTGGAGTGGGGACTCTTATCCTCATTCTCACTGGGCTGGAGGTCATCCATGTTGATCTAGGCAACCAAGGGAGAAAGAAGAATTCAGTTAGATGTGTGCCAGGGATCTTGGGCAGAGAGGAGACTTGGAATTACATCATAGTTCAAGGGTGAGCTAAAAATATGTATCTTTGTTTCTGTACCTTGCAGTGACCCTCAGGACATAAGCAACAGCTGAGGGTTCACCAGTGTGTATTTTCTTTCCTTTCTTCTCCCCTCACCCATTCCTTCTTTCCCTTTCCTTCAGGTAAAGGGCAGGAAGACCCTCCCTGATGTAGTGATGGCTCCTGAGCCCTAAGGAAGCCCCTCACCTTGGTAGTGGGTGGAGATTCTCCATCTGCTGTGATGGACTTCAGCTCAATTTTCTCCTCTTTGCTCTCTTCCACTGCTGGCTTCTCCATCACCTCCTGTTTCTTTTCTGGGCTGGCAGTCCTGGCCGGTCAGCAGGAAAAAAACCCAGAAAGGGATGTTTACTGGAATGATAGTGGACAGTGTAGATAGGAAGTGCTTTGTGGTCTTCCAGGGGCAGCAGGATCAGCTCTGAGTCTACATGCTATCTTTTCTCTAGGGCACATCCCACTTGCAGCTCCACTGTAAGCTGCACAGGGCTGCGACACCCCTGGGTATCAGGTACACATCTGACTTCATCCTGAGCCTTAACTTCTCCCCCTTTAAATCAGAGGATTCTGTGTCTCATGATTGGTTCCTAGAGGACCTCTGCTCAGTGTCTAGCAGAGGCATGGCATAAGACCATCCTAGCTAGATAATTATGGGATGGAATGTAGGACCCTATATTGCTTTCCTAAGACCCCAATGGCACAGAAATGGTGAGAAATGTTTGTTTTCTGAGCTGGAGTTGGGTTTTCTTCTGAGGGTGACTTTCCCTTCTCTCCTTGTGTTCCCAGGGCTTCTCTTCCCAAAGTGTGGCTCCTCACTTCCAGGACTGCTGGGAGAAATGCACCATCTTTGCAGAGACTACAGAGCAGTGACTAGGGACTGTAGGAGAAGCCATATTACTGTAGAAGCCTCACTCCAGCCCATTTCAGCCAGGATGGCCATCAGAGGAGCACCACCCTTTCTCCCAGCAGCGGGGATGGCATTCTAAGCTTAGAGGGTTACCTGGCCAGCTTCTTTCTCTCCTTCTCTTCTTCTTCTTCCTTTTGGGCAGAGGTCAGGCTCTCCGCATCAGCCAGGTTGTCCACCGCAATGGCCAAGAACACATTCAGTAGGATATCTGTTTGTGTCCACTCTTAAAGAAAATGACCCTTGGTTTTGGGAAGCATAATGGCCACCAGGGGCGGGGGCAGTATATGCATGCAGAAGTAAGAGTTGCCCAGGACAGACTGACTTCCCGTCTTTCCTGATCACCCTGCTTATTATTTGGAGTTTTCTAAGTGCTTGAGACAAGGATGGTTTTGTGGATGAGAGCAGGGCAGGTCTGAAGCATCAGCCCTGCCTTGCTCTTCCATTGCTAGATTTTGCTATTTGTTTTTAGCACTGAAATAGCTGGCTCTGACCGACATCATAGGCAGTAGCATCTCTAGGAGATTGCTCTTAAGACCCATTCACCATAACAGGGCACCAAAGAGATGGCTTAGAACCTCTGTCAGCTTTTAATGTGAACCTGTGTATACGGACGCCCCTAGAGAGTCTGACTAGAGCTGGCCAGACCTAAAACTTCTTCACTTAGGCAGTCATCTGCCTATCTCTCCCACCCTGCCAAGCCCTGCTTTTCCACCAACAGAAACACTATGGGCTAGAGAACCATAACCACAAAGAGGGGATAGCTGGAAAAGTCTTAAGCTGTTAAACCCCATATCCAGCCCAGGGCATTCATAAATTCACATCACTTTCTATACAGAGCTAAAACTCAACAGAAGAGGGGTTGGTTCTAGAAGACTTGTGACCCTTGACCCTGGGACCTGGGGACATAGGAGGGGTCTATCGTGCACTTTCCCAGCCAACTCGCTGAGACCCTTTAAGCAGCACTTCCTGTCCGTCTGTTGCAAGCTCAGAATCCCGTATCAGAATGCTTAGAGCAAGAAGAAGTGTTCAGATTTCATTTTTCAAATTTTGAAATATACACGATGGGATTTATCTTGAGGACAGGGCCTAGAATACATCTTTTACACACACTTTGACATCTACTTTATAAAAACCTTTCATGATTCTGTACATGAAACGCTCGTGTGGCTTTCTACCCAGTGCAGCCTACAGGCACTTAAAAGGGTCCAGATAGTACGTTGTTGGATAGGGATACTCCAGCCTGTCTTACACTGCAGATATGCCGAGGAGGAAGAAGGCCTCTGATGTGCCCGAGGTCCCCCCCCGACCCCCGCTGATAGAATGCCAATTTTGTCTGCAGGTGGCACAGTGCTCTTGATTTCTGAAGTATATAAACTAAGAATTTCACTCAAATTTTGGGCTAGAGTGTTTCTGTTTTATCACCCAGCTCTGGACTCCATTCTCACAGGCTCAAACAGTGGGAGAGAAGAAAATCCAAGGGCGAGAGGCCCTGGGGTCCTGTCCCTGACTCAGACAGGCAAGAAGCTAGCAGGTCCCCTTGGTAACTTGTGCAGCTCTGCCTACGACCTTAGCCCCAAGAACAGCTTCACAGGGAGAAAACTGATGAACCACAGGGTGGAGATCTGTGTAGGTTCGGTAGCCCCAGAATGAGCAGGGCACACACCTCCAGGTGTATTACATCCTAGCCTGTGTAAGTTTGGCTGCACAGACCACAGTGCCTGGAGGCCTCATTCACTTAGACTACAAGCAGAACACACTTCCTAGAGAGGGGTGACCCAGTTTAGAACGGTGTGGTGCACTGTCTCCCGTGTCCCAGCTGCACCCTGCACCCAGACCCACACTATGGCGGAAGGGGTTCTAGGCCAGGCCACACTTCCTTTCAAGAGCGGTCTTGCCCAGCTAGCCTATAGATGGGCAGCCACAGCACAGAGCCCTAGTCAGGGCCTTGGAGCACACACATGGCACTGTGCTAAAGGCCGAGTTGGGGCAGCAGGGTTGGGGGCAGCATCAGCACCAAAGGATACAATTTCCACAGATGAAGAGGATGATGAAGTAAATACAGACTAACATCCCTGGAAAAGAGGGGCCGCCATAAGCCATGATCCCATCATACATCACCGAATTCCAGTCCTCCCCGGTCAGGATCTGAATGACACATTCCCACCAATAAGGGACACAGCGTTAGACCAACAGCAAACCCCAAACTCCCCTGCCCTGCCCTGCCTGCCCTGGCCTGGCCTGTCCCACTGTATTAACACAAATGTCCCAAATCTCATTTCTTCCTTGTTCTGGCTCCCAATTATTCTTAGGAACTATAAGCCTGGGAAAGTTAACCCCTACCCACAGACAAAGTGCATGGCCACTAGCAAATGAAAAGGCACTGTGGTCAACACGGTATGCTGCTCTTCATGTAGAGTATAAGAGATGGCTGTCATTAGTTCCCTGGGTGGCAGTATCAGGTGACTGAGATCTTGAGGACACTGACAGGCCACGGCCAGTCTCTTAAACAGAATCTTTTGGTACCATCATTAAGGTTTTAGCAATATACACACATTATTCCCTCTGATCTATAAATAAATTTACTTTTAAACTCAAATACATGCTATTCTAGTTTTGTCATGTGCCAAAGCATTCATGAAAGGATGGCTTTGGACCAACTGTAATTTTTCCAGTGGCAAGGATGCGGTTAATGGGTGCCATGGCCACACAAACATTTGTAAACGGATCAATTAGATTGTTTTATCATTAGCCTCCCCACCTACACAGCTCCATGAAGGGCTGAGAGACAAGACATGACAGAAACACCCTCCAGGGCTGATCTAGGCTGGCGTCATGCCTGGTGAAAGGTACTGCCATCACCGCCCCACCTTTTCAAGGCTTCTTCTTGCCCACCTCTGACTTCACCACTGAATAACCCTCCCAGTGAAGACGGCAGCAGGATCCGTACCTGGAACACAGTGAGCAGAGACTGCGGGAAGTTATCAAACGTGCTCCTCCGGGTCTGCATCTCGTCGAAGTTGAACTTCCCTCCAAACAGCTGCATCCCCAGGAGGGAGAAGATGATGATGAAGAGGAAGAGGAGCAGCAGCAGGGAGGCGATGGAGCGCACTGAGTTCAGCAAGGATGCCACGAGGTTGCTCAGGGAGTTCCAGTACCTGAGGACACACAGGGAGTTCAGCCGTCTCTCCTCTGCCGCCCTCCACCAACCCTCGCCTGTGTGCCCTGTGGGTCCTGTACAAAGCTCCGGTCCCTGTAGCTACAGGTCTGGGGTTGGGTAGTGGTGTGAGCGGGACTCACAGTTAGGGTGTGGAGCTGTAAGCTTAGCATCAGATGTAAGAGGCTACAACAATAAGGAGAGAGGGCTCAGGGACCAGATGTTCCCACCCACTCTGCCAGCTGCTGATGCCCTTGGACAAGTCATTAGCTCTCCCCCATTTCTTGCCTTCCTGTCTGAAAACAAGGCAAATGGAGATAGCAGGACTGTGGACATCATTACGTAGCCTGGAAGATCAGACTGCATCCCTCTCCTTAAAGCAGTGCTCAGTATTCAGTCTGGCACACGGATAATTTAAGTTTATAATTACTCTGAACACTTCTGGTTTTTAACAGAGAAAACAGATTCCCCTCCTCAAGAATGCCAGTCTGAACAGATTCCAGCAGCAGGCATCTGGGTAGGTAGGAAGAGTACTACTTACAGTAAAGAGAGTGGGCGGGGCTTAGTGATGGCACCGACTTCCCTGTCACTGTGGCTGGTTATTTAAAAGTCATTCCTTTGGAAACTCTGACCCTGTATCTGGGCCTGGATATGTTTAGCTTTAATAAGAACCCATAGGATTCTGATAATTTTGGATTACAACTAATCCATCACTTTACTGGAGATGGCTCCAGGCAAGAGTCCTCTAGGGAATCCGTCAGGTTTATAGTTTATTAGGTCAATGAACATAGGGAGTAAGGACTTTTTCAGGGGTCCACCAGAGTTACATCTGTGGTAGCTCCCTACCCATAATCCGAAATTTTCATTCAACTTCACATGACCACGGCCATGTTGACTCTAATCTGTGATAACTGCCACAAAGTAACTCTGGTTTTTTTTTTTTTTTTTTTTGCATAATTTAAGAGTAAGATAAAACCATTAGAATGGCATGCAAGGCTGTACACTCAATCTCTGGCTCTGGAGATGTATCTGACTCTTTGGTATTGTCTTAAGATACCAGTTCCATTATGGTAAGGATAAAGTAACTTTTATCCTAACCCATAAACTCACCCCTTTTTCTGAATCAAATTACAGGATCCAATTGGCCTGGCTACCTCTTTGGGACACCCTTTTACCAGCAAATCACCCCCAAAACTGAGTGGTATGTAACCATAATGATTCCATCCCTTTCCTTGGTCTCAGAGTACTTTGGAGTCAGTCCTTACATGCTAGAATTGGGTTGCTATGAACACCCTTGATGTGTGACAGGCTCCCTGTCTCCTTACAGGCCAGAGTTAGTATTGATTTGCTTAATGCAAGAAGTCAAGAAAGACTTGGGTTTGGAAGACCTTTCCTGATTACACTTGAAACCTCTCTAAATCTGTTGGAGAGAAAAGGTTCCTCCAATGTTCACCATGTCCTAAATGCTTCTTCTCAGGTCCCACAGGAAGCATGAGGTCACACTCTCTGATGCTGGGGATTGGGTGATTCTCAAGCACTCAATGAGGTGCTTGTCAGTAAACTGGTATTTAGAAACCAGCAACTTTGGAGTGTATTAACTGTCTACACAGAGAGGAGAGTGTCTGCATGTAGGTGGAGTTAGACTCCATGGAAAGTCAGAGTCTTACTCTCCATCAAGTACAGGGCAGTGAGGGAAATGGCCTACGGGGCTTGAACTGAGGTTCAGCTCTCTCTGGGAGCCATGGGATACTCAGGGGTGTCAGCCAAGGAGGTTCTGGACTCCAGAGAATCCTGCAGAGACCAGGTGAAGAAGAAGAAAAACCATGGCAGGACAGAGAACAGTTCCTGCCCCAGGGTCTTCTGAGGCCTGCAGCTCTGGGGAAGGTGGAGCCTTGTAGAGGATTGGAGCATGGGGCAAAGCAGAAGTCACCCGAGAGCCAGACAGAGAGCAAGGGACTGGCCAAGGTCAAGCACTAGGTAGAGTGAAAACCTTTTCTGACTCCCTGCTCCAGCCTGTGTCCCCAACCCTAGGAGCTATCATAGGAAGTCTAGGCTTCAGGTAGTGAGGAAGGCACACCACATGATGACTTGTGAGTTTCCTGCCTACCCTCTTTTCCATGTCAGGAAATACGACCAGCAGGGTCAACCTGCACAATCCCTATCTCACAGTAGCAAATCCCAGGCTTCTGTCTTCAAAGCAAATCTTGACTTAGGCCACCTTCCATTGCCTCCGTCACCTAGGCTTAGCCACAGGCTCTCACGGGGGCTTCTGGGACAGCCTCCTACCTACTTGCTCTGCTTTAACTCAGATTCCCCATGGCAATTCTCCACACTGGAGTAGCCAAGAGTCCTCTTACAGTAGGAGCTGTATCCAGCCCCCATGGCGGCTCCTACCTGGTGGAAAAGCCTGAGCCCTCATGACCTCTGGCCTGGCTCCTATTTTCCTCCCTCCTCTTTTACTTTGGTCATATGAGCCTTGCTTCATCTCCCATTCCCAGATGCTCTGCAGAGCAGGTCCTGGTTTCCACCAATGACCCACCCAGTTCTTTCTCCAAAGGTGGTATGAGGTGCTTCCTTTAGGTCCTTGCCTCTGGTCTCAGGGCAAGCTTCCCTGACCTCTGCTTTAGCCCCTTGTTCTACATTATCCCTTAGCATTTATTATTATTGTGTGGTTATGGAGAGAGAGAGAGAAAGAGAGAGAGAGAAAGAGAGAGAGAGAGAGAGAGAGAGACAGAGACAGTCAGTCTATAGAGGTGCACCACAGTATACATGTGGAGGTCTGAGGACAACGTGGTCTGAGGACACCTGCTCTACCTCTGCATGGGTTCTGGGATTGAACTCAAGTTATTAGGGTTTATACAGTAAGCACCTGATGAACAGCGGCTCACCTAGTTTTAAAAGAAATATCACCAGCAGACAAATATCTATTTCTTTGCTTAGTGTTTTTTTCCCTTCTTACCAGAACTGAGGTCCCTAAGGAAGGGTCGGGGAGTCACATATGCCATTTGGTTCTCTTATTCTCTTAACTGTGCTTGGCCCACGAGAGGTGACCAATGAGTATTTTGTTGAATAAATTTTACTATGACTGTAACACATTTGTACTTACTTGAGGGACAGGTAGTGTGAGCCTCACAGACATGTGTTTGTCTATGTGGACATGTAAGATGGGAGCAGGGATGTGGGTAGAAGGACATGAAATTGGAAGGAGGAGGGGTTGGAAAGTGGATCTAGGAGGAGCGAGGAAAAGGAGTAGGAGTTAATTACAATCCAAATGCATTTGATTATGTAAGAAATTCTCAAAGAATTAATAAAATATTACACTAAAATAACATTAAAATGTGATTAAAAAAAAACCATTAGTGTGGGTCTGATGTGAGGGATCTGGCTGTCTGAGGCCAGCAGGCCACGGCTGACAGTGGGGCACAGGGTTGGGAGGTCAGCATGGACAATATGGTGATATCTACAGGTATTCAGTCAGCAGCTTTGGTGATACAGGGTGACTGGCCTCAACCCTGCAACTTCTCCTGATCTGTGTCTCGAGGCTACTACTGCTGAGCAAAGGACTCCAACCCCCTCCCAAGAACCACTGTCCCTTTCAGGAAGCTAGGTGGTGGCAAGCCAGAAGGTTTAATGACACACCAGCTGTTATTCTAACTGATCAAAACCATGAACTACAGACTCATACACAAAGAAAGCTTTGGAGAAGAGGTCCTTAGGTCTCCAGCTGCTGACCTCATAGAAAACCCGGGAGATCTAAACATCTGAGGTCAGAACAATGGCCCAGACAGAGTCCACACACAGAACAGCTGGGACCTCCAAGCTCTGCCCCATCACCAGCCATCATCTGTGTCACTCCTGATGCACCACTCTCTCCAATGTGTGTGGCCTACCTGTTCCTAACCCCGCACCCTGGCTCACTGTTTGCTCCTCAACTGTCGTACACTTGAAGGAGTCTGACCTGGTCAAGTTCCCTTCTACCTAAACCCTCCCCTCATCTCTCCTTTCTGCCTTGCTAGCCTTCTTCAGTTTTTTCATTCCCTGACCTTCCGTTACCTTTTCCCTCGGCCTCCTGGGTTGAATCACAACCCTCAGTTCCAGGATATTCTGTCACCTCTTGTTTCCCTTTGTACTTCTGTTTTGGGATTTGGGGCTCTGTAGAGTTCTCTTTCCTCTTCCATAATGATCTGAGACTTTTCAGAACCTTTCAGCTCAGAAATCTTTTGCTTCAAAGAGCTCAGGACAGCCCTTTACCTGCACTGTGGTGTTGAGCAGCCCTTGCTATGAATAAACAATACTGGAAACAACAGGACTAGCTGCTGAGGTTGCTTTGCAGTGCTCCACCCTACACCTCTGTTCCAGAGGGGGGTCACCGCTACAGGTACCTTTCCAGAACATTCTAAGATGTGGAAACATTCTCTTGGTCTTGGTGGCAAGTTACCTATTGCTAGGAGAGGGTTTATAAGTAGAATTTCACACAGTAAGTTTGTGTATGATTGTGCCTTGTGGTAGGAAGACCAGAAGAAGGAATGAGAATCCAATAAGGCATTGTGGGGGCCAGAATACACACACTGAGTAAACACAACCGCTCTTTCCTCTCCCTGGCTCTGCCATTAGGACCCCAGCAGTGGGAATCCTTGGACCAAAACTGTGGTAATCATGAGCCTGGTCCTTGAGGATGTGGCAGATTCTAGATGTACTTGTATGACAGGAGTATAAAATGGTATTTGGTCCATCGGAAGGAGCTGTAAAGAATTCTCGATTGTCTTGGTCAGGGCCTAGGACAGTTTGGGCTGAAGGCACAATTCCTGCTAGTAGCATCCTCTGTCCTCTCCATGGAATCAAGTTGCAAAGGCTGCCTGGTCTTGATCTTGAGATGGCTTTAAGAAGGTGCTTCTATGAGCTTCTATACCAGGTTTGCTCAGCATTACCTAGCTGGTCTCTACGATCATGAACTTGTGAAGGCATATTCAAACAATCTGTATGCACCTTCTTAAGCTCCTCTAGGTGACAGTTACCACCCCAGGGAGTAACTTCCTTTCTGCAAAAGACAGCATGTGGCTCTTGGGTCTGAGCATCTTCTCCATAGACTCTTGCCCGGGAACTTCACAAATACTATATTCCTGTTTATTAGTGGCCTTGAAGGAGGTGGGAGGCTCCATGGGCTTCTGAGCAGAGGGCTTTAGAAGGTAGTAAAGGAAGTTGGAAGGTTGAGGGTGGGGCCAGACTCTGGGCACGAACCTGGAGATCTTTACAGCGTGGAAGATTCACGTGGGACTCACATAGGGCTTTAAGCAGCCCTTATGTTAGTGGCTCTCAACCTTCCTAATGCTGCAATCCTTTAATACAGTTCTTCATGTTGTGGTGACCCCAAACCAAAAATTATTTTCATTGCTACTTCTCAATGGTAATTTTACTACTGCCATGAATTGTAATTTAAATATTTTTTGGAGACAGAGGGTTGCCAATGGGGTCGTGACCCACAGGCTGAGAACCATTGTCATATGTGGTCATGATTTAGGGTGACTATGTCTTTCTAAGTCAGTCTAATGGTGCATTTGAGAATGTGGGAGGTGGCTGCAGGGGAGGAGCAGGAGACTACAAGGGTATTTCGGTCTATAACAAATGCAGTAGAAACACTAGCATTAGATGCTAACATGCCCTAAGGTACACCGCGTGTTAGATATGGTAGCCCCATGCTAACCCTCAGAGCAACTCACCCTCACAATTACAAGAGAGAATGAGAAGATGACCCATTTTACAGATGAGATGACTGAGGTAGAGAGAGTTAAGTCATTTTCTTAAGGTAGCACTGCTTAGGAACTTGGTGCTAGCTTGCTTGCTTAGCAACCATCACACTGGTGGCAGCGAAAGGCAGAACATCTCTCAGAACATCCTCTTGGCAACAGTGAGCTACAGAGCTGATGCCTAGGCTGTCTTATTGTCTGAGTCCTGAGACAGGACCTAAAGGATTGTTTTCATGCTGTCTCTTGTTACACGATTGCTGACTTTATTTGCTTTTCCTGGGTCTGATAAACACTATTTTTAACTTTCAAGTTTTCACTGTCTCTTAAATAAATTTGACACATTCCACATTTGAGATCTGGGTTTTGTCTTTTCATCTTTGTTTGGAAAAGGAATCACTGCTAGATAGTGTTATAACATCTTGGCGTGATTGCCTATTGATTCTCTTTGAACTGTTTTGTGTATTCTTATTGTGAACATACTGACAAGGAACAACTTTTTAAAACTTGGCTTGACCAGAGGGCACCCACAGCCCCCGTGCAAGAAGAACTAACAGTATTTTCAGGCCTCAAAAAGGCCCCAAGCAGAGCAGTTCTACTGTCTAACAGGAGGTTATATCTACAAGTCTGAAGCCATCTGGAAATAGAAGAGTGAGCAGTGGCAAGGTAAAGAAAGACAGGCGATTTGTGCAGAGTACCAACTGCTGGGGAGGTACCTGCTTCCTGGGAACCTGTCTCCACTCAACCTTACACCGGAAACATGTAGAGTATGGGCGGGGTGTGGGCACTGGGATCCTCCAGCCGAGCATGGTGATGGAGCACCTGTGTGTGGTCCTCCCATCAAGCAAGTACATTTCTTCTTCTCAGATCTCTTGGAGAATGTCTAGCAATGTCTTGCCACTAGTCACACGTTGAAGAAGCTTTGTTGTCGGTTTTTGTTTTTTTAACAGTGCAGTGTGAGCAGTGGTCGTGGTTCTTGAGCTGTTAGAATCCTCAGGGAGCTCACTAAGAGCTCTGCCTCTCATAATGGCCAGAGTCCCTGATACACGGCTGAAGTCTCACAACCTCACTGTCCTCCCCTAACACGCACTGGACTGAAAACCAAGACTTCTGGTAGCCAGCACTAAACTTATGTACAAGTGTGTCTCACTGGAGTCCCAATGGCATTGTCCATTCAGACGGCTGTCCAGAGAACTGTGACAATAGTGACAGCTAGGATGCCTCCTAGGGCCTGGTGACTCATGCAAAGGAACACCCTGTGTGAGTTGTGACACACTTGTCCTTGACCTAGAGGTGTCAATCTCCATCCTTGTTTCCTAATGCAATCCAAGTGACAGGTTTAATGTTCCTCTTTCCAAAGGCTGCCTGGAATGCAGACTCTTAAGGAATCTGGGACTTCTGTCTGGAGAAGGGCTGAAGACTCCCTCCATGAGCCCTAAGCATGCTGCCGTAAGTCAACCACAGCCTACTTTATACCACATATATTACACTGAGAACCAGACTGTTGTCTAAAAGACTTTTATAAATGATGCTCATGGGGTTGGGAGGCCCTCAGATATTTTCCCAGTCAACTTCATTCTTTTATTATAAGTGATGGTCGCAACAAGGAAGAATAGAATTCTGTCTTGCAGTGTTGTGTGGGGAGCTGGAGGATGTTACATTAAGCCAGGCCTAAAAGAATGTGAAGGCTAAAATATTGATCACGTCAAAGACAGAGAACAAGACTGCAAGTTACCAGCCGAGGTGAAGAAAGGGAAGTGAGAGACCTCAGTTTCTCTCCTTCTGCCACGTGGGTCTCAGGGATTGAACTCTGGTCATCAGACTTGGCAGCAAGCTCCTTTGCCCACGGAGCCATCTCAGCAGCCCAGTTTTTCCTAATTTCTTAATTGTGTGAAAACACATACACAGTCTCCATCTCACCCACTTTGAAGCTTACAGTTCAAGGACATTAAATATATTAGTAGTGTGTATCATCTATTTCTATGTTTCTTTACATCCTATAAGCCTAAAGCTCTGATCTTTCAACAGTACCTGCGTTCCTCCCTCTCCTCCCCTCTGAAGCCTCCGTCATACCTTCGGCCTCAGATTCCAATGCTGTGACTAAGAACTTCAAATAATCAAACAGCGTTTTGTTTGCTTGTCTGTTTTTTGTGTTATTTTACCCAGCCTAATGTTCCTGAAGTTCATGCACGTGCTGTCACATATAAAATCTTGCTTTCTAAAGCTTAGTGCTATTCTGTTGGATGTAAACACTACCTTTATTCCATCCACTCACTTGGAGTGCCTCTGCTTTCTGGCTCATAAATAATGTCATTATAAATGTGAGTGCACAACACCACTCTGTAGTGCTGTGGATAAGCACCCCAAGCAAAGCTCCTGGGTCACTCAGTACTCCTGTTCCTGGTTAGCTGACAAACAGCTATTTTTCAGTCACTATTACCATTCACAGCACCTTTCTACAGCAAGGTGGTTCATCTTGACTGTTAACTTGGGGGAATTTAGAATCACTTAGGGTGCAAAACTCTGAGGCTTTTTGCAGAGTGGTTTAAATGAGTAGGAAGACCGACCTGGAATGTGGGCAGCACCATTTACACACTGGAGTGACACAGGGAATAGAAAGGAGAAAATGAGCGGACAGCAGCTCATCTCTCTCTGTGTCCTGCAGATGCACTGTTTTAACTGACACTCTGGGTACCACACCCTCCCACCTAGATGGACTCTGAGTCAAACGCAGCCTTCCTTTGCTAAGCTGCTCCTGTCAGATGTTTGGTCACAAGATTGAGACAAGTAGCAAGGACACACCCAAAGTGCCAGAGTCCCAGTTTTAGTGTCCTCCCTGGTCCTTGCTATGCTGTTGCCCTATTTGGTTGTGAATAGCATCTCTAACAATGGGCCTGCCTACAATTTGGGGAACAATAAAGCCGACTAAGCTCTTTTCTTCTGATCTAGAATCGATGATACCACAGTGTCCAAAAGCCATCTCATGACACTACACTTGAATCAACATCAATGCTGGTCAAGCCAAGGAGAGGAGGAGACTGAATCTCAATGCTTTCCTAAAACCACCAGGCTGGCTACCTTCGGACTATCTAGTAATCCAGTAGAATAAATACAACCAAGCTGAGTGACAGCAATTCACAGCCAAGGGCATTTCTGAGTGTCACACCTCCAACATGAACCACAGCTTCGCTTGCTGTATACAGTGAGAGGCTGGACCATTCTGGAAATTGCAGCTCTTCCCTCATCCAGCCTCATCCTCTCTGGCCTTCCAGAAGACTTCCCCTGAGTCTCACACCCAAAGGGAAAAGAGGAGTGACATACCTGGTGATCTTGAAGATCCTGAGCAACCGCACACACCTCAGCACAGAGATGCCCAGGGGAGACATGATCTTCGTCTCCACCAGGATGGTCTCCAGGATGCCCCCGCACACAATGAAACAGTCAAAGCGATTGAAGAGGGATACAAAGTAGGCCTGCAGCCCCAGGCTGTACATCTTCAGGAGCATCTCCGCAGTGAAGAGGGCCAGGAGGGCCTTGTTGGCCGTGTCTGACAGGGGTAGAAGGGGTAGGATTCAAGCCAGGAATGAAGATCCAAGAGAAAGGGGAGAAAAAAAACCAGTCACTGTCATAGCTTGAGAAGAAGACCCATCTCTTCCTCCCTCCCTCCCTTCTTCCCATCCATCCCTTCCCCTCCTTCCCATGAGACCTCTCCCAGCTACTTCTGGGAGAACAATCAGGTTCAATTTCCATCATCAGAAGCATATGCTGAGTATCTACAACACATCAGATGCTTAGCATATGTTACCCTCCTTAATCCCTGTGGGAATTCGAGAGGCTTCATACTGTTTTTTTTTTTTTATTATTAAACCCAAGCCTTTAGAGATGAGACAGGAGATTCAGAGGGGTCAGTGAACCATCCAAGCCAATAGCCAAAGTTGGGACCAGGCTATCTGTGCTGAATCTTGTTACCACAAGACTGCCTCCTCCCAAGATTCCCATAACTGGAGTTATATCTGCCTCAATCCCAGATGAGATGCTTAGACATGGGTTGTGTGTGTGTTCAGAGGGGTCCAGGCAGGACAAGGGCCTTTAGGTGGCCCCTGGGGTTACTGTCCCTTGTCCAGGCTCTGTTTGATTCTTGTCTTCATCTTCTTATGGCCTGAATAGAGCTACCTAGGGCTATAGTAGGACCAGAGGAATTGAAAATTGCTTCAGGGAAGTTGGCTGTTGAAGGTCTGAAATAGCCAGATGAGCAACAGCTCCTGTCCTGCTACTGGGACTCACTGATGACTGTGGTGGGGATGGTGGGAGGCACATCAAGTGCCTGAAGGGCCACATCTATTGATAAGAAGGGCCTGAATTTTAATATGGTGGGGCTTACAAGCTTCCAGGCCCTTGGATTTTGCAGCATGACACTGGCCAAGAAGCACCGGTTGGCTGCTTTCCTGTCAACATCCCAGCAGCTGTTTGTCCCTTCCCGGGACCCAGTGTAGAGTTAGCAGGAGTGACTAGGACAAAGCCAGGGGCTGCTCACCCTGCACTTCTGTGAGCCAGTGAGGCTGGTTGTAATGTTCAGAGGCAATGGTGAGGGTGTTGAGAAACACCAGGAAGATCACGAGCCAGTAGAAGATGTTGGATTTAACGGCTGCACGGCACTTTCTTCTGCAGAATCTATTCCACCTGCGCCAGTAGCGGCTGGAAAAGGCCAAGGAGGGAAAGACAGGTTGGCAGGGAGGTCGAAACTTCTGCTAATACCAGGTGACATCTCACCTGTTACTGGCTTGACCTTACTACATACACAACCCAATGGTGGAGTGATCAGATCTCTACCAAGCTAATTGGGCACCACTGTTTAGTTATCTATGTGGCCTTGTGTATATCCGTCCTCCGGCTCTGAGCTTCAGTTAGAAACAGTTAGAGCTGGGCTAACTTCGCAGGATTCTTGTGTACATAGATAACATAGATAACATAGATACAAGCCATTGGCATGACACTGAAGTTGCTCACCAAGTGAGATGGCTTTTATTTTCTCAGCTGGGAATATAGTTCAGCAGTAAAGCCAGGCACGTATAAACCTTGGTCTTACTAATCTCTAGTACTGAAAGGAAAAGGAGTTTTCAACTATCTTAAGCATATTTTAAATGTATTATCAGAAACAGTGTGGCAAGTATTGGGAGGAATTAGTCACTGTTCTAGCGGCAGCGACAGAGCTCGTAAATGGTTACTATGAATAAAGCCTTCCGTGGGCCTCGAGGGTGTTTTAGGAACATCTCAGGGCTTCTCCAAAAGTCTTTAAGTATCTCTGCCAAGCATATGTTACCTGATATCGAGGAGGGAACTAAAGGCCACTGAGGTTGAGCAACATGTCCAGCATCCCAGAGAGGCAGAGACAGAGTGATGCTCTCCCTATCCCAGCCCCTCCCACTGGATCCTTATGGCCACACCAAGCAGAAAAAGAGGTTGATTTGCATCAGAGATTCTTTGCACTCTGGGGTAGAAGTATCTTCTGAGATTTCAACAAACATTTAGATTTTCTGTTTAGAACAATGGTGACACTTCCCCTCCCCCACCCCACGCATACACAGAACTCCTAAAGCTCCACTGTAGTCACACAGCATTCTCCAGAATTCTTGGTCAAGGACTCTGTCGATGGTTTTCAAGTGTGGCTATGCATAGAACTACCCAGGAAAGCTTTACCCACCAGCCAGCCACCTCTCAGCTGGTACTTCACCCCATTGCCAGATCAATCTGATTTACAACCGATTAACTGGGTGCTGGGTACATTCAAACACCCAAAAGATAGCACTGGTACTTTCTAAATTCCCCAGCTAGTTCTAATGTGTAATTATGGTTGAGAACCATTGAGCTGGATGATTCAAGGAAACACTCCCATTTTATGCCTCTAGGAGAGAGGGCTTCATTGTTCTATGCTGGGGACTCAGAGGATGACATATTTAACAGCTGCCTGGAATGCAGTGGAGGAGTGTGGAGAGTTGGACCACAGACCACCCGGCCAAGACCCTCCACAGGAAGAACCCCCAAATCAGATTTGATTTCAGAAAACCAGACGGCAACAGATGCATACACATGGTGAACTCCTAGATCAGGGAGGAACAAAGAAGGCAGCTCCAGCTGTCTGGATTAGGGATGATGTAAGAAAACTTTATCAGTGGTACAAAGGACACCAAGGACACAGCAGGTGTAGAAGCAAAGTCAAAGGAAGACTGGAGTTCAAAACAGAGAAAGGTACAAAGGGGGCAGGGCACCAAAATGGCTGTTTTCTGGTCTGGGAATGGGGGCATCCTCTGTCAACCAAAAGCTGGAGATGGGGAAGAGAGGACAGCTGTAAAGAAGGGAAGGGTATTTGATTTAGAAAATGGCTCAGGGCCATGGCTGGGGATGTATGCAGAAAGATCACCAGGCACGCAGAGTCCCAGCTCAGGTGGGAAAGCAGGCCGGAGCAACCGAGGCAGAACCTTGGAGAGATAATCGCAGGTATCTGCACTTGACATGTGATCATTTCGACTTGTCCCTTTCTGTCTGGGCCTCTAAACCTCCTTGCAGCAGCAGAGACCTGTGAACCTCATTCTGCAGTCCATAAGTAGATGAAATACTGCCTGATAGACCATGACTGGCACTGAGAAAAGGAACACATTGAAAATATCAGAGCATGATTCAAAATAAATAATAAGAAATACTCAAATAAAATTGCTCTGTGTCATGGGCAGATTGTATTCTGTGGTCTCAGGGAGCTGGAACTCTGTGGATGGCTCTCTCCACGTACCCATTGCCTTTTGGGATAGCTTGGTTTCACCTATGTCTTTAACACTATCATTTTTCTCCTTATTGTTCCATGGGAAAACCCTGTTACCAAGACTTAACTGAGGATGGAAGAGCCAGGGGAAATCTAGGAACTTGAATTCTTTCCTGAGAACTACCAGGGGGACTTGGGTTTAGGGCAAATAGATTCATCTCTGTGTTCTGGCCCAATACCTCCTCCACTGGATGCCCCAGCTTTGCAGGGGACATATAGCTTAGCTGATGCTTTGTAGAGAATTCCCTATGCACAGAAGAGATACTGTGCAGTCAGACATTAGTTTACATCTAGCCATGCCCCATGCAAGTGTGAAGATTTGGGAATATGTGGAGGGACAAGAGGCTGGAACAAGAGGCTGGAACAGAGCCCCGGGCAGCCATAGTGAGTGGTGATCTCTTGTGTTTGCCAGAACTTGAGACTGCATAGTCCTGTGTTATCAGCACACACCTCTACTTCTTCCTATGGTTATGACTATTAATATTATAGGAGGATAAAAACGTGTTATGTTAGTTGCAAAGATATGTTTTAAAATAGACACAATCCTATACTGTGGAGACCACTGATAATTGTCATGCAGACTTACAAAGCAGTCAAGGTTGCTTTTACCTATATAGGTAGAAACTGACTTGGACTCCGTTTAACGCTGAGAATCTGACCAAGGCCATTTCTCTCCCATTTAGAAGTTGTGGACATGGTTTGTTGTAAAGTCTGGCCCACCACACCGGTCTAGAACCGCTTTCTGCTGGCTCTGTTAAATGTGGCTGCTCCTGCACAGAGCCATTCTGGAGAGTCACATGGATTTGGGTTGTGGCAGGGATGGGAGTAATTACTATCCAGGGAAAGTATTTAAGGATAATTGTACATCTCCTACTCTTCAAATATAGTTTTGCTTGACAGCTGGTTCCCTGGCAACACTTCCTACTATATAATAAATGTGATAGTTTATTAGAATGTGTAAATTTATTTGTATGTTTACATATTCATGGAGGATATAGAAATTACGTGATAAAACAGGGAGGAGAAATCTGCCTGCAATCCATGTTCTGTTTGCATTAGCCGGAAGTCATTTACTCTAGAAATACAGAAACTGGAGAGGGGGAGGGGGAGGGGGGTGGAAGTGAAAGTGTCAACTGTACTTAATTGTCTGTACCACTGTTCTCTGCTCCCTCTCCCTCAGCTAGTTTTATCTTCGCCCCCTACTCCTAGCACAAGGTTTTGCATCCTTTTAAGCAAAACAGAGTACCCTCCCAACTCTAAAGGCTTCCATCTCCCTAGCTCCTGCCCATCTTCAGGGCTCAACCCAAACCCAGCTTCTCTGCAGTGAACTTCTAGCCCTGGCATCCCTGCAGATTCTGTCTGCATTACACATTTTGTTTATGCAGTCAAGAAACAGTTAATATCTACTATGGACAAGGTCTATGGACAAGGTAATATATCAACAATTAGTAGACATAGTCCTTGTCAGTACAAGGCCCAACCAGGGTACAGAGCAGAAGGTGCAAATGCTACATGCTAGGCGACTCTGCAATAGTGTCCCTACATCACATCTTAGGCAGCCATGGAGGTGTCCAGAGGGCTTCCTTTGCCTGGTATTATCAGTTAAGCTTTAAGGTAGGGCTCCTGACTCTTCAGTAAAATAATGAGATGCACAAGAGGCAGGGCCCATGTCTTTGTTATAGACCCATAGTATTAAGCACAGGTTGTGTGAGCCACAGAGACATGCCCCAGGTCTAACTCCCTGAAAAAGGCAAGGTTTAAAAACCTCCAGTCTCAGGAAGAAGGATGGGACCAGGAAAGGACAATGCTCCTTAACTGGTTTCCTTAGCATGCAAATGCTGACAGGCTTGAGCCTTGAAGACAGTGGACTGAGCAGGCTGTCTAGTAGCTGGAGTTAAGTGTCCATCTTCAACAAAACTAGGAACAAACGGCAGAGGAAAAAAAAACCCACCAAATTATTTTTTTTATGAGTAAGTAGCCTGAAAATGGGCCTTTAGAGATTGGGGACACTTGGGCTTTGTTTGCACTTAGTTGTTTATGGCAGAGTAGAATGCAGTGAGGTGTGAGGCAGCACTTGCTGAGGACTGGGTTTGACAGTCCTCACATTTTGGAACCCTGTAATGTTTGCTCCATATTTGCTCAGAAAAACTTCAACAGGTCTCTGACCACTGCTGCAGAGTGAGCCTTAAATGTGGCCAGTTCTTTATTTTCCTTTACATAAAAGTTTGAATTATCCAAATACCCAAGGATCATCTGTTTTTTCTCATATCCCCTTGTCCCTGGCAAGTTCTGTTCAACCATTCTTTCAAAATTAACTATGGCTTTGTATCATGCAGTCTTGCACCTAAAATAGGCCAATTTGAAGCTCAAATTCTATTACTGTCATTATTAAATTGTTTCCCCAACTGAAAGAACTATTTGGGAAATGTTGATCATTTTCCTGGCATTTTTAATCCGTTACCAGCCTTAGCTATTTTATCATCAGTTTCCATTAGTACACTGAATGATGGAGGTTAGCCAGCTGCTTGTGATATTACTCAGAACTTCTGGGGTCCCCTTGTCTGAGCAGCAGCCGCTAGCAACATGTGGCCAATCCAAACCACAACATACAGTAAACACAATGTACATCGAAGCTACAAAGTCTTAGGCAAAAAGAACATAAGCTATCTCACTAAAACGTGTCACATTAAGTCATGTGGAAATTACAGTGTTTTCACTACACTGCTTTAAATGAAAAGGTTTCATTTCCTGCTGTTCCTTTGTACTTCTTTGACATGGCCATTAGAATAATTTTCAAACATGCACAGAAACAGGTTCAGTACGCCAGCCAGGATCTGATCTGCAGGACAGCTGAGGCTATTCCTGAGGTGTGACTCTGCACGTGTCTAAGCCCAGAGTCTATTCCCCAGGCTTGTCTACAGATATCTTTAATGGGTGTGCCAAACAATTGAAAAGAAGCCATTTGTGAATACACGGTCATTTCTGTGTGTCTCTTGAACTGGAAGTGCAGAAAGAGACAGGCACCCTCTTCGCCAAAGTAAGCAATTAGAGCCCCATGGCTGGGAGATGCAGAGTGGACAATGCCCCAAGGATCAAAAGATTATAATTTTTAAGGACATACCTGACACTATAGATTTACCCAATTCAAATGGAAGGTTTTAGAGTCTCCTGAAAGCTCAGGAGTGTCCACCAAGTATGAGAGCATCTCCACAATTCTCCAGATTATGTTTATTCATTCATTTATCTATGGTTCCTTCATTTGCATGTAGCCAGAATAGAATTTGGGAAATATTTTTACTGCAATTTTTAATCCCTTTACTATTACTATGTGGGGGCTGTGGAACTGTTCAGAGTAATATATACCTGTCAAATATGACATTATGTTTGAATGTCTATCAAATCTATTGTCTTACCAAGACCAGGTGATCCATCCATCCACTCATCCATCCACCCATCCATCCACCCATCCATCCACACATCCATCCACCCATTCATCCACACATCCATCCACACATCAATCCACCCATCCATCCACACATCTATCCACACATACATCCACACATCTATACATCAATATTATTAAATCCTTATTATGCACCAGCTACTTCTCCACATGCAGGAGATGATGAGGAAACATCTAGAGAAGATTCTAGAGAGCTCTCTTTCATATAATAAAGCCAGCACTGGCAGATCTGACATTTTTCCACTAAGGAGGGCTTGCTTTGAAGCAGTAATAGGGGGAAGGAAGCCTGCACTTTCTAGTCCCAGTAGAACATGGGAGAAAAAATGTGTGTCAAATTGGAGCAGTGTCAAATACTGGAGTCCTCACTTAGTGTCACAAGGTCAGAGGGACTTGCTTAGAAACACTTGGATGTTGTAGGGAAGGTTCCAAAGTAGTTGGGGCTTGTGGAAAGGTCTTGGCAGGAATGCCAGTAGTTCAGTTATCATTATCTGGCTGGTTCACAGAGAGCTGGATGCAGCTAGAGAAAGGATATGCTTCCGGGCTCCCGGCTCCCAGAGCTCATTTATGGAGTAACAGAGACATGGACATCATCAAATGTGGGGAAATGGGTGGAACACAGAGCCTGGGAGTCAAATAACAGAAGTGGAGATTTCGAAGGCTGGAGGGGTGCGGGGCTGGGCACGTGACCTGGCCTGTAGCGGTGGATGTCTAAACCAGATAGACCTTTCATGCGACATACTAGCCCATGTATCAGAGATGGCAAGAGTCAAGAGGATTTTTGAGAACTCCAAGACCTTGCTCACTGATTCTGGGATTGTGGCCCTCCTCCCCCTGGGTATCCAGATCCACCTGAGACAGGAGCTGTGGGAGATGGAACTCTGAGTGGTTGCCCATGTGACCTCCAGGAATTGCTTTCAAAATATTGGTGAACACCTTGCTGGACTAGTTCAGTATTTCGTACACTCCTACTGCGTATGAGATGAGGCTAGGGAGGCAAGGCGCGTTAAGGAAAATAAATGGCCAAAACTTGTGGGTGTGTCTAAGATTTGTAGAAGTATATTTGCATTCTTATCCTACATAAACAACTGGTCAAGCACTCAGGGGGCTTGAGGACTTAACCGTGGGGTAGCTACGTAGGCAACGAGCAGACGCTAGTGTGCAGACAAAGTTCAACAGGCCAACAGACTGTTGAGCCAATAGCTAGAGCATGCTAAGTGCTAGGACAAGGGCATGAAAAGCATGTGGGAATGGGGGACAAGAGGACCATTTAGTCTCCCTGGGAGTGCGCTGAGGGAGCCACAGATGCTGCAACCTTTAGCTGACAAGTCTGACTTTTTCAGGTAGACATAGATGGTGATTTAGGTGGTGGAAAAGCTCTGCAAAACGTCTCACTGTGCAAGAGGGGAGAAAACATTTGGGAAACTGCAAGGAGCTGCAAGCAGTGGGAAGAAAGTGTCTGTGCAGAAGTACAGAAGGTAAAGCCAAAGGCAGGTCACAGGGTGGGGTATTCTGGAAGCTTCTGACACCAGCTCAAAGCACTGACAGAATCTACATTCTGTCTGTAATCCTCAAAGTTGTGAAGTATGCCAAGTAATAGCAAACCTTCTCACATTTATTTTAACCGACTTTATCTTATACAAGAGGGAGACACATTTGTTGTAACCTCCCAGAGCCTACCCAAGAGAAGCCAAGTCTCAACCCTTGAGTTAGTTCTCTGGAAACAAATCATGAACCCCCACACAAAAGGAAGCACTTATATCCCCAGGAGGACCCAAACTAGTAGGAGTTACCTTGGTCATCTGACACAGTAGCTGGGGAGTGAGCTGGAAGGGCAGAAGGGAAGAGGAGTGGCTTGCATCTCACTTACCTGAACTTGGATTTGGAGATCCGGTGGCTGAAAGAGCAAAAGGAAATATTAGCAAAGACAAAGAACTCATTTTCTTCCCCACAAAGAGTGGTCAGCTATCCCAGGGGAATTTGGTGTTCCCTAGGGCTACATGTGGGCACTGGAAGGATCTGTGGGGTGAGTTATAAAGCTGCAGTGAGAACACTCTGTGTATTTAGCCACATTTAGATGGCATCTATACATCTAGTATCTTCTAAGTGTGGGTGATCCTCACTGGGGAGGTGGAACACACAAGTCCTGAGAGGTTTGTATCTTCCCACAAACTCTATAAAGAGCTAAGAACAATAGCCCTTGAGAAAAGCCATGGCAGATGGACAGCCTCTGCAGACAGGAGGTCCCTCCACCAGAAAGCTCCAAGTGCTGACCTCACTGCAGTCTGCCAGGATCTCTCCTAGAGTTGGATTAGGAGGGACATACAAACCACAGGAGCCAACGGGAAATGGAAAGGCCATTGCTTCCCTGGCTCAGAGCTGTTCACCAGATCGGGACAAATAGCCTCTAAAGGGACATGGTGCATGCTGAAGTTGGGAGCAGCCTTGGGGGGGTCTATGGTGACTCTGGGCAGAAGCACAGGAAGGGTGTCTCAATGACAGCTGCCTTGAAGAACTGTTGCACAGGAAGGGTCCTAAAAGGTGGCACCTTCGGGAAGGTTTTGAGACTGTCCAGTTCATCTAGGACAGATTCCAGGAAAGCTACTCAGGGTTAGGAGGGGGAAGAGGTCAAGTGAGAGGCTTGTTAATGAGAAGTATGGAAAAGGAAGAGAAGGAGGCAGAGAAGAAAGAAGGAAGAGAAAGAAGAGGAGAATATAAACAATTATGACAAAATACTTTGGGAAAGGAACCCAAACATTTGAAGGCACATGCCCGCTAAACTTTGAAGCTAGGAGAAAGGTGAATACAGGTGGAATAGCACATTGAAGTGAGACTGCTCAAATGGCCATGACCAAGACCTGTGGATGCGCATTTGACATGCCAACGACCACTTTCCTAGATGATGCACTACCAGCAGCCAAGAGAGGGCAAATCCATGTTCTCCAGGGACGAGGTCCCCGCTACCTGATATCAGGTGGTCAGCCTAAAAACATTACACATGAGCAACACTAGATGGACTCAGTGGGTTATATATTTATAACTATATAAATAACTAAAGACCAAGAGGTCATGAAATTACAAGGAGTGGGAATGGAGATAGGGAAGGAGTGGGAATTATTTAAATACAGGACTCATGTATAAAACTCTCAAACACAGCAAATTTAAGTAAAAACAAAAAACAAAGAATGGAATGCAAATGAGAAATTACAATGATCAGAGACCCTTGTAGGATGTTGGAAGGTGACTGCTTGAAGCCATGTTATCCCAGTCAGGCAAAAAGCAAGCCATGTCACGGAACAAGAAAACATTAACCCTTCTCATTATTTTTTTAATTAAAAAAAAAAAAACGAAGATGTGACAGGTGGCAAAGTCATCGTGCATGAGATAATTATATCTCCGGGGCACTGAGAAGCTGAGCCAAGTGCCTTTATTGCTCTGAACTGTTAACTAACAACCTTTTTCCACCCCCAAGACTGCCTGCTAGGCTGCAGGGTTTAATCACAAGTTAACTGAGTAGGTGGGAGGGGGAACCTGGAGCCCAGGGCAGCATCTTTCATCTAGACCCGTTGTTTCATGGGGAAAGAAATGTTTGTTAGCTGCTAAATGGAGACAGGCAGACAGGTTACTCTCTGTAGCAAGGATATGCTGAGCTCAGAGACCCTTAAGAATGCCTGGTTGGTTCCAGGCTTTCTTGCAGTGAGTCTCATGGTCTCCCAGACCCTTTCCCTGCTGCAAGTCTTAACCTTTACTCATGGCTCCATTAAGTCATAAGCAAAAGTGAAATCTTAGACACCCTGTTTCCCCTACCAAGGAACTGGGAAGTTCTCTTAAGGAAATGGATCTTTGATGTGAGATAAGGGAAGATCAGAGCTGACCCAAGAATCTTCCTTGTTCACACATGGCCACTGTTTGGTGTCTGTCCTTGTACACTCTAGACCAAAGGAAATGGCTCATGAGCCTCCTGCCTACTTGGCTCCAAGTCTTGATGTCAAACCCTGTATACTTCACACAAGGAAGGCTTTCTGTTGCTAACAGGAGCCTGTGAACATGACTTTAGGTTCTCTGTATCCAAAGACATTCATCTGTCTTTAATATAAGCATCTTTCCTTAGCTCAGCCGCAGAGCTCAGCAGCTGCACATAACAAAGGAGCGTTGTCACTCAAGTGGGTCCCAGAAGAGCTGGCCTCGGAGCTTCCTGTAAGATTACAGGCTTTGATCCCTCTGCACTCCTTGTATGCAGGAGCAGTCAGCCACAGGACTTACACCATGAAATAGAAGGGCACTGTTCACAGCCCTCTGTCTCCTGGCAGTAGAGATAGACTCTGTTTGCATAGCTGTTTCCACTGTGGAGAAACGAGGCGGAGAGCACCAAGCACCTTAGCATGTCTGCTTCCTACTGACATTTGAAATCAGTGCAGACCGCAGAGTCCTGAGAACAACGGAAGCCTCCAGTGTATCCAAACTCAATGGGCATGAGCTGCTTGCTCGGAAGTTGCTTGTTTTTTATCCAGCACTAGAGTCATGTGGAATGCCATCCCTACTTCACATCTCAGGTGGATTTGTTAAGAATAAGAAAGTAGAGGAGGTGAGTAACTAGCCAGAACATTAGAACTCCAGAATAAGCCTCTGGGCAGGGATTGGAGTCTAGTTATTCGCAGGCACTCACCTGGACCTCTAGGACCAACCCGGAAAACCAGGAGTTTTCCTCCTGATTTTGATATTCAAAATTAAAGACAACTGCCAATCCGTCTTCCCCTTAGTCACTCGCTTTGTGTTTATCATTATTTGGCAGGTATTTGAACTCCTTGGGAGCTGTTTATACTTCCAGCTTCTCCTCCGATTGAGTAATGGATACCGCTCACTTACTACCTTCTGTGGGAAAGGGTATCTTCCCGAATCGTTTCTATTTTGCCTTTAACACAGTCAGGCAGATTGCTGACTCAGCTTCCCTAACTCCTCAGCTTGGTCACAACCCTGGACCTTGTCCCTGCCGAACAAGACTCCTGCTATTGGAGACTAAACCGAGCTGCTCTCTGTTTCTAGCCTGAACCTCCTTCCCGGAACCCAGGCTTGGTTTCTAGCGGATCCTCTCACTTACCCTGCGTCTTCCAAGCCCCCTAGACACATGACAAACTTGACTTCCAGTGCTCATCTTGACCCTCTGTGATGTCCAGGTGGACCTTGACATAAGGCTGATTGGCCCCTCGGCCTTAAGCTGGGCCACTGTGGGTAACCTCCCCATACAGATTCACACAATTGATTTTTAATGTTTTTCGGTTATAAAAAAGTATCAAAAACATATTTTAAAGATGTCAAGTCCACAGTGACAGTGTCAGTCTCCAGAATGTCTAGGGCTTCATACCCGTGATCCCACTTTTCCCATCTGTGTCTTCCAGGCTATCCTTCACACTTCTACAAAATCTGTCCTCACCCTGCCAAGATGCTGTACCTTACAGTGATTCCCATCACTGACTGGTGTGCTTCCCACTTCACATTCTCTACAGAACCGTAGGCCTGCAGAGTTGGAAGGAACCCTCCGTGTCACGTGGGCCTCTGGTACATGATTTCTCAAGCTGTGGAACGCCATATTCTTCGGGATCTAACACAGAGCCGAATATGGCAATGAGATGGCAGTGGTGCCCTCTGAAGTAGCCTTGGAAGGTGGTGTGCAGCCTTGGCTTCTGCTGGAACCAATGGTTCGCCCTGCCCCTTTCTTGGGAGATAGGAGCTTGGCCCAGGTCATGGACGAGGGCAGAGCTTCTGATGTCAGCTCCCTTTCACTTTCTGAGGCAGAGGGCTCTACTTCCTGTGCTCAATTCCTCTGCAGCTTCGTTAGCCTCTTAGTTTTCGCTGGCTTCCCTGAAGACCACCCTGATGACAGTAAAGGCCCTTTCTTTGTTTCCATGGCAACCCTCCTTTACCTATCCTCTTCCTCTTCCCTTTGCATGGACTCAGTGCTTTGGTGGATGCCCTGCATTGGCACATTTCCACCCTTCCCTTGCTGAGCCTAGCTCCCAGAGTCAGTATATCTACAAATGCCTTAGAGTAGAGATCTCCAAGTTACACTGACAATCAGCCCACTCTTTCCATGTCCGCACTGCAACTCAGCCCTAGGCACCATCATCAGAGCCCTGAGCAGCCACAGGCTGCTTCATTACTGTATCATCTTTTTTCTATTGTCCCTGTCAAAATCCTTCATGACAAGACTGACCAAGCCAACCTCGTCACACAAGTCCGCATTCTTAAAATCCTTCAGTAACTTCTTATGCTCTTATAACAAAGAGCAAGCTCATTGTGCAGATACCAGCAGCCCTTGCCCTGCCAGCTGAACCACTCACTGTCCCTCACACACACATTCATGCTGCCCCCTGGCTTTTAGTACATTCATTCTTAGTTTATGGCTTAAATTTTAATCCTTCAAATAACTCCTAACCTGGTAATCCAAACAAGGACTCTCTGCTATTGAGGGTACCTATTGAGGTACCTTGTTTTTTTTTTTTTTAAAGATTCATTTATTTTATTTATGAGTATACTGTATCTTCAGACACACCAGAAGAGGGCATCAGATCCCATTACAGTGAGCCACCATGTGGTTGCTAGGAATTGAACTCAGGACCTTCTGGAAGAACAGTCAGTGCTCTTAACCACTGAGCCATCTCTCCAGCCCACATTATAGGGCCTCTCTCACACTAGATGAGCAGCTCCGTGGAGTCAGCGCTACTTTACTGCATGACTACCATCTCTACCACTCAGCATAGGCTGTGTGCTGCCATGAAGGTTCACACAGAGAGAACGTTCCTGACATCTTCCTTCTACATCTCCTAGCATAACGGTTTGTTCTTTTGCTTCTTCCTATTTTGGGTGTCAGTTTCCCCGAGGTTTGGTCCTGGTCTCCTTCTTATCTCTGTCTCTCCGAGCAATCTGTCTGTCCTACGACCTTAACAATGGACTCAAATGCCAGCTTCCACCTCTACTCAGACCTGAACCTCAGATCTCCTCACCCCGCTCTCTACCTTGTACCTCCAGGCTGGACCCCTCTTCAGATTTGCTTCAGTCTTGTTATCAGTTTCTCTTACCAAGTCTTGGTGAGTCCTTCCTTTATCTCCTTCCTTGTGCTGCAGTGCACAACAGTGCAGCTCTTTTATTGCTACACTCCCTTACCACGCAGGTGACCTCTTTCCCCCGGCCTTCTCCTTCATCCTGACCTCAAGACTCTTAACTCAGAGCTTATAAAACAAGGATCTCTCGTCCTACCTTCAGCCTGCTTCTCTTCTTAAGCCAGCTGATTGGCCGGAATAGTGGCAGTCTTAGCCGTTGCTGTCTTGCTGGGAGACGGGCAAAGACAGCAGTTGATGAAGTGCATATTATAATTCTGGCACAGCAACTGTATCTTTTGTATGCAGCGTGGATGTGTTATCAACTTGGCTATGCATAGGAATAAGAGCAGCCATTTCTGGATAACTCTCAAAGCCAGTAGAACACATCCTCCTAGCAGGTGACTAGATAGACTAGCGGATGCCAGTTTCCCTCCACAGGGGATAATCATGTTTGCTTTCCAACAGCATCATGTACTCCTAAAATGTAGTTAAGTGAGTTCCAAATGCCAGCTCCCCGGTCCCTCCTGGTTTATACCTTGGGCCATGTCCCAAAGCAGTGTAATAACCTTGATGATCTTTTCTCTGACCTCTCCATCCCTAATGTCTAACAAACAGAAAGGCCCAGAACTTATTGACTAAAAGAGACACATATGCCTGCCCTGATCATTGCTAGCTGGGGTCACTTCTAGAAACCCAAGTGTTTATTTTGTACAATTCCAAAAGGGAGAAGAAGAAGAAAGCAGGGAGCACCGTTACAAATGTAATTAGCGCCATATTTTAACAGCACTTGGACAATAATTGCTTCTAGATACTGCTGAGAAATCTGCAGTGCAGACTCCCTGGTGCCACTGTCAGAGTGAGCGATGCCACAGCCCCGTGCACTGTGTACCCTGGAACCTGGCTGTGGTGCTGTTCTCTCTGCTCCTCAGCCTTGCTCACCTCCCTCTTGGCTCGCTCACAGGCACACTCAGAGATTTGCCCGCAGCTACCCATGGCTGTGAGAAGATAGGGTCCGCTCAGCAGTGAGTCAGGGGAAGGCGCTGCTCCACCCATGGAGCATTTGAACACACATTTTATTTGGGCTAATCCTACTCAGAGCTTTCTGTTTGAAATTCCTTTCGGTGGCCAAGACCTGGTTACAGTTGTCATGCCCAGGGCCATAGAAAAAGCAGCCATCACCTTCCAGCATGAGGCTTAAAGCCGCCAGGCTCTGTTCTCTGTGACATTTGTAATAAAATCAGTTTTGCAAATTTTAGTAATGTGATTAGGTCATTGACATGGATGGCTTGATTCTGGGTTCAAGACTGTGACAATCCATGTGTGAACTGCTCCCACGGAGACCAGCTCCTGCTTGCTCATATCCGGCTAAGTCCCAGGTCAAAGCCAACTCTTAGAAACCAGGGAGATAAGGAAGGCTTAGCTGTAAAAACTGCTACCGCTAACATAGTGGTTCTCAACCCGTGGGTCTCGATCCCCTTAGGGGTCTCACATCAGATATCCTGTATGTCAGATACTTATACTGCCATGTATGACAGTAGTAAAGTTATAAAGTAGCAATGATAATTTATGGTTGGGGATCACACAACACGAGGTACTGTATGAAGGGGTCTCAGCGTAGGAAGGTTGAGAACCGCTGATCTACTACTCTAACGACACTGCAGGCGGTACGCCAGGCACTTGCTCCCCCTCATTAGACGGGCAGGTCGAGCCTCACAGGACCAACAGGCTCATCACCTGGCAGTGTAGTTTCTTAGCTGGTGATTTTCTTTGAGGCCATGTTTGTCAGAATGGAAAGGGTGGTCATGTAATGCCAGGGACCATGACCTACTGGCTTGTATGAAAAAAAGGGGGCGGGGTAAAACCACACACCAGAGCGTCCCTACTTTCTGTGCTTCACTGGTGGCGTGAGAGGGCCTCAGCATCTGAGTCTGGCGGCTCCCACAGAAGTGCTGAAGATGGAATTGAATTTGAAAAGCCCACGACCACATATGAGGCCATTACCTAACCCCAGGCCTCTTTTCTCTTCACACAGGGCACAGATTGTCAACCAGCATTGTGACTCTGGACACTGCAGTGCAGAACCATCCCACTCAACACCACGAAGCAGCTTCCCAGGTCGTGCCCCAGGAAGAACTCAGTGCTAAGCTTGCCCTGGGTACTCACGCAAGCCTGGCTCCACAGTTTTCGCCCTCGATGTCACCTCCAGCCACATTTTCAGTGTTGACAGACTCAGTCTCGCTCGTGGGCATGCTCACTGTGAGGACAGAGGAGGCATGGAGGGTAGGGACAGAAAGAGAAGAGAACATTAGTGCATGACAAACCATCCTAGCCCAGGGCCGGCTGGGTACCATCTGCTGGTCCGTCTGTGGGGGGCTGGGCCCTGGCACTGTCCTCAACAGGCTGCAGAAGTCAGCTGCCAAGACACTGCATGTGAGTGGGATGTAGGAGGGACTCTAGTGATCAGGCTGCTTACCTTACAAGACACACCTGGGTAAGATTGACAGTCACATCCTTCCTCTGCCCTTAAGTAGCCATAGAAAGGCCATGGAGGTTTTCCATTTGCATCTATCTCACTGACCACAGGGAGAGAAGCTCTCATAACAAGACTCTGCCTCCTTCTTTCTTTCCCCCACTGGCTCTAACCCAAGAACGGAGTCTAGCTTGTTTGCAAAAAGGACTCTTTTGCTACTCAGATCTTTTGATGGACAGATCTGAGGACAATTTTATTTCCTGCAGTGCACAGTGTCATAAAGCAGTGACACTTAGGAGCATACCTGAAGTGATGGGCTTGAGGTCACTGGCCACCACTAAACTCATGGGTTGGACCTCATACAACATACACTAAGAATGGCAGTGTCTAGTTGCTGGAGACACAAACAGATACACACAGACACACAGAGACACACACAGACACACACACCACAGACACACACAGACACACACAGATAAACAGACACACAAAGATATATACACACACACACATACACAGGACACACACTCAGACATACACACAGACACACAGACACACACACACAGACATACACACACACACACACACACACCTACACACACACACACACACACACACACACACACACACACACACACACA
>JANHMN010000008.1:59145501-59159073 GCA_030674055.1 Rhabdomys pumilio
CACACACACACACACACACACACACACACACACACACACACACACACCCTACAGTTAATGTGGCTCAAAGAGAGCCTGTAGAATGCAATCTCTCTTCTCAAAAGCCCCAACACTCCCATCTAAACAGAGACAGAAGCTACCTGATTCTCTGGGAGCCAATTTGCCCAAGCAACGCCCACTGCATTACCCTAAGGCGGCAGCAGGCTAGACTTTCAGAGGGAGTTTTCTAGCTGAGACTCAGCATGCTGGCTTAGAGGAGGTCATTTCTATTAGTATTAGTTATTCTATGAAATTAAAGTTCAGCTCAGAAAATTCTTCAGAACTACTGTCATCCTTTTAAGGTAAAATAACTTCCTTATATTTTTACCTTTATTAAAAACGTAGGGTCTTGATATACTCCAAGCTGGCTTAAACTTGCAGTCCTTCTGCCTCAGCCTCCCGAGGGCTGCAGTTAGTGCTGTGTACCACAACTCCCAGGGAATTCCTTGCTTTTACCAATACCTCTTTAGAGCAACCTGGACCAGCACTCCTTCCAGCATAGACCCCATCTGGTAAAATTTCACTAGCTCCCAGCATCCATGGCATCCACAACTAGTGGGACTGTGGCAGTAATGGGAGGTCCCCGTGGACAACCACAGCCCAGGGGAGGCCTCTCCCTGCTTATATGGAAATGTTGGTAGATGTGGACTTTCCAGTTCTCTAAGACAAGTCAAGGGGATAAGAAGAGACTCATTTCAAGAACACAGAAGACACAACAGAACACGCATGACTTACTGTGCTTTGGCTGTCACACCTGTGCTTTGGCTGTCACACAGAACACTTTACTTTGGATTAGGATTCTTCCCCAAATATATTGAGGAAAATGAACCCAGACATCATCTCGTGGATATTAGGGGATGGGTGAGACTACAGAAGTTACCCAGCTCTAGTGCATCCCTTTGGTTCGCAGGAAAGGGAAGCGAGGCTTAGAGAACCGGTATGATGGGTCTGGGCCACATGGTACGCCTATAAAGGACTAGTGATTGGGCACTGTCCCTGTCCCATGTTCACCTTGACTGCTGCAATGTTGACAAATCTCTACATCTAGGTAAATCAATGACTGGAAAGCTGAGCCAGGCCCTGGGTATGCCACTGGATGGCACAGTATAGCCCAAGAACGCTGTTTTGGTTTATAGCATTGGCGTCCACACCATAGCCTAAGGGCTGAGGGTGGGACTAGTCACTTGAGGCGGCTTAGTGTGTGGACCTGGGAATGGGACCTGAGTTTTCCAAGGGTTGTGAACGATCCCTATTAAATAAGAAGCTCTAAAAATGAGGAGCACGCTGCCTCTTGGTCCATTTATCTTTGGCCACCTCTGACTCGGGCCCTTTTAACTCTCCAGGTCTCATTCTTGGAAGGGCTGAGCCGTGTGTAGAAAGCCGCCTGACTTTGTGATACTTGGCTCTCAGAGAACCCCTTGCATGTGAGTGGAGTGGGGTGATAGTGGCGGTGCTGGACTCGAAAAGACCACAATTAGAAAGAAGTGGCCTGGCCCTTAACAGTAAGCACATCTTCTAAGGTCCAGGCACTTCCAGTACTGGGACTAATTTTGCATTTTACAGTGACTTTACTTTTGGTTGTCACTCTCCAAAGGAATAACTCTCTTTTATCAGGGAACAGTTGTTGTTGGCTGTCAATGCTCGCTGCTCTGCCCAGTGAATGGAATGAGGATCAGCGGTCTTTCCCTCACAAAAACACATTCTTTCTCTCTTCCTCTCTCTTTCTTTCTCTCTCTCTGCCTCTGTCTCTCTGTCTCTGTCTCTGTCTCTCTCTCTTACACACACACACACACACACACACACACACACACACACACACACACCCCAGACATCAAGAGAAATATTCTCCCATGCAATCTGTATGGACCAACATATATTTACACACAGAAAGCATAGGAGACATTACCATGGGTTTCTGTAGAGTGACTAAACCAAGCAAATTTCCCTTTCTTCTGATCATGCAAGCCCGCTGGAGCGCCTCCTTTCACAGACAAGATGGCCAGTGTCAAGATCAGGGACAAGACATCAACAGAGAACATGCAGTCAGCACAGGCAAAAGAAAAACAACTCTGTTCTTACATAGAACACGTTTATCTCCAAAAATTAAAACAATACAAAGCATAAACCAAGACATATCAGAAAACAACAAAATTTGGTCAAACTCCTTAAATCACATGAATTAACATAAAACGAAGGATGGGCCCTTGTTAAAGCAGATGGCAGCCTCTAGCAGAGGGTCTCAACTATACCGGCACATGTAAGTGGAGACTTGGGGAAGAGGCTTCCCAGAAGGCTGTTCCTTGCCCCCGTGTCTCCCGAGTGTGAATGTGTGTGTTCCCTTTTATAGATTTAAGTAAGTAGCTCCTAAGATCAGTAGTGCTAGTACCTCTCACTGGCTTGCTAGCTCAGCTTCTCTCTTACAGAGGCCATAAAAGCCAGCTGCAGTGGGCGCCAGGGCGTCCTTCCCACTCATCCCTGGATGAAGTCACGTGACTATAGATCTACTTGCCCCCTTGTCTGGCTCAGTCATTGTGCCTCATTCTTGCCTCAGTCTTGGTTACATCTGGATACACATGGATATGCATCTGCTTCCTGTCTCACGGATTCTTTCTTTGTTTTCCTTTGTATGCAAATATGCATGCAATTCCTATACAGCCTATTTCACATTCTGTTTTTTAGAAGAGGAGTAACTTGATTCAGGTATAGAACAACTAAGCTGTCTTTGGAATCCACTTTTCCTCAGAGTTAAGTTTCCTGTGCACAGAAAGCCTCGGGTTCTTCTCAAGTCTGGGTTTAGCTGAAGAGGAGGGGGCTAAGGGAATGAGTGAAGCATCCTCTATTGCATGGGTGCAGTCTGCACTATACCACGGCCTGAGGTCCTGAGAGCCCGTGTTTTAGCTAACACCCCAGAAAGGATGTTTCTCTTGATAACGCTCTCACGAGTGCCTCTGTGAAGCCACAGAAGCAGCTGTTGGAAATAAGAGATGGGCATGTACTGATGACAGCTTATTAATGGGGAGTGGATGGAGTAGCAGTGGATGGAGACAGAAGATGCCAGACAGTCCTACAAGAAAGTATGTGCTCTTATGAGGAACCGGAAGTGGCCCCCTGTGCTCTAGGGAAGGCTATGAAGGAAGCATCTTTCATCCCAGTCTTGGGCAACTCAGGTTGTTGTTAGTGGGGATTCAGACATTGGTCCCCTCTTAGAAAGGGGCTGAACTTGTGGCCAACCCATGGGGAGTTCCATGTCTCTAGTGGGCTCATCGTCAAAACAACTCACCAATCAGTGTAGAAGCTTCTCTTCTAAAAATGCCTACTTGAATCAAGCACTAGAAGTGAGTTGGCTCCCATTTCTCTTCTAGAGAGGTACATACTAGCAAGAGCAAAGAGCAAGAGGAAGAGCATGAGGAAGAGGAAGAACATGAGGAAGAGGAAGAGCACGAGAAAGAGGAAGAGCAAGAGCTAACGTGAGAACATGGGCCCCATGAGGTTTGTGCTTTCTGTGGAGGTGTGAAATGGAAACAGAAAGGTCACCTATTGCCATGCCTCCATACACTTCTACAGTTGGTGTGAGCATACCAGGGGTCTGTTCTGTGGCTCAAACAGCAGTATTCTCCAGCATTTGGCTCCACACAAGACTGATTTTGGAAACAACTGTATGATAACTTTAAAAGCCATGAGAAGAACTCAACAAAATATATGAGTGTTCGGATGTAAGCAAATGTTGTAAGCAGGCTGGATGCTCATGGTGGGGACTGGCTGTGTAAGCAGGGCTCGATGCTCATGGTGGGGACTGGCAGAACCTGCTCAGTTCCCTGTGTGGTCTCCTTGTCTCCTCAGCACTGGGAATACACATGCCCATTACCACATCCAGATTTTGGTACAGGTGCTGGGAATCAAGCGCAGGACTCCATGCTCACACGGCAAACACTGGCTGAGCCATCTCTCTAGCCCAACATGAGACGGTTTTGAAGGAAGATGCTGAAGAAACAGCCTAGAGATGAAGCTCATTTTCTGATTTTATTGCTAACAGGAACTATCACCAAATGTAGACTTTGGGAGGAAGATTCTAAAACAAAACAAAAATTAAGGATTTCTTCAGAAAACAATCCACAGTTGTCCTGTAAGCAATGGGTGGCACGGCTCTTTTCTTAGTTATAGCAGCAATGGCTAAAAATGAGCTCTATAGACTACTCTTTCCCTTTACCACATGGGGGTCTACGATGCTGCCAGGATGCCTGCACTTCAGAACTTAAAGAATCCCTTTTCAGCCTCCCAGCTAGCTAGGAGCCACCACGCTCACTTAGGCAGTATCTTGTCAACAGCTCATTTCGTCCTTGAATTAATATGTTCTAACCCTCCATTCCTCTAAGCATCCACTCTTGGTAGCCACTCTTGCTTGAATGGCACTTGGTATTCTGCTTCTGTGTCTCCTCAACTTGCTTGGAGATCTACAACTGGGTACATGCTGTAGAAATGGTAATAAATTATAATAATCTCCACATGCAATTTCTCCATGAGATAATGTGGAGACATACAATAATATACCTCATGGAAAGTACATGAGATCTAAGCTGTTGTTCACACTGGTGTTTCCTGGCATGTTTGGGTTCACAAACCCTCGGAAATCTTAACCACTCAACTCCGAACTCCACCCTGAGACACCATGTGGTGTTTTCAATGTATGATAGCTCAGCCCATTGGGCAGCCTTTCTGCAGCTATGGTCAATAGGGAGGCTTACAGCTCATGGCCTCCCATACAGGAAGCCAACTCCCCATGAAACTACAGCTCACCCCTGGACAGATCCTCACGAAAACAAATCCCCAAGTGGCAGAGCTGAACCAGACTGAGCCAGTGAATCAAAACTTATGCTTCCCTTAAAAGGAAACGAGATCTTGTTCAGCCATCACAACCCAACATAATGTAACATGTGTATCAAAGGATGGACAAATGAATCCACATGAGTAAAAGCAAAATTACTCCGAAGGGCTTTGACAAAGGTTTGAGAGCCAAAAACAGCTTGTGTTTTGGTAAAGAGAAATGTCGATGTAGTTCCTTAGCAAAGGAAATGGAAAGGTCTTTTAAGGGAATTCCTTCCTTTTCTTTCTTCTTTCCCTTGGGAGGGATATAGGGGAAAACAGTCCCATAGAAGATACCTAGGCTGGCCCTGTCTCTGGCATCTCCTCACTCCCTAAGGAGCACCAGAGAATGTGACATGAATCTGAGGAGAAAGATGAAGTATGCTGAGTTCTGAAACCTTTAGGCCTCCAAACAGCTCCGACTTTGTCCCGGGTGTGGAGCTTCTCTAAGACCTTCATGTGACATCAGCAGAGATGGCCAGCTTCTCATGAGGTTTGAAAAGAAAAATTATGTCTTCATTTTGCAATGTGGCCACTAGGCTGTTATCCAAGGACTCATCTGCCGCCTGCGGCCCTTTACCTTCCTGGTAGGGAAAGGGTTACCACACCAACAGAGGCATTACTAGCAATGGCTGAAGGCGTTTGGACATCGCCCTGAATTTCCCCTTGAGACAGAATGCTGGCAGGAGTCCTGGGGTGACTGTTGGCATCCAGCCTGCTGGGCTGCAATGGCTCAGGTCCATCTACTCTTATATGGAACCTTGCCATTTACTTGGCCAGATGCCCATTTTGTTATATTTTTATATTAAAAATGGTATAGACAGCACTTATTTCCTCAAAGCACTGATGACAGTATGGCTAGCAAACAAAGGCTTCCTGGTGACCTGCCCTACAGACTCGACTCCCTTTGACTTGGCCATCTCGTCTGTCAGGGGCTGAGTTATGTCCCCTAGAAACCCACATGCTGGTTTTTAAAACCCTCTTAACTAGAATGGACTGTTTTAGGAGACAGGGTCTTTAAACATGTAATTTAATTAAAATGAGGCCACAAGGGCCGGCTCCTAATCTAACAAACTTGCATCCTAATAAAACGAAGGCATTTGGACATGGACAGAGGGAGATCATGGGAAGATAAAAGGCGAAGATAATGCCTATAAGCCAAGGAGAGAGGCCCACAATAGACCTTCTCCTTCACAGCCTCTGAGGAGCCAGCTGGTCCTATACCTTGATCTCAGACTTTAGCCTCCAGAAATCAGGAAACAATCCATTTTTAACCACAGAAGTCAGTAATACTTTATTAGACAGCCTTGGCTATGATGCCACCCATTTTTAGCCTTCCTGAAAAAATTCTCAGGCAAGCTGAGCTGCCTCATGTCCCTTGCTGTACTGTCTCTCAGCTGCACTGGGCTTCTGTCCACATGGCATCATATAGAGTCCACCCCTTCTCCTGGGAGGGTCTGGTCCCTTTACCACCTATCCTGCAGGTCCACAAACTGCTGCTTTAAAGCCAAGTTCAGCCTACCACTTCTTTCTGTGAGTAAAGTTTGCCTGGGTCCCAGCACTGGCATCTCCTGGTGGTGTTTATTGGTCACTTCGCTTTAGAGAGCAGAACTGAAGACCCGTAACGGACTCTGCAGGACCTGCAAAGCCAGGGGCACTACCTGGTTGGACCATCACTGACAATGCCATTCCCCTATTCACTCATTCGGTCTTGGAAGCCCGGTTCTAGCCTGTGGTGGCTTCCAGAACCATCCACTGCTCGGAATTTTTCCTTTTCATCTCCTAGAGCACTTGCGTTGCTTCTAATACCAAGTAACAATCCAGATGCCAGTTTTCGTTCTGCCCCCCCCTAGCAACCACACAGCTTTAGGCAAATTATCCAACTTTTCTGAACTCACACTCCCTCCTCCAGACAAAGACTGTGCTAGTATTTACTCAAAGTCTTTTGGTGTGGGTTAACTAAAATAATATTTGTAAAAAGAACCTTGTAATACGGTAACTGACATAAACACTTCCTAGTATTACTAGCTAATTTTAAACTGTTTTTTTTTTTCTTCAAGTTTGCTATTTCCTAAGTATTAGATTTGTCTTCTTGAGGAAGCCCAAACTTTCTCCAGTCTAGAGATTCTTGGAATTCATCCTGGAATTCTCTGAACTTTGATTCTATGGAACCATGGCAGCAATGTTTTGGACCACCATGGTTCCAGGTTACTCCTACCTGCTGATTGCTCATGCTGTGGACCCCCGGAGGCTGACCTTTACAAACCACATCAAAGGGTCTTCTTCTGAGGTTCCCCAGGAGGGAAGTATGAGCAAGAATCTATGGGCAGGTAGGTCAGAGGAAATGGGGCTCAGGTCTCATCTGCTACTTCTGGGTATATAGAGCACATTGGTTGCATCTTGATCCCAAAGGCCATGGGTCTGGTCACACAGCCCTCTCTTTACAGCTTCTCTCTCCTTTGTACCTGCAGGCCTATAGAAATAGCTTCCCTACTGATATTTTAAGGTGCTGCTCTGACGTCCTGAGTCCCCTGCCCAACTTTCTTCTACACTGACTCCATCTTTATCAAAATCTTAAACCACCTGTCTAAAAGCACTCTCTAGGAGGACCTGACAAGTATGCTCCTGGGGTACCATGGAAGGAAATTACTCTCCAATGACAATCCAGTGGAAGATATGTGCCTGAGGGGAAAACCGGTACATGATAGGAAGTGGATGGCCATGAGTGCAGAGCTTATAACCACTTCAGATAAGGCCCAAACAGCTTACTTACGTCCACACTGTGAAGGATTAAAGATAATTGGTGGCTCCCTATGGTGTAGCAGTACACAGCCCAGCCAGGAAGTGGATGTCCTGGCCATGGATGTTACTCCACGGATTCTTGGGAGGAGTGGTGGTGTTTCCCATGTCTCTTCTCTTGCAGAAGAATAGATACTTGTGTTTATCATTTTTCTATGACTGAAATATCCAACACATAGCCAGAGATCTCTTGCTGTGCAGGCTTAGGCCCAACTGGAAATCCAGGATCTGCCACCTTCAGTGCCATGAGTCTGGAACACATCAAGGTACTCCTGGCCTTGGACACTAGGTAACTCCAGAACACTCACACATTTCATGACAAGCTAAAATCTTATGCACTTCATCTCTTATGTGGGTGGATTCATCTAGACAATTAATGAAAGGCTTTCTAAGGAAAGTGTGGCTAGGAAGAGCCCAAGGTGACAGAGAAAGAGACTGGGGGTGGTGAGAAGCAAAGGGGTACCAGGTGACAGCAGCCTGCCTGAGTAGGAAGGTCATAGGAAAAAGTAGCACCACTTCCAGAACCTTCTCAATCACTTCCTGTCAGCCCAGCTCAGCTTAGCTTCTGCCACATAAACAGCTAATATCAGGCTGATTTTAAGCCACCCAGGTAAATATAAAACAAGATTAAATATTAAGGATCTGAACAAAGAGGCCTTGCTTATTAAAAAAAGGACAATACAGGTGTGGTGCGCCGTCATCATAATTAGTACTGCTGCTGCTAACCGGGAGGGGGTATGAATGGCTGCCCTGGCTCTATAGTCATAACCCTAAGAAAGTCAAGGCTGCTGTGATCCCAGCAGGTTAAAAGCATCCAGCACTCCAAGCAGAAAATTCCTTTCCCCTGCAGTGGCACTGGGGCTGCGGGGGGCAGGTGAGTCGAACAGGAGGAGATGGGGAGGGAGTTCAGCTGCACCAGGCAAACTGTGGAAGGTGGATGCATATCTGTCTCTCCTTTCCCACAGTGTCTGCCTTGACTATGGGGGACGGGTCCAGGCCCAGCTCATCTGCAGCCCAAAGGGATGTGGCACAGATCCTCTGTATATAGGTAGAATGGCCCCTTTGTAGGCTTTCTCTGTGAAGCCAGTTATTTTAAGCATAAAGTTCTTTTTTGGTCAGAGGGGAAAGTTTTCTACTTACCCCAGCTTAGCAGAATGTGTCAACCATCTGGCATATTATTAAAGAAAAGAAGAATGATGTGTGCCCCTATCTCTTTCTAGCTTGGTCTATGGGTACCTCATGGCATGGCACATGTCTGCTTTAGGCTTTGTCTCAGAAGTGTACAAGGTGGTGGCTTCTGTCTTAATCTTAACAGTTCAGTCTTTGAGTATTTGCTAGGTGCTAGCCTCTCTTTCATGTTTCACAAGTATGAACTGAGAACACCATGAATGAGGTGTCACAGTGGCCCATTTTATAGATGAGGAAACCGAGGCTTGGAATTCAATCACTTGTTCAAAGTAAGCAGCTAATTAGGACTGAGGAATATGAAGCCATGTAGATCTTGTGCCTAGCCTCCTCCTAGCTACTGTGTATACTTGATGAACTGTGTCTTATAAGCAGGAAAAAGGTAAGGGCTCAGGTGCCCAGGTCACTGAAAAAGAAGTCCCTTATTTGGTGACTCTGTTATAGCCTCCATGCTGGCAGCTTGGAGCCAAGAGGAAGTCAGGATGCAGAGCACCATGATAGGAACCAGAGGTCTGTATCTGAGACCAAAATTCTCAGGCACCAGCCCCCAACCCTCACTCCAAGACAGAGTCCTGGTCATGGTGGGTGAAACTTAAGGCTCTTCAAGGAAGGTAGGGGAGAGTCAGTTCTGTGAACTGTGGGCCTGCAGATGTTAGTAAGCTGTGCACCAGGGGCCCCTTGGGAAAATTCAGTCAGCTCTGTTGCAGTTGCCTCTTGCACTGAGGAAGTAATCACTGTGAGGATAACTAGCTGAAAGCCAAGAAGGTGGGGAACGGTCAGGCACAGAGAGACAGACTGGACAAAGGTGGGACTGGGAGGAGGCGGGGCTGGCCCACCTCACTATAACCTCAGCAGGAGCAGGAAGCTACAGCAGTCCCACTGAAGACTGGGACTGTGACAGCCTTGGGCTTCTCAGGGCCACTGGGGGAACTGACCAATGGGGGAAAGGCAGGAGATCCAAAAGCATAACCATTAGTGGAAGCGTTGACAAGGCAGAGAGAAAGCAAAGCAGTCAGTGAATAGTTAACCATGCAAAGATAATTACCAGGGCTATCAACAGTGTTGGCCCACAGTACCTCAGACTAGCAAAGGGAAGTCACATAGCTACAGACCTCCGCTGAGGATGAGAAGAGGCGCCCTAGGTTCCTTAGTAGCCAGCACTTTCCTCTTTGCCTGACACCTAGACAGGAAGGGGACAGTGACCCTCTACAAAGTTAGCACTGTCTCCTCCCTAGGCCAGCCACACATCCATTCTGGGACAGGGAACTTGAAAGAATGGAGAGAACCAGAGTGGTCATCAAGAGGGTTGGAAAGCCTAAATATGGACAGAAAAATTGAACTGATCTGGGTATTACTTTACAGAGTAGGAAACTGAGGCTCAAGAGAAGGACAGCGGTTGTCTGAGGACACTGAGCTAATTCATGTTGAAGTCAAGGCCAGAAACCAAGGCTTCTGACTTGCTCTCTAGGACTTCTCATGGCCTCTTGCCCTGTCTGACCTGGCAGGAAGAATGGATGTTAGGGTCCAGGGTGTGTGCCTCCTGGTAAGCTATCATCTCTTCTTAAACAAATGATGGGAACCTAAGATTTCCTTCTGAAAATGGTGAGATGATCCTGCCACTCTGGGAGGGTTTGGTGAGGATTAAAGATAGGACGATTGAGATGAGAAGTTTAATTAATCATGGCTTTCAGTCATAATGCTAAAAAACCCAAAAAAACCAACCAACCAAACAAAAAACCAGCAATGGGCACTGGACTCTGTCTACTGGGGAAAGCAAAAACAAAGTGGATGACGTAAAGAATCCCGGGGTCACATAGCCTGTTTCACAGGGCAGCAGGAATCCAAACACTTAGAGGCGATGGCAGATGTTTCAGGGCAGTCCCTAAGAATGATTGCAGCTGCCTGGTCCTTTGGGGGTTTCTCAAAATGCATCCACCCTGCTGTCTTGTCAGCAGGGAATATTCCAGAAGTTCCTGCTGTGTGCAAACAGAAACAGACCCAGACATGGTCTCATTCTGGAAATGCTTAGGACCTCATGAGAAAAAAGTCTCAGATCTTGGCTAACGTGAAGATTTAAGCAAACAGGAACAAGAGGGCTTCTCTACCTCCACTGGGCCTCGAGATTTTTTTCCTTTAGAAACAAGATCTGTCTATAGCTTCAAACTCTCAATCCTCCTGTCTCAGTTTCCTACGTGTACCACTACACTGGGCTTGTTTTGTTTGCTTGCTTGTTTTTCACCTTAAGCTGAGCCATGGCTGTGCTGGAGATGGAGTTCTGCTCTTTTAGCTTGATCTCTATCATGTCAAAAAAGCTATTTGTGACCACCATCTGGGCTCCACGGTGGGCCATCTGGCTCTGCCAGCTAATCACCGAGGTCAAGCTGACATCTTGGAAGACTTCTACCACAGATTTCTGTGTTTTAACTAGAAAGAGATTTAGATTCTATGAACCAGGAACAGGGCAATGTGCGGTTTCAGCTCCACGTTGGCTTTAAGTAGATTAGAGTCTAAGTGTATTTTTCAATATGCAACAATTGGGTTAGCGCAGTGACAAATGTCCTTCCCAACTATTGCCAGAGCAATATGCCATTTCCATTAGGGGTGAAGTTTCCTGGCCAGATTAAGACATGGAAAATAATTTTTGGTTATCAACAATTCCCTCCAGTCTTACTTATCAGATTAAATTTAGCTACGGAAAAGAGGAATTTACAAATTAGATGCTGTTCTCTGTTTATTACCACAATGGTTGCTTTCCACTCCATCCAGGGGGTATAGTGGAGATCTCATTAGGTCTCAGCTGGCGATAACACTCACTCCATCCATCAATCTCCTTTGCAAGCCAGTGAATGAACTGAGCATTCTGCCGAGGAGCGCCCTGTGAATGAAGCTAGGTCAGCCGTTCTAGCCCTAAATGCCTTCACTGTTCTGGACTCAAAGAAGCCGTAGGCCATTTATCCTCACTAGCCTCTTGCATTTGCTGACTGCTGTTCTTGGCTGGCTGGTGGGGTTCCTGAGACAGAGTGAAAAGGGAGAGCTACCAAGAAAGAATGGCAGGAAGGAGACGTAGGTTTAAAGTGAAATGCCAGACCAGGTTTTCCATGCAGAGAAGTCAGGGTGTGTTGGGTCTTTGGAAGAGAGAGTGGCTTTGGGGGCTACAAACGGCACAGAACCCATGTAATTCTGGAAGCCTAGGGATGGCAGGATTCGAGACTTTCTTGGATGTCTTGAGGGTCTGATAGACTAGAATGACCACTCCCAGTCTGACCAAGACACCCAAGGTTAAAACTCATATACAGCTCCTAAGAGCACAGGAGCAGATCAGCAGAGCTAGAAGGGTCTGTTTGTTTGTGACAGCTCATCTTCCCCATCACTGGACAGCTCATGGAGTGTGGGAGAGGCAAGCTGCAGATTAATTATTGAGTAGGACCTGAGGGGATAAGCTTCTGGTTTCCTCAGCCTCTCTCTCTAGTTTTATCCCAACACGGGCACTCTGCCTCATCAACAGAAGCTGACCCATAACTTCCTATTACATGCAGAAGGGCAGAGTAAGCTGGGGCCCTGGTTGCAAGGACCCTCTGCCACTGACTGACTTTCACGTCTGCACCTCTCTACCCTTTGCCTCTGCTGGACACAGAAGACTCCTACTCTGGAGCCAATGACCCCAGTGAACACTAATAAATACAGGGAGATGCTAATGAATACTCGGATAAGAAATGGACCCTGGATTCTTTTTGTCCTGTGTCTGGTGTTCCTGTGTGTGTGTGTGTGTGTGTGTGTGTGTGTGTGTGTGTGTAAGAGGACTGTTAACATAGTAATTGCATATCACAGTTACATCCCATAAATCACGTGAGTTGCTCATGAGCTGAGTGGGACCTGCTGGTGTGTACCAGGGATGGAGGAGGGCAACAGAAGCCTTTCTCCTACTGCCAGACTGACAAGCTGACATGTCTCTTCACTTCAAGGATAAGCAATCGACGGCAGTCCCTTTTTATCACTCCTAAGCAAAAGGCAGGCAGTAAATGTAGATGGCTGAAGTAACTTCCTAACCTACTGTATGAGGTGCTGTATTTCTAAATATGGAAGTCCTCAGAGCAGGCCCACGGCATATTAGTTAAACTCTGTCTCAGTGACTATTTTCTTCTATTATTAATTGACTTTGTCATTGGACAATGATATGTAATACATTCTGAGTCCTCCCACTTTCTAACTCCTCTCTTCTCCCTCCTGATCATGTCATCCCTCACCACCCACAGTTCCTTTCCTGCGTTCATGTCTGTTTTGTTTAGTGATCTAATGAGTTCAACTAGGGCACTCCTCTGACTGACCATGGCTACGGTGTGATCCAATGGACCCGAGTGGGCTCACCAGTGGGTACACATCTGAATATAATATACAACCCAGAATCCATCAGCAGCTAACCAATCAGCAGGGAAGGAATAGAGCTCCAAGAGCCCTGCTCTGGACCATGACTGGCTAGACATAGGCTCAGTGTAGATAAATGCATTGCTGAGTTCTCCATGACAGTGCCCATGCAATGCCCTTGATGAGTTATCTTTAGCCAAATGATTTAAGGCTGGGAAAAAGTCCTATGTCTGGAAACTTTAAAAAGTCTTACCATTCTCCCCCCTTCTCTGTCTGTCTATCTCTGTCTGTCTCTGTCTGTCTCTGTCTGTCTCTGTCTGTCTCTGT
>JANHMN010000008.1:59163066-59283148 GCA_030674055.1 Rhabdomys pumilio
CACACACACACACACACACACACACACACACACACACACACACACACCTCTTTGTTTCTGACCTGAAAAGAACTAGAAAAACCCCACAGTGTAATCTTTAGACATTTCAAAAGCTAGAGCCACACTCAGTAAATACAAGCATTTCTCCTCTGGCATGTGTTTCAAAGGCCAAATGAAGAAGTAAGTACTAAAGAGAAGATTGTAGTTTCCAAGCCATAGACTTGCCTTTTCAGCCAGTAAATTATATATAAATAATAAACTGTATATAAATATGGAATCCAGATCATCTCTTTATCCATCTACAGACACAGTGAACTACAGGTCTACTCTCTGCAAGATCTTTCTTGAATTCAATAATGAAATCACATTTATGCCATGTTTATTGGGAATCCTATGAACCCACTCCACCTCTGTCCTTGAGTTCCATGTTTCCTTTTATCATATGTAAAACTTTACTTTTCATTTCTGACTCCTTTGGATCTTTGCTATTTGTGCCCCCCCCACCCCCTGTACAGTCCCTCCAACATTTCTATTTCTAGAATCCTACTCCAGTCTTCCTAGGACAGGAAGCAATCTCCAAATGTCCTCCCAAAGATAATGAAGAAGTCTGGAGGAGAGGGAAGTCTCTGGAGTCTAACTCTCAATGTTTTAGCTTCAGTAAACCTTGGCAGTGAGCAGGTATCGAATGAGCCTGTTAGTGCAATCTGCTCCAACAGCAAGGTATGCACCATGCTGGGAGCTTCCCTTGGAATTCCCTCATATAACGAGCAAGGCGGAGATGTAGCCTGCGTTCTTCAGAAGCTCTCCATATAACAGGGAGCAACATACCCATGCATCCCTGTGAATGGCAACTGGCTGTGAAGCAAGTAGGGGCTGTTGCCCATTTCTACATGACACATACCAACAAAATGCTTATCATGATTAATTCTGAGCCAGGACATCAAACCCTCTATAAGCTCCTTGGTGACTCACAGGCCAACTAACTTCTTTAGTATTCCACCCAATCCCACAAACTAATCAACCATCACCCAGTTCCATCAGCAATACAACCTAAGCTGCCATGTGTTTTCCCAGAAAACCCCTCAGTGGTATCATAGCTCATTGTAACAATCTATGAATGGCTCCATCTTCCAGCTTGCAAAACTACTTAGTGGAGCATAAAGGCTTCCTTGGGTTATTAAATTGCATTGTTACCAGTCCCTTGCTGAGTATGTGTTTTAATTTTGTCTTTGTACCTTGAGCAGAGCTATCAGGAAGGGAGCAGTTGATAAATTTATTGCACCAGTCTTTGGAGCAAGAGAGCAGAATCTGCTAGCACCTTTGGCTGTCTCCTTCCTCCATCTGCTCTTGTCTTACTGGTAGACTCTCTTCCAGAGTCCCTCTCTACTTAGAGGCAGATTTTTCTTGTTACCCTGACCCACACGGTTCCATGAACTTGGTGCCCAATATTCAAGATTTGTTTTCAAATCATGTTGCTTGAAAGGACAGAAAAGCAACTATTCAAACAAGCAAAAGACAAGACAAATGCTGAGCACAGACTAGAAAGAGTATTAGATCTATAGAGATCAGGGTCATAGGAGACAGGAGCGGCAGTTAGAGCTATCCCAAAGGTTCTGAGACTCATGCATCACCATTTCTGGTCAACTCACCCTAGGGCTCCTAAGTCAGTGGGTTTAGGTATGAGCCCAAGAGTTTGCATTTCTTACCAAGTCTGAGCTACCACCACTGGTCCAGTGGTCCCACTTTGAAAATGGCTGGGACAATCAGAATGAAGTTTGACTTTCCGTGACTTGTAATCTTAAACATTTACAGTCACCTGCTGTTCTCATTTATATCCTGGCAGTATGCTTTCTGGCAACCTGCCTTCAGAAAACCCAGAGGAAGGGATTTGGCTCTGTGTTTATAATCTAAATGGATTCAGTGGAATTCCTCTGCATTTCCTTCGATGTTCCCAGAGGCACTGTCTCAGATGATAAGTTACGTTACCTACTCAATGAGAAACGTTGACTCTAGTCCCCTAGAGAAATCGGGGGGTAGGGGGTGGAGGGTGGGGGAAACCTGGAAGACCTCTGCCAGTGTGGAAAGAATCCTACTCAGGTACACACCTTTTCAAGAAGCTGGCCAGTGGAAACTGATCCCAAGAAACAGGAACAGGATGCTTGGCCCCACCTTAAGCCCACGGGAGAGGTGTGCTTCACACACCTTAGTACAAACACAACTGTGTTTTCAGGGCAAAGTTTCTAAATGAGGCTTTCTAGAGTAGTAGCAGTGATTTCCCACCTGACTAATTCCTATGAACAGCAAATGACAGCCACCATTGAAAAGGATGTTCCTCTCGTGACCATCAACCAGAAGGAAGGTGTTGTGAGACACTCTCCTGGCTCTCTGCTCATCCCATCCCAGACCCCAGTGGAAGGGGATATGGCTGCTCACTGTTTCGAGGTTTGTCTTCATCCATGCCCTCGTCCTCGTTCTCAGGGTCAATGTCTTCTGCCTGGGTGATCCAGTCCAGGTAGCCTTTGAGATCTTCCTCTAGCTGCTGCTTCTCTCGAAGCTTCTGGAAATCTCCTCGAGCTTTGGCTTTCTCTCTCTCTTTGGAAAACTCCCTGGTGTGAGAGGGAGGGAGGGGGACAGGGTAGCACAGAAGGGTTAGCCGGGAGGGAAGATGGAGAGAAGGAAAGACAAGGCAGGTATTAATTGCTTTGTACAGAGAACCCCATTGAAATCATCCCCTTTCTACAGACTGCTATCTCCACCACCCAGTTCTGTCTTCACTTCCACAAGAAGGGAGAGCCCTAAGAGCAAACTCTTGACACAGGCCAGGAAAATCTAAGGGGGCGAAGGCTGCTCATTTACTTTCTAGATCACAATAGGCTTTGTCTGCGAGTGACAGCTATTCTTCAAAGATAGGAAAACCCTTTCCAGTCACTCTAATGGTCCTCTACAACAGCAAGCAAACACGTGTCACCCAGGATTAGGCAACATCTTTTAAATGAAATGACAATTTATCTTTAAATGACATAGATTATTTGGACCCAGTGATGCTAGAGCCCACTTAACTTATACTGGGTCTCAGAACCAATAAACAATGCCTTCTTTTTCCAACTATGGCTTCAGTGAAGTCTCCTTGATAGTAGGATAACAGTCAAGTTTGGAATATTTACACCATGAAAACCAGCCAATGTGAATGACCAGGGCATCTCCCCACCAAAGGAGGATGGTAAATATTTGCCAGTACCTCCCATTGTCTAGGGGCCCAGGAAGTTTGAGCTCCTCAAACTGTGTTCTCAGGGCTACAGTACCTTCTACTGTTCTTAGCATGCCTGGAGGGAGTTCAACCCACATGGAGTTCCTATAAGGATTCCAAACACAAGAAAATGCCCTGGGGCCTGCCTTTTGCCTGCACCCAGGATAGAAAAATATGTAAAATGACGATGGTGTCAAAGTTAATGTGGCAGTTTAAAGGAATAATCAGAAGACACTGTGGTTTTTCAGGGACTTGCTGGAAGAAGGAAACAGAAAGTTTCCTTCTCTGCCTTGGCAGAAACCAGGCCCCTTCTTCCCATGAGTGGCAAGAGAATTTGGTTTGCTTGGTTTTGTTTTGTTTTTGACCTATCAAAAAGGAGGTTGTTGGTAGTGGGGTGGGGTGGGATAAATGAGTGGGGTGTGCATGTGACTTCTCTGGTGTCTTGACTAATCCCTAGGCCATGGCTCCTGTGTTTCTTCTTAGAATCTGAATCAGGACAACAGGCTGTGGACACCAACTCAACAGAGCTTCATGCACAAGTGCAGTACTGTAAAGGAAAGGTGCCTTGGAGCACCAGCAAAACCTCCAGGTACAGAAGGAAGGCTCAATTAAGCTCAATGTCATACCTGGGAAACTCTGTCACCAGATCCCACCTGTATAGTATTTGCATTTTGCCTCTGGAGTTTGGCAGAGCTCAGGATTTAGCAATAACCGCCATGGTGAAATGGGGCTGAGACCTGGGAGGAGTCTAGGGAATGTTTTAATTTCGAGAACCGGGGGCTCTCAAGTTAATGAGTCTTCTTCAACTACCTCCTTAACGATGCTCTGGTTTGAATTGAATTTTCTTCTCAAACCTGATTGAATCCAATTATAATAGGATTGAACTTGCTATTTTGTGGGCTTCCTGCCAGCCAGTGGGTACTTTTATTTCCTTTCCAGAAAGTTGGATGCCAGGGAAGAAGCACTGGATTGACAGATCACAGTGAAGGTAAGAACTGGCTTGGCTTTTCTCATCCTGCTTTTGTTATTGGGGTGGACATGGGATGATGCCAGCCCCCATTTGCCTTGCCTCCTTACCTTACATATGGTGAAGACTTCCCTGCTGTGACCTTACTAGAGACAATAGCTTCATAGTGCACCTCTCTCCCTATGCAAATACACCCATAAAATGTACCTGGAGGAACATCTGCAATCTTTCTGCCTACACCCACATGCTTTCTTGCCCCTTTCCTCTGGAGTGGGTTTGAGTGAGTTTCAAAGACATAAAGTTGTTAAGAGAGTCCTGTAGCTCTTCTGAATAATTTCTCAGAGTTCAAGCTCTGGTTCTAAGACACCCACCATCCTTCTTACAGAGCTGGAAGAACAGGCCTGGACTGAGCTGCAGTTAGGAGGGGAAGTTCACTGTTCATGCCTGCAGACTCATGGGAAACCTACACACCCACAGGGAATGAAGGGGAAGAGAAGCCTACATGTTTCTATGGGACTTGCCTGCTTTTGTCCCTGTAGAGGAAGAGTGAGTTGTGTTTGAAGGGTGGAAGATGTGGCCCGGGCAGCAAGGTAACACCATGCTTTGATAGTACCACGGGCAGGGACACAGCCACACTGGCTGTACGGAATTGCCACATGGGTTGCATGTGCTGATGAGACACTGGGTGACAGCCCCTGGTTCTCTGTCCTCTCCTGGATGCCTGTCCTTGAGACCGAGCTCATGCAGACATGAAACCCCAGCCTGATAGCTGTGCCCAGCCCAGAGGCCAGAGCCAGCAAGACAATCAGTCACTACTGTGGGATTTGTCACAAGGCAGGAATGCATCTGTCATTAGCAAAATGGCCAAGATAAAATACGGGAAGGGGAGTTGCTCACTATGTAAGGCAGGCAACAGGACATGGGTGGGACTAATCACTCTGACCACGGGATATTAGATCCTTTGAAAATCAATACTGAAGAGGTAAATAATGACTCTGCTATTTCTGGGTTTGCTAAAATTTGTTTGCAACTCCCAAATCAATATTCATGGCACTTTTATACTCATGTATGAATATGCATGTAATGGCAAAACAAAAGCAAAACCAAAACATGTCACATGCTTCCTGCTAAGGTCAGACAGGGTGGGAAGCTCTCCTTAACTCAGTTCTCATAACATAGCAAATGTCTTTATTTAAGGGTCAGTCTATTTATTGTCATTTTTTTTTTGGTTGCTGTTGTTGTATTTTTGGGCTATTGATTAGAGATTCCACTGTTTCAATGACCCCAAGCATAGCTCTATGGAGTGAAAGGCTATGCTGTGTCTTAGGGAGAAAATGTGTGTTAGATCAAGCTCACAGAGGCATGAGCTACAGTGCTGGTAGCTGTGAGTCTAATGTTAACAATTGGGTGGTAGTTTCTAAGTAAGTTGTGTGCGGAAACACACAGAGCTATGTTTTAATTGGTTGTCAAATGTGACCAGATACTTATTAGCAGGAATCTAACTCTGTACTTTGCATCGGTGATCAGTATTCACTGATGCATTGTCCTACGTGACTTGACAGAGTGCAACCATTGAAGGATGATGCCTCCACCGTAGCATGGGAGGACTCTTCAGTCTGGACATTCTGTCTTAACAGTGCATCCATCGTGATCTAGTTATACTTTCAGGGACTCGGCTTTTTCAGGCAAGAGACATGCCTGCCTCCTTATGTGAAAAAGGATGGGACAGTTGCCCACCTGTAAGATTCTAAGTATGGACACATCCAAAGGCCCAGATTTCAGAGTCCATTCTTCCGCTCTGCCACCCACAGCTTTGAAGGCAATTTCAAAAGCCTCACAGTCACTGTTTGATTCTAATAGGCTGGAGACTGGGATTTCTGGAGGAGAAAGTAATTCTAATTCAATTGTTACCTATACTGATGCCAGACCTGTGCCTTGCATAGGTTGGATATGGGGATCACTACATAACATGGAAGATTTTTGGGAAGAGTCTGAGCGCTGTGTGTCCTTCACACGGTATGTTCTGTGTAGCCTCCTCAGAAACAAGGCCTTCTGGATATGTGAGGGTTGCAGATAAAAGATGCAGAACCCTCATGTAACCAAAATCTGGTAGTTTCTACATTTATGATAGAAACTCTATGGGATGCCATCCCTGCTCTGAGCAGAACACAGCGGGCACACTTTAGCCTCTCCTCGGTGACAAAAGGACACAATTTGTGAGGATGCGTTACTTCATTGAGCCGAAGGAATGTTATTCTTAATTGATGGATGTTGGGTTCACACCCCAACCCTCCAGTCACAGAATATGTCACAGCTGCGGCTGATGTGCTTCTGCTCTCTGGGCCCATTAAACTCTGCAGTCTCCAGTCCTCCCACTGAACAACGGGCCTCATCGGGCCAGCGAGGCAGCATTTCCCAGCCTTTTCTGTTCCCTGGCTGTGTCCAGAAGCTTGTCCAGTAGCCACTTCTACTACACCTCTCCTCCATCCCTTCCACCTCTGTAGTGTCTGATCTACCCTCCACCCCCTTCCTCCTGTAACTGTGGAAGTTACAGGAAGAGGCTCTGGAGTGATGCTGTTCTGGTCCAGCCCTCAATCTTTTAAATTTTTCCATTAGAATGGATGCAGCCTCCTTATTTAAACCTCAGTCTTTTCTTCTGTGAAATGGAAACATTGAGTAGCTTCTAGCTCATGAAGCTTTCATGAACACTAAATAGACTAACATGAGATATGCAGGGCACAGGTCTGGACACAGTATGGGGAGACTGTTCATGCAATCCTTGGGATAGTGCTTTCATGGGCTCCAAGACTTCTTCAAAATTCTGGAAGGCTGGTCTAACTGAAGTCTAGCTGATGAATGGGTGGGTTTTACCCCTGAATATTTGAGGTTAACTATTACACTGTTGTCCCGATTAATCAAGATGCCAACTTGAAACCATCAGCAGTATGGCCAACCAACAAGAGCTTGTTTCCGGGTTTGTCACTGCACAGGTTAGAGGCATTCAGAGACACTGGCCCTTGACAAATGCCAGAAGGGGTGGGCAACTGCTTACCGGCACCTGGATGGCTGGGCAAAAGGTCCAGCAATGTTTCTGGAGCTGTCAGAAGCATGCTGTAACTCTGAGGATGCTCGGGTGTTAGAAGGCCCCAGAAGAGACAAACCAAACTCTAGCTCACAGATACAGAGGCTAACCAGTCTTTAGATCCCTGTCCCATGTCAATTACATGTTCTGAAAACCACTAAGCATCAAAACACTGAATTGTGCACATCAATCGAAACATTTGATCTAAATGAGACCAAGGTGTCTTTTCAAAATGGTCTTTTGTCAGCATCAGCAGCTGCTCCTTTGACATCTCTGACTTGACATCAGCAGGCTGGCCATGCCTCTGGGAGATGGGGGTAGCAATGGGTGTCAGATGAAGATGGAGCCTTTGGAGTCCAGTTCCCACTCTCCTTACATATTGGATTCCTACATGCTAAGATTTCCCTAACATCTGAGGGAAGAAAATGGAATTTAAATTGTATGTATGTATGTATGTATGTATGTATGTATGTATGTATGTTTAGAGCTCTGGGCTACACCACAAGCAGACTTATTCAATGCAGATATAACAGGCAGTGATAAGAAAACTGGATCAAAACTAAGCCTTCAGGAACAAGTCTGCTGATTGCCAGAAAAGTGACATGTCTTGGCTCAAGCTACTCATCTTTAAAAGTCAAAATAGGCACTGCAGTCAACGTTGCTGCTGAGCGCTGACTATATACTAGTCCTGTGTCCAATATTCTACGTGGACACTTCTGTTCATTCTATAGTGACAGTCATCTGTTGAGCTGATGTTATCTTCATTTTTTGACATGGAAAACAAAGATTTAAAAAGACAAGGTTGTGGGATATTGTGAACCCAGCAAACACAGAGCTAGGAGAGCCAAATTTCTGTCTTGAAAGGGGATAATGAGTTTGATTCTTTTCCAGTGCTGTCAGTGAGATTCATGTATAAACAACGGGCCATTTTCTTGTGTTGGAAGATAAGAACAACCTCCCTGCTACCTCCAGGCAGCTAACCAGGAGTTTATATATGACTCCATCTCCTGCTTTCCTATGTGGTCTCACCTTGGCAAAAGGCAAGATGCCTTCTAAGACCATGGGAGGGATAAGGTAGGAGAAGGTTCTTTCCTTCACTCTGTTGCAGATTGAACCCCATGCCCTGACCACGGTGGGAGACAAAACACTGCCCAGTCTACACTGAAAGCAGCCTCTTTCCTTCCTTTTGAACTGCCCCCAGCAGGAAATCCCTAGGTGCCCAGGAAAACAGTTGGCCCATCCAAGCAGAGCAGAAACAGATCCCCCACCTCCCTCTATTCCAAAGTCAGTAGGCAAGTCCCCTATAGAGGGCCAGAGGGTCACCAGGAGCATTTAGGTGTCAGGTCTTGGCATGGCTGGCATGAGCTAGTGAAAAACAGGTAGCTAAGGAGTCACCCCAAGTCTTTGTGGTGAGAAGGTAGCCATCCTTGGGGTCTCAATGCCCCAGCCACGAGTCATTCTTTTACTTCAAATTGCATCTGAACAACGGTTGAAAACAGGTAGGTTTGTGCTTGTGGCCATCTAGATAAATTTGAAGGAAAATGAATTATGCCTCATCTCTAACCTCATAATAACCTGTGACTTTAAATAGTTAAGTGCCCTCTGCATTCAGAAAAGTAAATATCAATGATGGGCTGTTGTCCTTGAAATGAGAATTAGTCTGTATTTGTTTACACACATATGTACACACATACACATACACACACACACACACACACACACACACCGAGTCATGGAGTTTTGTCTGTATTTGGTTTTGACAGTGCTGGGATGGAACACAGTGAGTATCCATTCGAGGCAAATACCTTACCACTGAGCTATCCTACCATATCTACTTGTATTTTAAACCAAACTCTTCCTTCTCTGGAACGGTTGACTCAATAAAAGTGATTTAAAGCCTGCATTTGCCTGCAGGTGATAGCTGCCTCACGAGCTCAGGCCAGCGTTTCTTTTCAGGGGCATTGTGAGTGTTGTGTGCACAGGAATCTTCTCTCAGATTCCCGCTATGAAGGCTCTTTCTGTGGTGCTGCTTCTCAGGCTGAGTGAGGTCGGCCCAAGGGGAAGCAGCCTGCCTCCCTAGGGGCTGGGACGGTCTTGGTGTGTGTGGTGGGATGGGTGCAACCCGGTGTCTCTGATGAGTTACCTCCCATTGATCCAACCCTCCTCACAGTCAGGCCAAAGACCTTCACTTCAAGGCTCCTGAGTGACCCTTGGTCCCAGGTTCATCAGAGCCAGAAACAGAATAGTGCCAGGAATAGCAGAGAGAATAAAATACAAATTAATGGAAAAATCAAGACCATTTCCTTGGTCCTGCTTACCCGCTAAGAACACCGAGAACCAAGTTAAGTACAAAAAATGACCCTATGATGATTAGTGTTACAAAATAGATCCAGGGCCAGTCCCTTCCTACGGCATCATTGACCTGGAAGAATGGAATGATAGTTAGTCAGGCACACACAGCAACCGAGCACGGCCAAGCGCCAGCCACCGGCTCCCCAGCGCTGAGCTGAGCAGCGTGGGACCCGGGATCCTCAAGGTGCAACTCAGAGGCTAAAGCGCCTGTGCAGCCAATGGTCAGAATCTGTTCTGGTATGGAGATTTTTTCCCCGTTTTCCTGGGCCTGTTAGGGTCCTGTCTCTGAGGATTCTGCTTTGACCGCAGTGGAACCTGGGACCTTGCTCGGCTGCGTTTGTAAAGAAGACACAGAAGTGGTCAGCTTACCCGCTCAAAACACCGAGAACCAGATTTAGAACGAAAAAGGATCCAAAGATGACCAGACTGACAAAATACACCCAGGGCAACTCATAGCCCATAGCGTCTTGCATCTGGAAAGATGAAGGAGAGTTAGGACAGAGCAAGCAAAGTGGAGGGCAAGACAGACAGACAGACAGGGAGTGTGAACAGATCCACAGGAGGCAAAAGGGCTGAAGTTGGCTTTTGTTAGGGGACCAGCAGCTGCCACTATTTTTGGTTTTACCCCTATTCAAAATCCTTCCCTACAATCTTGGCCTGAGCAGCAGAGTCCAGGGAGGTGGGGTGGGGGGTCTTTCCTGACCCTTCCTACTGTTCTATTTTCTGGAAAAGAAATAGTTTTCCAGTGTTTTTCCTACACACTTGTCTAGGAAGATGGCTCACCTTACAAAACATTTTTTCCCCAATCCTGGAATGGGCTTAGACTGTTTGGGATCTTGTGGCCATTAAATCTTAAAATGTATCCAGAGCCGGGCTGACCCTGGCCTGTGAAAAGGTCCAGCTTTACTGACAGGGCTGGAGACTGAGGCTTACATCACAAGAGAACAGGATCTTTCTTCCTGGATTCTGGGCAATAGAGGACTTGACCTCAGTGCCTCACAAGCAAATGGGCCAGAAAAGGCAGGACTCTCTTGGCTTATGTGTCAGAGAAGGGGCCTTGTCACTGACACCACAGCCTAAATGGAAAAGGTACTTAGCCTGTAACTACTGGACTGACGAGGATACTCTGGTAAGTCACAGGCCCCTGAAGAACTGGAGGCAATGCGAGCCAGAACTGGCCCCTCTGGGCTAAGGAGAGTTTGCTATGAGCACCTCTTCAGAACTCCCTGTCCACTGACTCCCACACTCTCCCCACTGCCCCTTGAAGTGGCTGCCAGATATTCCCTACACTTCAGGCAGGAAGGAGTGTGAAGAGAAGTCATGGGGCAGCATTTCTATTAAAGAGAAAACACATTCTGATCCAGCTCCTCAAATCTACCTCTTCTGATGTTTTCTAAGTACTGAACACACTTCACTTCTGGTTTATAAGAAATGAGCCCCAAGGTTGCCGTGGGTGAACCTAGCTTATAAAGAAAGCTCTAGATTCCAAAGGTACCAGCTTCCTGACTCTCATCAGACATTCTCAAAGTGTGGCTTCAAACACCAGCATCATCAGGCGCTTGTTTAGAAATGCCATGTTCCATCTTTCCCCCACCCCCCAGAGCTCTGGCCTTTTCAACCCAGTTTTACAAGCACTCTAGGTTGACTGGATGTGGAATCCACAACAGAGCTCGTGAACTCTGGTTGGTATCATTATCTTCATGCACCAATTCTATCTGGAAAGCCATGATTGTGTATCTTCAGTACATTGGGCCCTAAGATGGCCAATGCTGGGACAATTGGTGACAGCCAATGAAAGTAGATCCCTGGGTCTCGTCTCCTAGCCTGGGAGTTCAGTGTACTTTGTAATCTACATTATGATTGTTGTCATGGTCATCGCAAGCAATTTTCCCGAGGAATAATAAAATTTGACAACTGCTGCCTCAATGTAGTTTCTACCTTTGTTCCTCAGTTGAGTTACAGATGTGCAGCTCCGTGTGATCAGACTAAAGACAGAGACGCACTCAGACCTGCGGCTCCGAATGGCTTGCTGTTTTAGATTTTTGTATAAGAATTGAGTGTGTTTTCTCATTGGTTTGAACTGAGTCAGCGAGGGAGAGTTCCCCACGTATGTTCACACCGCAGGGCAAGTCAATTTAACCACGTGCTGGTCTTTCCCGTTCCTATGTGCCGTGCTCTGGTTTTCCATAGCATTTATCACTCTATGATTGGGTGGGTTCCTTGTGGGTCACAACGGGGAATCTACTGCCTCACAGGCTGTAGTGTGGCTTCATGAGCACAGGTGGCTTTGCTTTGTTTAGGTCACTGGTGAATTCCATGTGCCAGGAGCAGTGCCTTGCAGTTGATAGGTACTCAGGAAATGTCTGAGTTGGATTGATGAATTTAAGACTAGGCTCTGTACTATAAATAGTAAGCGTTTGCTAGCTGGGGATGTATGTATGTATGTACGTACGTATGTATGTATGTACGCATGCATGCATGCATGCATGTATATAAATGATAAAGACAAGATAGTGCATGCAATTGTAGGAGGGAGTAAGAAGTGGGGACCAGGAAATAGAGACTGCTGGATGAGGCTGCAGAAGCAAGGGCCATATCAGATATGTGGACTTTGCACACTGGAAACATTGACAGCAGAGGGCGCTATGGAGCAGAAAGAAAGTCCAGGGTCCAAAGACTCTGTAGTAGCAGTGGCTAAATCCCAACCCCTCAGGGACTTGGTCATTGCTAGAACCATGTACATAGCTGTAAAGCCTTCCTGGCCATGGAGCAGAAGTGAAGGAAAGAGTAGACTATCCACCAAGGCAGCAGTGTCCACCAGGGGTGGGGCAGTCAGCCTTCATGTGGATTCTGTTCCCAGGGCCCTTTCTGGACCAGGAGGAATCGGCTGAGCCCAAAGTGCAAGAGAAACCAGACTGGTGGAACTAGAACTAGTTGTTCAGTTTGTCTCTAGGCCAGGGAGAGGAAAGCAAAAGCAATCGACACAAGCAAGAAAGAGGAAATAGGACTAGAGGAGAGGCAAAGGAGCCATGTACCCAGTCGTGTGTGGCTTTGCCATGCCAGGGCCTGCACATGCCACTCTGACATGAGGAGGGACCTTTTGCCTGCGCACATAGCATCCATATTTATTCATCACGTGCTTGATGTGGGATGTATAAGATGTGGGTGTTGTGTTGGACTCGAGATTGTAGTAAAGCAACCCCAGGTGGGGTGCTAGGCAAGGGAGGGAGTCTCAGGGAACCTAGACCTTCAGCAATGGGAATCTTTCTGGCTTTTCCTCTTCAGTTACTTGCTAACATAGGTCAGAAACAGAAGCAGGCTCTTCCTTTCCCTACAAGTCAGCAGTTCTCAACCTGTGAGTCATGACCCCTTTAGGGGATCGAACAACTTTTTCACAGAGGTTGTCTAAGACCATGAGAAAACACAGATATGTACATTATGATTCATGACAGTAACACAATTACAGCTGTGAAGTAGCAACAAAATAATTTTATGGTTGGAGGTCATCACAACGTGAGAAACTGTATTAAAGGGTCTCTTGGCATCGTGAAGGTTGAGAAGCCTGGCTCTCAGCACTGCTGCATGTTTAGGGAGAGTGGGGAGAGCTGGCGAGAATGATAGACTCTCACCAGAAAACAGGCAGACAGACACACAACTGGAGCACCATCCAGCGATGTGCCACCCACTAGAGCCCACACCCAGCTTCTGCATTACTAAGCTACTCCAATAATTTTTCTGGCTTGGGCTACGCCAACCCCAAAGGACAGAAGACGATCTGGTCTGTTGTGAACAGTGTGCCTTTACTTATCCCATGGGATAGATGGGAACAGAGGCTCCAGCGGGTGCTGGCAGCTGGGGTCTCATAGCAGAGCTGCCGCCAGAGCCTGGACAGACAGTGAGTCAGAGGCAGGGCTAGCAGCCTCCTCTAGCTCCCTTAGAATGGATTCCTTCTCCCAAAACAGTATTTCAGTCCACACTAGCACTCTTGCCTTACAGAGTCCCTTGGGTTCTTGATTAGCCTATGGGTCTTTTCCTCTGGGCCACATAAGACAAGGTCACTTCGTTTCATCAAGGACTTCAGTGGCTAGAACTAGAGATCTGAAGACCATGGGTCCATAGAAAGCCAGGGCCAGAGAGAGGAAGCTCAGGGTTTCCACATCCAATCCCATATTTCTGCTCTGGTCCCCTCCTTGGCTAGGGGTAGATATTTCAGGGGTTCAAAACAGGTGAGAGGTTTGGAACAGATTACGATAAAGGGCATTTCTTAGGGGGTCTTAACCCATCTGCCTGAGCAGACAACCGTCTGAAGGAGATCTTTCAGTCTGAAAAGAAAGCACCCTTTGTCCATACCTCTGGTTCCAGGCCACCTACTATCGGGGCAGACTGGGTGGAGAGTACACAATGGTGGCTTATCTCTTAAGCAAGGTGATGCTGGAGTAATGTGATCATTATCTCCAACCTGGAGACTACATTTACTCTGAAGAAAAGAATAATAAAGCCTCACCAAAAAGGGACCCAGCTTGCTGTCACCCTTATCTGGTGATGCAAACAGGAAAGGTCTCCTCGAGCTACTGGCAGAAGTTCTTGGGTCTGTAACAGCAGAAGCTCTGTAGCTTTCCTAAAGAAAGCAGAAGGCATCCTGGTCCTCATATCTGAAGTCAACATCATTCAGAATCCCAGACCTGAAACTACGTTGGCACTTCCTTTGCTGAAACAGACACAGCCTCCCTATTTAACTGAGACTGAACAAAGGAGAATACCAAAGACCCACCTGAAACTAGCATCTAACTGGGTGGAAAGGCCTCTGCTTTATATTTTCAAATCCACCAGAACCTCTCTTCCTTGAGGGGATGGGAAGGCAATACCTCCACCATGAACATCTCAATCCAAGCTGGTTTTCCTGAGTTTCTATCATGTGAACCTTCTCGGTCTCACCACAAGCTCTGAGCATCTAGACACTATTTGGTTTCCACAAGTACCAAGAGAGGTCATTTACCATCAAGGGCAAATGGCTCTTGATGACCTATGTTGCCGGGAATGTAAATGTCCACTACAGGGGTCCCAGGGTGATGAATCCTGCCCCAGCCCCGAGCATCTACTCTATGCTGAAAATTCCCCAGGCAGCTGAAGCAGTAAAAGGTGCTTTTAGGTAGGAGAAAACAACCGATCTTAACAGCCGGGCAAGCCAGCAAACAAAACTGCACATGACCTCTGTAAGCAGATGGGCTGAGGTCCTGACCTTGTGGGGAGGGTAGTATGAGCAGAGAGTGATGTCCTGGTCTGATAACCATGTTGGGAACAGCTGACTCGAACTGGGAATGGCTGCTAGCAGGTGTATGGTCCTAGACGATGCTTGACACTGTATCCCACCAGACAGTGAGAAAGAACACTGTGGTGCCCCAGTACTTTCTTGAGTTTGTTAAGAAACTAAAACATAGTTTACTCCAACATCCAAAGCTGCTAATTCCAAGTTTTCCCAAGATATGGGCATTCATTCTCTGGCTCCTCGTCCAACCTTTGGACCAAAATTCCCAGATCCCCCAGAGTGGTCTATTTCCTACACAACCCTGCAATTCTATCAGGGAGCCATACTCTTTTGTAAATACTGCATGCCTTATATTCTGAACTCCTGGAAGGCAGGACTTATTCTTCTCTGTCCCCTACCCCACGCCATCCCTGCTTCTGTGAACATAAGAAATGCTCAATAAATATATGTTAAATTGAATTACAGGGCTACAAGAATTCATCTTATATGAGAAAAATGAATGAAGTGAGTGAATGGATGGGTGGATGGAGAGTGAGCAAGCAGAGGCTCGAGAGACGCTCATTCTTTTCATCACTGTGTTGGTAACTCTCCAGAATATTGCTTAGGTAGCAGATTCTGTGTTAAGCAGCTATTTGGTTCAAAGGTTTTTTTTTTTTTTTTTTTTTTTATCTCACATCTGAAAAAAGATAAGAAAAAAATCAATGGGGATGCTGTTTGACCCTAGATGCTTCCTTCTTTTGCTTGGTAGTCTCTTCCTCTTCCTCTTCCTCCTCCCCTTCTTCCTCCTCCTTCTTCTCTCCTCCTTCTTGTTTTGCTTGTTTGTTTGTCTAACTTTTTACACTTGGGCATTCTGGGAGTACATGGAGAGGCTTTGGTTTAAAGAGTGATTTCCTAAGAAAACTACATGGAAGCCTGAGTTTTAGTTTAGTTTCTTTTCTCTAGAAACGTCTATAGAGTTGTTTAGATGTTTAAGATTAACGCAGTTCTGGGGGTTCCACTCGTTACTACACAGAGGACTCTCCGCTGCTCCTCTCTGGGTCCGACAGACTTGAACTTCACACTTGAGGGAAATTGCATCTTTCTGAGAGGAAGACCCATATTCCCTGCAAACTAGTTTCACGCCGGTTCAAATCCAGCACTATCCTAGTAGCGCTGTGGCGATTCCGCTGGTCCTGTTAGGCCTTCAAACTCAAACTTGCATCCCAACAGCTTGGAGAACTTCCTCTGCGGACACTAAGTTCCTAGCCAGGGGCTGGTGGAGGCAGCTCTGAGGAATTTTATACCTTTGAAGCTAAAACATTTTGAGACCTGAATCTCTGGGTCAGCGATATAAGCCTAGGGTTGAGGAGGAGGACTGCCTAAGGGAAAGAAAGGAGCGAGAAAGAGAATAGAAAATGAAATGGCCATAGAAAGGTCAAAGTAATTAGAGGAATTGTCTGAGAGCGGGGACAATGAGCCAGGAGGTGTCTCCATTATGAATAACCACTAGGAAGCATAGTATCAGTGTGTGTGTGTGTGTGTGTGTGTGCGTGCACGTGCACAACACACACACACACATGCACACATCTGCACTCACAAAATGTGTTTGTTTCAGAAAGATACTGGGGATGTCAAAGTGCTCACATCCCCAGACCCCGGAGTTCCTTCACCTCTGACAATTCTTCTGTCCCCAGCCCATGCTCCATCACACCCCCGGGGAAAGAAGGTACAACACAGCTGCTGAAAATTGGTAGTTACTGTTATGTGATTCTGCACAGTCCCCACTCTGGCTGTCACTATGACAGCATCTTAGGGTCACATCTGGCTGGTGTGGTATCAATGACTTGCAGTGAAGGAGAGGGAAGGAATGATTAAGGAAGACCAGAAAAGTACACCAGGGCCACCAGCAAACTAAATTATACATATTCCCCCACACCTGCACCTGCCCTCAATGTGATGCTACAGCCGGCTTTTCTAAAGGCAGGGGCTCAGACTCACACGATGAGACTCTGGAGCCCAGCACCATATAGTCACATGGTTTATGGACCATGGGTGGAAAATGCCTCTTTGCAGAGACCTTTTTGTTCATGGCTCATCAGGGCAGAAAGTAATAGGTCCTTCAGGCAAAGTAGAAGGGGCAGCTAGGGACACCTAGGAAGGTGACTTGCTCTACTAAGTAGAAGAATTTGCCTAACTAGAGAAAAATCCAGCTCCCATCTCATTGTCTTTCAAATTATACACTACCAGCTTCTTATCCAGATCAAGTCTGAAAATGGTTCCCAACGTTTCATTTTAGTTTGAGGTCAATATGGATGATAACCAGTGTTGCCTGGTGACAGCATGTGAACATGCTAGCCCTGACAGGGCACAGGCTTCGATGTTACTCAGCTCAGCATCTCGTCTGTTTCACAGACAGAACTGGCTCTTATGCATTACCTAATCCTCAGCACCTCAAGCACCCAGGCTCACGAGGACAGTAAACATTTGCTGGGAACCAGGTAGAGGCAAGCTGAGAATAGTCATTTAGAGAGAGGTGCAAACTTCCCAGCCATCCTGGACTCTAAACATGCTAACAGTGATGTCAAGACTGGGAAAAGAAAGGCTTTGCATCTATGGGAAAGAGTGCATGGAAACAGTGGGAAGTTACAAAGCTGCCTCGGATTCTGGGAGAAGTGAGCACGTCTCTTGGCCCTGCTTCTCTTTCTGGCAACTGTGCTTGGGACATTCTCTTGCTTCCTTCTCACTCTTCCCGCGCCGGTTTGCAGACAGGAGTACACAGTCTCTTAAATGTTTTCACCAGGGCTAAATGGATTTGACGATTTGAGAAACTTGGGAACGATGACATTTTCAAGACTGGCAGCATGCTTTATTCACCCAGATTCTGAAGAGCAACACTGGATTCTGGCAAGTCATTTCTCATGCAGAAGTGGAAAACACCAACCACGAAGACGGTATTTCCCGTGGGTTTTTACAAATAATGGACTTGACTCTGCCAGAAGGAAGACAGCTAAAATGTGGTATGCATATTCACCGGCACTTCAAGGGCTCCAAGGTAGCAGCAGTGGTGGCTAGTTAGAGCCTATGAGGGGCATTTTTAAAGTTAAAGGAAATACACTCTGGATGGGTTGGCACTCATAATGTGGTATTTCTAAACATGCATCGCACAATAAGCAGAGCCTCTGGCTGACAGTGAGAGACTTTGATGGAGTGGTCTAATATGTTAAGACTAAAGTGAGAGCATGCCACATGGCTACACATTTCAATAAAAAAACCAGTTTTCTTTATGGCATCTCCTCTGAGATTAGCCCTGGCTTTCCTCTGCGTATTCTGCCTTAGCCCCCTTTCAGGTAATTTTAGTTAAGAGGTAGGAGAAGGTTAAGAGCAGAAAGGTGTATAGAGCAGGAAGAGGAGCTGGATTGAGCCCTTATGCCAGGGGTAGCCCAGCTCATCCACAGAGCGTCAGCTGCACACCAGTGCTCCATAATGTGGTGAGCCAGCTACAGATGACCCTCACTGAAGCGAGGGAAACCTTGCAGAAGTGGACACGTTATGCTTTGTTTCTCAGGAAAACCCTGGAACAAATCAAAGGCATTTATCAGTCACCCCCTTAGCTTATGTGAACACGTGTGACCCGATATCATGGGAAGGAAGGTGAGGAGTCAAGAGAAGCCTCTGAGTGCCTTCCATGCACCCGCCCTCTGAGTGCCCCATCTGCGTACCCAGTACAGCACGTCTGTCCAGCCCTCCATGGTGATACACTGGAACACGGTCAGCATGGCGAAGGCGAAGTTGTCGAAGTTGGTGATGCCGTGCTTGGGCCCATCCCACCCGGGCTTGCACACGGTCCCGTTCTGACACTGTCGCCCATGGCCTGACTCCAAAGCACAAGGGGAAGGATCCTCTTCTGCCGGAACATCTCCACCACCAAGGAAACAGGAGACGGAAGGAGGGGAGGAGGGATAATGATGGGTAGAGAATGAAGAAAAGACGTTAGAGAGGGAAGTCACAGGATAAGGCCGGCGAGCACCCACAGCAGCAATCGCATACATTTTGGTTAGCGCCCGTGCATGGGGATGAAAACCATGCGAGGCCAGACATTCATTTCAGGGGCACAATGATGTAGGTCAGTATTTTCAACCAAATGTTGGGAACACCACAATTGATTTCACAGACACTAAGGTATTGTCTGCTCGGGCATAGCATAGCAGCATGTCCAAATGGCCAATCAGAAAGTGATAACGGTGCATTCGTCTCAAGTGTAAATTGTTCTGGAAAACAGAAGACAACATAAGAAACTGAGTCTGGGAGACTGAGGGTTTTTATCTGGCAACTATGGAGAATCACAGCAAAAAAAAAAAAAAAAAAAAAAGACCCATGTTTGAACAAACAATTGCTTTGACAATGGCGAAAATCTAACTCCAGAGAGAATATGCCTGTGGTTCTTCATTTAGAGATAATAAGATGCCCAGAATCTTCTCTTCTTTTACAAGGATCCAAACCATCACAGGGTGATTATTTTGCCCAGGGGACACAAGCTCTTTATGGAAGATGACTGGCTAGATGGCTGTTGGTGTCTGTGGCTTCTAATTGGAACTGTTTACTCTCAAGAATAAAAGAGGGCCACAGAAATGTTAACCCTTGACTGTAAGAGGATTCTTAGGAGAACAGAGGTAAGTGCTGTGGTTGAAAGCATGTGCCAGTATTTTCTTGGGGACAGCAGTGCTACCTATCACTACCTCCTCTATGTCACCCCCAACTACCCCCATGTGCTTGCTTGTAATCCACTCTTTCTTCTGGCCCCAACTCAGAACAAGTTGATTTATTTTCTTGTCTTCATAGCTTGACTTTCCTTTAAGTTTCCTATAAATAATGTCACATGGGAAGAGGCCTTTTGTGTGCCCGTTCCTTCTTCATCCTTCTTTAAGCACGGTGCTTCTGGGTTCAAGCACACTGCTGACTTCAGTCTGGTCTGCTCCTTTGTGTTACCGAGCAGTGTATGCTTATCCGTTCTCCAGATTATAGACATCTGGCTCACTCCCAGCCTCTGGACTGCTCAGAACAAAGCCGCTTCCTGGCTTATTTTCTGCCTAGTGCTGTATTCAGTGACCAAGGGGACAAGTCTAGGTCACTGATCTCTCGGTTCTCTGAGGCTATCCATACCACTTTCTTATCCATGGTCCCAGCTTCCAGAGGCTACGTATTAAGATAGCTGAGCTGGCCCTAGTTACAACTTTTTATGACTTAAAATTGTCAATTTTTTAAAAGATGTGGATTTAAGGCTGTTGAAAGAAGAGAAATGAAAGTTATTTTAAAACCTAAATATGTTAAAAATAGCCAAGCAAAGCACCTAAAAAATGAGACTTGAGAAACGAGACAAACAGGAACCAAACAGATCATTAATTCCATTCTTGCTCTGGAACAGCTTTCTGGAATCGGGAGGGCAGACAAAGGAGATGATGAAAAGATAAAGGGAAACTTGCATTTCTATCGCATTCTATAATTCTATTTATCTGTAGCATAAAGATGTCAGTTATCTATTTACAATGTGGCTGCTAGGCTGGCTGTCCTGCATCGCTGGCTCCTAAACAGTAGAGATAGGGAAGGTGGGTGCCGCTGCCAAAGCCAGCTCTGACTGCTCATGGGGAGGACATACTTGGAGATTTACAGATATATATCTATCAGCACAGAGGGACAATGATCTCACGGGTAAAGGGAGGAAGGGAATGAGCTTCTGGAAGATCATGCACAGGCTCAAAGGCTGCTATGCTATTTTAAATCCTCCCTGAACAATAATAAAAAAAAATCACAGAACAATTAAGAAGCAGCAATGATCCAGTAAAAATAGGTATCTATAAAAAGGAACCCTTGAAAAACGTGAACCCACAGATCACCAGGACCTAGTGACATGCACCCCGGGGCAAGGGGAATAAACATAACCATAAAGATGTCCTGGCTTCCTTCCAAAGAGTCAGAGGTCCTAGGGAGAAAAACAGGGATGTGGGGATGGAGGAATAAAGCCACGGGGGCTATCCATTTCAGAACAGAACTGAAGAAGGTAGTCGGTGTGGAAAGATCAAATTAAGTCTTTGGTAAAATAAAGGAGATTTTAGAGATGGACTCAAACTCAGCAAAACCCAGAAACCCAGGGGAGCTTGCAGCAGGTTTCCAAACCACCAAGACAACAGCAATTACATTTTTAGATCGCAACTTGAAGGCAAAATAGAATGGTAGTGATTTCATTGCTAGGTTTAGCCAACAAATTCTGTGCCAGTCTCAGGGGTAATTACTGTGCTGGGGAGAGCTCTCGAGCGCCCTGGCTCCAGATCCACTGGACAGATGGGACACCCAGAAACAAAAGGTATCCGCATATGGCAATGTATCTGCTGAGCAACCAGGAGGGGCGCCTTGCAGTTGCTGGGAGAGATTGGGAGAAAACAGCCTCTTCTAAGACAGTCAGCACTGGACACTGAACATAGAAAGATCAGCCTAAAGGCAGAACAGTAGCACCTAGGCACACCTTGCACAGATCTTACACGAAACATGGATTAGAAAATTTAGAAGAATATAAAATTCAGTCTGTGAAATAATATCAGACTTTAAAAGGAAGATTAAGACTATAACAAAGACTCGCTGAGCCTTTTGTAAAATCTATGTATGGCAGAAAATACACTAATGTCTAAACTCTAGACAAAAACAATCGTTCTACAAAACCCCGAAACCCACTGATGCTGGGTCTGAAAGGTCTGTGGACTGCTTCCTAGCCTACGAATGTGAATGAGATCAGATCCCTGTGGGTTCTCCCTCTTCCTCTGTGGGGAGTCTCACCTGTTCTTTCGGGAGAATCTCGAAGACTCGGGGCTGTGGGCAGACAGTGGGAGGAGGAAGGAAGGTGGGGACTTCAACTGCTTTGTTCTAGATTAAGGCTGCTGCAGCCAGGAATCGTTGGCCCCTTTCCCAGTAGTGGCTCTGGCTCCTACTGGAGTCACCTGGTACCTTTCTGAGGAACGTTACTCACATTGCCCAATATCCTGACTTACTTGATTTCTACCCAGGAGACTAACTGGCCTCTGATATTACGGGATGAAGATGAAACTCATCACAAAGATGATGTCATGAGCGCCATGGAAGGGTTCACGAGATAGCTCAGGTGACTGTCCTGGTCCTGTTTACAATCAAGGCCAGGATGACCTTAAGCTCACTCCTCCAAAAGTTGAAGCCAACTTAGCTCTTCTTCCTAAGGGCACCAAAGAATGTCTCTGGTGCTGGAGATGTCTTTTTACATGTAGGGCGTCTCTGTGTACCCTAGGATCTTGTTTTCATTGTCTACTATGTCCATCATTTTCTTGTCATTTGGAGCCACTGAAGCCTGTAACAAACCCTGTGACTGTAACAATTATTCAAGGCTACATTTTGTTCACAGAACCCTCAGCAGAAGGAGAAGAAATGTCTGCCATCTTCTTTTTAAGATGACAGAGGTGACTAAAAAGTTGCAGGCAGCTATCCACGGGCTTTGTAGCATGCCAGTATTTGATGGCATGGCACAGTTGCTGTCGTTGGTTCTATGACAGAATTCCTCCTCAATTTAATTGATGAGTATCAGACCATTGGTCACTGCCAACCTGATGAGGAACCATGGAGATTCTATCCCTCTGCAACAGCCTGAAGAGTCTGGGTCCAGTGAACCACTGATTATGTAACATAACTGTGTAAGTTGCTATAGTCAGTTCTGAGGGCACTCCAACCAAGCTGCACCACTGACATAAGTTATTGGTTCAGGGCTAGCTACAGATCAATGAGGAAAAAAAAAAGGATTTGAATTACAGGGAGACAATTGATCATTATGCTGGCTGATATGCTCTAAGAAAGGTTGAGTGTCTCTGAATTTTAGTTGAAGGCAAGAAGTTGCTCTTCCCATTAAAATTTATGTATCAGCTATCATTTTAAATTGTCACCCAATTTCACACAGTTACAACTCAAATAACTTGAAATTCTCAAGGGTGAATAATTTGTCTCAAACATAATTTCTTTAAAAAGTAAAAATAAGCTGACCCTATAAATATAGACTCATAGGCATTGTTTGTCTGACCGTGACCTTGTGACAATGACTGAGCGACCGTGCAGAAGCCGTTAGTCTGCCTAGTCACAGCACCCTTTGTATCCCAGGTAGTGATGCTGGCTTCTGGGTATAAGGTTTTCATCTCACTCTGTCATACAGACTGGCGCCACCATCACCCACCGCTGGACTTAGAAGATAGAGAGGAAGGAAGCCTCCATTGTTAGCGCTGCAGACATATGCTCTCTGTTTTCCTCAATAATGCCCAAATGAAAATGACAGGTCTGTTTTTAAACATGAAATAATATAAATTAGCACTGCCAACAGCTTTGGAATGGGGATTTTCAATGTTATGTGTTTGTATACACATACATGTACACATGTATGTATGTATGTATGTATGTGTATGTATATGTATGTACACATACATATACATACACATACATATACTAGACTAATCTATCCATTTAAAACCTTTTTTAAGAGAGAAAAAAGTTAATGTTTTCTTTTACTTTTTTATATGTTTGAGTTTTTTGCTCTCATGTATGTCTGTGCACCATCTGGGTGACTGCTGCCCTTGGAGGGCAGAAGAAGCATATGATCCTCAGGAACTGGAGATACAGAAAGTTACCGAGTGAGTGCTTGGAATTGAACCCAGGTCTTCTGAAAGACTCAGTGCTCGTCATTGCTGAGCCAGCTCTCTAGCCCCTGTTTATTTTTATTTTTTTAAGGTCAAGTTGAAATGTTAGCCACATAAGAGCACAGTGTGTGGTTTATCCTGTAAGCCACAACTCTGGTGCCACTTAAGAAAGTGCTTAATGAGCCAGTGCTGACTGTTAAATTCATTGGCTGATGAAAGGAACATAAAGAGGGGAGGCTCATAAAGGCAGGCACGATGAATGGTTGTGACGTGGAGCTGAACTGGTGGCAAGGGGCTTATTTAATGACAGCCTCTTCATCTACTCTGGGGAGGGAGGGACCCTGGGTTTCTGCTTTTGATGGAGAAGAAAATACTAACTGAAAGGGCCAAGGGACAACTCTAAGAGGGTAGAAAGATGGATGGTGGTGGGGAGTCGGGTGGTACAGATGTCCTGTATACCACATTGGTGTACTGCTGGCTACACACACTCATCAGCTTGCAATGGCAGCTTACATACTCAGAATCTGCTTCAAGTGTAAGAAACTGATGAATGGTGGGTACTTAATCTTGCGTCTCCAATTGTGTTGATCCATTACGTGGTACGTTAGCAGTGCCGGACAAAGCTTACACCTGCTGTTTGAACAGAGATCTGCAGTAGTGAATGCAGAAATTGGAAATGAGAGGAAAAGAAGGCTGACCGCTGCCTTTCATGTCATCATGGTCTGAAGTATGGGGACACTGAATGCCTCCTCCAGTTTCGGAGCACAGGTGGCTGCAGCAATCCACTCCAAGGGAAAGCAGCTATGAGGGGCAGGGACACACTCCTGGATGGCTGCTGCTCAGAGCCCAGGGAACAACACCCTCCTGGAAACCTGCTGCCCGGAGCCCCGCCTCTTACCTATTATGCCCTCCTGGTTGTAGCAGGTCTTGTGCATCTTTCCCATGAAGAGCTCCAGGCCGATAATAGCATAAATGATGATGACGAAGAGCACAAGAAGGGCGATGTGCAGCAGAGGCACCATGGCCTTGATGATGGAGTTCAGGACCACCTGGAGACCTGTGCGACAAAAGCATCAACAGTAGCACCAGCGGAACCTCCACCTCCCCTTTTTGAGCCAGTGCGGCCTTAGGCACCACTCTAACCGGACCTCCTGTAATCTTCTTAGCAGCTCAAGTAAGAGTCACAAGTCCCATGCTTTAGATGCGGAAACAGAGGCTCAAGGTCACAGTCAATGAATGACAGAGCTAGAATCTAAATTCAGGTTGGCTTGACACCAAATCTGTCCTGAAGGCACATCCAAACAAAAGGATCGGCAGCAGACGTTGTACTTCTGAGGGGGGGAGAATGTGGTGTTGTTTTCATCTGTAACTATTAAGATTTTTAAAATAGTCCATCTCAGAGACACCCTAGTGTGCCTTGTTCTAGAGTGGAGCTCGGTACAACGAGAACTCACTGTGACTACCCACAGCCTCACAGGACTTAGTCATCTCAGGCTTCTCTGTGGTGGATTACCAGAGCCTACCACCAGCCCACCTGCTCTAGAACATAGAGCAGCCTGGTGGGAAGGAATCCAGGAGGGTGCAGTTTCCAATGCAGAAACTACCTTACCAGCAGGGCATGTCTGAGAACCGTGTATCAGAGCCAAGGGTATAGCTCTAAAGGCAACTTTTTAGTAGTAGTTGAGGGTATCACTGGGTGTTGTGCAGTTCTACCAGGGGCCACATCATCTAAAAGTTATGCTCAAAAGCTCTATGGAAAGGGATTTCTTATTTAACAGCCTGGAGTTTCAATTTGGGGAATGAAGAGAGTACATGACACTCACACAAATATACAGAGTGCCCTGGAGCCATACTCATAAAAGTAGTTAAAATGGCAAACTTTGTCCTGTGCCTTTCACCAAGAATAAACTAATTCTACCCAGATATCATTAGGAGGAAAAGAAGTGAATGGACAGCGTGGTGGAGAACACTCATCCTACCAGGAAACCCCAGAGTTGGCAGCTTGTTCTGCTCTGCCATGGGAGAAAAGGATAGGCATTTAGTGGCTGCACTGAGCATGCTCACCAGGAATAATGCCAGGAAGGGGCTGCAGCAGAGTGTTCAGGTGCTAATAACAGGATACTCTGAAGCTAGGGCAGTTCTGTTAGCTTTCTGTGAATAGCAAGTACACTACGAGTCCACATTGCAGGAGATCAGGATGAAGGCAACCTGGAAGACCATCATCCCACGGGACCCTCTACCCCTCTACCACACACGGCAGGGCAAAGCCCCTTGTGAGTTCCACATGGGGCTGGCTCATTTTTAGTGTCTTCGTATGGCATGTCACCTCCCTATCTATCCTCTCAGACACCAAGGTCTTTCTCTTCTGTTCTTGGGTACTTATCTGTGGTCCCGTTCCCTGAATAACCACAGCTGGCTCCCATTTCTCAAGCTCAGAAGCACACACTACAGCTCTGAGCTGTGGCCAGTGGTTTCCACGAGGCTAATTAGAACTCTCCCCAGCTATTAAGCTGAGCTGATGAAAAGAAAAAAAAAATCAAGAAAAGAAAGCCAGAATAATTTTACCTGTGAATTAATGTGAGCACTTTGCAGCTCCCATTAGAGCGAGATGTTTTCAGATCCAAACGATTCCATTAATTAGCCATTTGTACACACATTAGCGTTAAAGTCTGCCAAGCCACGAGGAAAGCTGAGCCGCAGAGCAACTTTCAGGAGAGGCTGAACGGCTGAACGGTGCTGAGGAGCCTTCTGAGAGCTCCTCCCAGAAGCTGGGAACCTCATATCTGGCTGTCATGCCACTGGGGAGGGATCAAGCCTCCAGCCCCAGCAGCTTCAAGTGTCAAGCGACAGACAGGTGACAAACGTAGAAGGAGCTGTGATCTGGGCTGAAGCCAAATGGGCCACACAAAAAGCCACTCCACAACCCTTAGCGACTCTTAGGAGCAAGACCAGGAAGTCCTAGTGACTTACAAAGCACTGTAGAGTCCATCCATCCCTCTCTCCATATGGCCCCTGCCTTCTTCCTCTCTCTAGAATTCAATCAAACAGCATTTCGCTCAGATTCAAAGACCCCTCAGTCATGTGCCACAAAACATGTGGTACCAGAGGATTCTAACAGAGCTGAAAGTGCCTAATGCTTACTGGTATGGCCGTCATGACATCACTGTACAAGCATGTATCCCTCACGTGACTGGTGCTCCCTATGACAGTCGAAGCATGACACATGCAGTGATCAGTGTGTGATATTTAAAGATGGCAGTAGATGGCTATGTGGTCGCTTAATGTGTTGACTGTGCTGTCAGAGTTTGATCCCTGGGAGTCACATGGTAGAAGGAGAGAACAGATAATCACAAGTTGTCCTCTGACCTCCATATATGTGTAGTCACACACACGCACACACACACACACACTCATCAATCAATCAATCAATCAATTAATCAATGTAAAGCTATGTTTAATTATTTTTAAAGTGCTCATAGTATATACAGTGTCCTGTGTGGTACCCTCAGTAAGTAGAGCATCTTGCACTTGTTACATCTCTGTATCAAGAGGCTTTCTCCAGCCACTGATCTGGACCAAGGAGGTTTTTGTGAGTTGGCTGGAGGATGTTTACTGGATGATGGAATCACCTGAGGCACATTTCTCAGACACAGTATTGTTAAGGATAGGACAGTTGTTGTACCTCCATCTCTCAGCACAGCCATGGGGAGTGTTTCTTCCCCTCTTTCCATCACCAAGGCCTGCCTGTGAGGCACATCCCCTGAGCACTTGGTAAACATTTATTGACAGTGTGAGAAGAGTGTCCTCTGAGTGGCTACAGCACAGTACCTACTGGGCTCTGCAGTCATGGAGTCAGTTGTCTAGTTGGTGTAGGATGGAAAGGTGAATTACAGAACCATGGGGCACCAACAGCTAGGAAGATATTAACTGGAAGCCACAGAAATCCACGGTTACACTCAGCTGCCAGCAATGGCAGCTCTGTTCCCTGTGCCCCTGCCTCGATGGTGGGCACACCATCCATCTGAGCACTGGCCCAGGGGGTGAATTTCCCACACTCTCCCGCCAACCAGTTCCCAAATCCTGCTAGCTTGAATTTGAACTACTAACAATATACATAAATGATTTTACTAAATAAATAATACATGCTAATTACTGAGAACTCAGAAAATACTTATGAAAGAAATTAGACAATGAAGTGGGGATGTACAATTGCTCCCTGTCTCAACCTCATGAATGTTTGGGGACTTCAGTGTGTGACTCCCCTACATCCTTCCCACCCCCACTCCCACCTCACTATCCTCTGAGGTGTTCAGTTAATCAGCCTCTCAGCTTTCATGTCTTCCCTGTCCTCACGCAGCATGTAGAGTGTCCCTAAGGAAGGACACACTGAAAGATGTCAATTTGAAAGCACACCAGTGATCTCTGTCATTTACAGATCCAAGTTCACCTCTTCCTTTGCTGTTTTGGCTTCTACGGTTCCTAGTTTCTCCTTACAGTCCAGGAGCGTGCTCAGCCATCTGGAGGTCCCTGGCTTCATGCCTCTCTGTTTCAATGTTTGCTGCTTCCCTGCCCAAAAATGCTGCTCCCTGCCTGCCCTATTCAGAGCCCCTTGAGTCTCACCATGTTTTCTCATCTCTGTATTCAGGCATGTAGCAGAACTCGTAGAGTGAAATAACACTAAGCTCAGGGTGTCAGCAGGCACACCAGCAAGCACTGTGACCATTTGGAAAACTAAACGTGTTACATTAGAAGATAAGTCTCATGGGATGGGACAAGGACACTGGTGACGGGGGCTTGTTGATGTCAATAATTGTCACATGACTTAAGGTGCTGTTTTGAGGACAATGGGGATAATTATTTTGGTATGACCATAGGATGGAAGTAACTAGGAAGTATCTGGGAACAGAGTCCATCCAAGAACAGACCTGTGTGTTCAGCATCCTCGGGGCAGCCCACTTACTGATTGAGTGCGCTCCTGTGAAAGGGCTTGGAGGACTGCAAAGACCGAGTGAAGGATTATTCTACTGACACACCAAAGCCCTGTGACACCACAAATCGTGTTCTGAGAACACCCCAGCTGGGGCACAGCTGTCATTATTCTACTTCAATTATTCTATTTCCTTCTGGTCACAATACTGAGAACCAGATGCTATAAACCAAAGCTGACAAAGTGGTAGAGAGAGGAAGTGACCTGTTTACAGGGGCCCAGATACTGGATGGTGGCACTGACAGCCGAAGACTATCCTGATTCAGTTTCTCTGAGGTGGGACATGAGTTTGCATTTCCAACTAAGTTCTGGCAACTACTGATGCTACTTGCTGCTAATCCAGCCACCACTGTGCAAGGCAAAGCCTGGAGCAGCTAGCTGGTCAACTGGGAGCCATGGCAACCACATCCACAGCCTTCCTGAGATGCTCTGAAGCAGTTCGAATATTGTGGTATGTATGAGTCGATTCTAGTAATATCGCACTTTAATTAGTAAAGCATGAAATGTCCATGCTGGATACTGGGAAACAGACTGCTAGCCTGACTGTACTACAGTCTCACTATACTTACTGTACCAACAGTTACTTACTATGCTTTTTGTTTACTTAGTTTTGAACATACTGGCACTGAAGAGGATGGCACAGGAAGACATATTCCGGTACCCTTCACCCCAGGAGCATATGTGGTGAGCACCAGCAGTAAGAGATATTAGCAGAGTTATGGATGAGACCAAGGACTATATCCAACACTACAGTACGAATGTATGAAATACTTAGCATAATTATTTTCTGACAGTGGCCTCGACCATTGTCAATCCTGCCTTTACAGCATGCTCAGGGCTGCCTGTCACCTCTCACCTCTCACCTCTCACCAGCCAGCCCAGGACTATGCTTCCACCACTCTTTCCTTGTCTATTTGTTTATGCTTACACCTTTTCTTAAACACACACACACACACACACACACACACACACACACACACACACACATTTCTCACCCTGTTTCCTCCACCAATGTAGCTTCAGTTCTCTTTGACCTGGACAATTAATTCTTCACTCATTCTTTCTAAGACCTTTTTGAGTGCAGACTGTGTTGGAAGCATGAAGATGTAGGCCTGGCTACAAGCAGCTTTTAGCTGGATAGGGAGACAGATATGTGGCCAGCTGATTGCAGAGCCAGCTAACTGTAGTCCCAAGAATTATGAGTGGAAGTGACAGTCAGGACAGTATGCACAAGCTTTGCTCAAGCTTAAGTAAGACGAAATATCAACACGGAGACAGGGAGGTGGGCATGAAGTCCCACCTAGCCCAGGAGATATTGCCATTTACTAGCTAGTGGGGAGGAAAGGTGAATTTTCTATAAGTGTATGACCCTTGGTAGACTGACGATATTCTAGGGTAGGCCCCATAGTAAAGAGTGTTTGGGCCACACAAACAGGTCTTGATGGAAAAGAAAGAAAGAGAGAAGATGGAGGGAGGGAAGGTGGGGCCGGGGGAAGAAACCCCAACATTGGGTAGGAGTTTCAGGAGGCAAATATAGCCAAATGTACAATATGAAATTCTCAAAGAATCCATAAAAACATAAAAAATAGTTCAGTAGTCACCACCAAACCAAGTCAAAATCTACACAAACATTTTCTTTGCCTTCTCTTCTAATGCTTCTCCTGTCATGTCCTACCATCCCAGGCAGAGTAATATCCTAGGGGTGGCAGTAATCACTCCCACCCTGATAGGTGACTGAGACTCCCTGGTGACAGGGAAAGGAGGCAAAGACCAGCTGGTGATGCCCTCAAGGGAGAATCTGGCAGTATAAGTTATCTAGGTGTACTTTCTTCCCTTCCACTGAGTTCTTACTTGCTTCTCCATCCACTGAACCCAATTGGAAGCTGGAAATTGAGGCAGCTTACTAAGACAGTGCCTGTGGCTGGCATCCCTGGGCAGACAGCAGAGTGGGGAGGGGTGGAGAGACAATAAGGTGCAGCAGAGAAGAGGGAGAGTAGGAGTCAAAGTGTCAGACCTTCTATGTGACACCATTACTAATCCATTAAAGCCGGCAGGAGTTACTTTACTTGGAAGCCTGCTGAGCCTTGCGAGCCAATAGCATCCTTTATGAGATGGTGATAATACAAAATAATGTCTGACCCTAACTCACTAGTCAACTGTAGGTCCTCATCCCAAAGCAGTAGCTAACCCAGTGTAAAGTACATGAGGTACCAGCACTGATGGATGTGCTACTCACAGGCCCTACAGGTTATGGTTATGCTTGCTTCTGATCTACAGGTACCTGTTTATACTCACTAGAAATTAGAGACATGATGAATATTCAGAGTTGAAGTCTGCGATTTCCCTTAGCGAATGGGACAACAGACACTTTTTAACAGTCTCATAAGCCTAATGGCTTTTGAAAGAAAGTAGGAAGGGAGTAAAAGAGCTCTCTGTTGGGTTAAGGAGTACTAGCCACAGTGAGCTGAGGGATGCTAGTGTACTGTCTCTCTGGAAGAGACTTCCTGTTGCAGGGAAGTTGCTGAACGCTAAGAGACAGCTGTGTCCCTGGGAAAGATGGCGGTTACTCTGCTCCCCAGTGACTTAGAAACATTAAGGGTCACTAAAATACTCACCTTCGGTGGTCTTTTATATTGTTATATTGGCAATCTGGATTAGGAAGAAGGGCTCAGAGAAAAGGACATAAAGGGAATCTTGCTATTTGAAGAGAACTGAACATGGAAGAACGGAGACAAGTCAGCTCTCTTCCTGAAGATCTGGCACTTGCTGGGCTCTGTGCTAGTCTATCATGCTTATCATGCCACCGAATTTCCCCGCAGCCCTCCTAAATCAAAAGAAACCAAAGTTTGGATGTAATAAATAAATTATCCAAGGCTACATATCTGCTCAATGGTAGAGTTGAAGTTAAAAGCTAAAACTTTGAAACACACTCCTTAGCAAGTGTGCAGACAAAAATTCACAAATGAGCTACATAAACCACCTCCCCCATACATACACTGTGCCACACCAGGTGAAGGTCTCTATCCTCTGGTCCTCGGTGAGGCCTCATGGCTCTTAATAGCACATTTCCTATGACAACTCTAATCTGCCAGAAGTCCCTGCATCCAAGGGTGCCACCCTTTCCCTCCTCCTGCTGCTTGCGCACTGTATCCTTGTGACACACACAGAGTAGAAGCAAAGCCCCCTGGGCAACTTCCAGGGGCTCATCCATTAGTTCCTTCTGTTTCTTATTCTCCTAAAAAAAAACTGCAGAGAGTGAAGGCATCACACAGGGTGATTCACCAGAGGCCAAGCATCCAGCCAACTGCGACTCAGGACAAGACACAGACCATCCCTAGCTCTGTAGACCTTATGTGCTTTCTCAGTCAGTGTCCCCCATTATGTCAAGACGGTCACTGCATTGACAAGTTAAGATGTAATTAATCATATATAATCATCATGAATAAACGTAGAAGAAACATTTAATAACTGCTTATTTTTTTATCTTCCACTTTTCTGGACTTCTCAGTTTTTGATTCTTGTTGAACCTTGGCCTTCTTTCTCCATTTTCTCTACAGCTCGATAATTCTGTTTTCAGCTGTGTCAACATTTACTTTGAAATTTTTTATCTTAGCTTTTATAGTCTTTACTTCCAAACCTACATCTGGCTGTTTCTCACAACTTCTGGTTCTCTGAGAAACTCCTGACCTTGTCTTTGGTGTCTTTAAATGCAATAAACAACATTCCACATCCTCTAACTGAATAATATCAGGACCTGGGTCTCCCATGCATCTCTTTCTATTGTCTATAGTTTTGTTCATTTTCATCTATTTATTTTGTTTCCGTGCGAACCTAGCTATTTTATATAATGGACTAGACCTTATTTTCACAAAACCGCGTTTCAAAATAATTTGACAGCTTTGATTGTGTTGTATTTCTCAGGAGACTTTTTTATGTTTGTTACTGTCAAACATCCTTTCCTAGTGTTATACAATTTAGAATGTTTTTTAGCATATCAAATACTGTCTTCACTCGGACAGTTGATCCGAATCACCTCACATGACATTGCCATAAGCAAAGATAGCCTGCTCTTCTGAAGAATGACATCACACAGGGTCTCCTTGCTGTTTTCCTGGAGACTTCACTCTTAGAATTAGAGAATCGAGTCTCTGAAGGTATGTACAGATTCTAGAAGGTTCTCTTAGGACCATACCTTGGCTATCTGCAGAATGATTGTCTAACAGTAAGATTAGCCAGGAGAGCAGGCAAGACGGTCTGGTTACACGCATCTCAAGTTCTCATTCTTTATAAAAATGCGCAGAAAGTGCAGCTTTGGGGGAAAATGGTGCGTTCCCCTGTGGATCTGGTGGCAAACCACTCACTGCAGAGTTACCAAATTGAATTATCAAGTGTGCCTTTTACGTCTTTATACATATTTCTCCAACAAATACTTTCCTATCCCAGTGTTCATAGCTTTCTCCTGGCTTGGGTGCTGGGAAAGCAGGAACCATGGCTTTGTCGCTGTCCCCTATGGTGATCCTGTACTATCTACTCATTCTCTTACAAGATGAAACAAAATGCTCTTCACTTCCTCGTTCTGGCCCACCTAACACAGCAACAGACACTCTGCCACTGAAAATTTTCATAGAGGTAGAAACCCCACAAACTTTAAAAAAATTATACAATAAAAGCGTCTATATATTTTCAGGTTAGGAAGCTGGCTCAGTGCAGGTAAAGCTCTTGCTGTGTAACTTGAGAGCCTGAGTTCGGGTCCCTAGGACCCATGCAGAAGCCAGGTGTGGTGGGGCGACCCTGTGATGCCAGTGCTGCACGTTTGAGGGAGGCAGGTCCTGAGGGTTCACTGGTGCACCAGTCTAGCTGACATGAGGAGCTTCAGGCTAAGTAAGTGACCCTGTCTCAAATAACGTTGAGAAATGAATAAAGAAAGATATTCCAGCATCAACCACTGGTCTTCACACATGACTACATGGAAGAGAAATTATCTATCTATCTATCTATCTATCTATCTATCTATCTATCTATCTAGCACATAACAATAATAAATGTGTATTTTAGATCAGTGAGAAATCAAGTTATTTTGCCTTCTGCCATTGATGAACCAAGTCCCCCTTGGGTTTGGCTTTCAGTGTCTTTACAGTGAAGACACGTCATCACCATCTATGAGAAATCCCTCTTTGGTTCTCAAATTTGCTGAATTGACATTTTATAATTATCATAAGAAATTCTAATCTTTCTATCCTCCAGCTACTACTCTGCCTTACACATAATAAATTCTCAATAAATTTGTGAGAAAAAAATCAATATGCAATATTGAATGTATGAGAATATTTTTTATAACTGTTAACAGAGGAATCATTCATTTTATAATTTAAATTAAGTACACTTCAATTTCTACATATTTCAGGGTACCATGTACCAACTAGCCATTTCTTCATAAACATTTAAAAGGCTGAACAAAACAATGAAGCAGCTGTTTCTATGAAGTAGACATATGTTTATAAGATTGAATCCCTGAGATACTTCAGTGAGCACAGTCATCCTAACTCTGACAGTAGACAGACACTTCCCTGAGCCCCAAGTCCACTGGACCACTGCCCAAGTACAATGGGGTTGGATCGGAACATGAGAAGCTAAAACAGTTTGATGGGACATCAGCAAGGAGTTGGGTAGGAGATAAGGGCCCCTAGAAGTTTGTGTGCAATGGCTTTGAACAAGATTATACATGTGAAACTACCCAGTTGCATCAGATGGCAGCCACTCAGGGGGAGGGCAGAATGGAGGTGCCATGAGTATTATAATCAGTCCCTGAGGGCAGCGGGTGGGGTAGGGGAGAAGAGTGGTGAGAGGCTGGAGCTCTGGCCCTCTCATACAGAGAGCTCAAGTGAACACACCAGTGAGATCTTAGCATCCGACTCTAGTGTCAGAAAGGGACATTTGAGGGGCAAGAATCTTATGCTACAGTCCCTGAACTTTGACTCACTAGGACAAATCTGCAAACCAGGCCCCTACCAAGTGCAAAGGGGGATGGGATTTGAAGGCTGAGGGGCTTGGTTATCAATTGGTCCATGCCAACCAGCATAACACTAAGTCTATACAAGCCCAGAATTGAAGCTTTTAGCTGAAGAATTAAAACGCTTAGGAAGACAGCAGATTACAGACCTCAAAAAATCACCAAGTAAACAAAGAAATGGGAACATGTGATATATATCCAATAAAAAAATGAGACTGCATATGTTAGATTTAACAGACAAATATTTTTAAATAGTTGTCATGTTCATACACACACACACACACACACACACACACACACACACACACAAGAAAACATATCTAGTGAATAACAAGTATATTGTATTAAACTGAAGCATGCCATAGTTTTTTGGGAACTATACAAGGGGACCCAATTAAAGCTCTATAAATTAAAAAGCAACTGAGCTGAAGACAGAAATAAGAAATTCACTGAATAAGCGCCATGAAGCTAGAGAGAGCCATCAGAAGAAAACAAATAAACAAAGACAGGTGAGATGGAATGACAAAGGAAATTATCCAATCTGTGGAACACAGACCAAAGAAGAATTGGGGGGAAAAACTGAATTAAGCTTTAAGGACAAGTGGAATAATACGTGATGGCCAAACATGTGTGCATGTAGAACACCAGAACTAAGGATGAGAGTGGAGCAGACAACAGTGTCCGAGGACATCAGAATCCACTTCTACAGCAGGAGACCCAGAAATGACAGGTAAGCGGGCGCACATAAAACACTGTGTTTCCATAATCTACTTGAGCCATTCGACTGTGAAACAGTAACATGGGGTGTGATTATAAAATATGTATAACCACAGGACAGGAGGTGGTAAAGAAAGTATATTATCATAAAGTTGTAAGGTTATTACATTTGCACCTATATCTGTAAGATCTGCTCGTTTCAGTGACTGTCATTTGTACCTCAGAAAAGTTGGTGTAGTGCGAGCCTTGACTATATCCTAGAGGCCCATGCATTACTGCCCTGGGATGGTCTTACTGAAGGTGGTGGAGGCTTTAGAGGTAAGATCTAGAGGGAGTCTTTGGGTCACCAGTATGCTTTTGATGGGGATTTCGAGACTCTAGTCTTTCCTTCTCTCTTTCACATCCTAAGCTGTGGTGCCGCTGTTTGTTTAGCTAGTAACTGCACCAGTCAGGTGTGTAAATGAGCTTGAGGAAGGCACGGAGTGCATGCTCTGCTCATCAACCACTTCCTGGAACTTTCACCTCCCTGAATTTTCATTACATTCTCTCTTCCTTTTCCATTCTGGCACGCAGCCTGAGTGGACTTTGTTGTTAGCATTTGTTCTAATTAAGTGCTATCCCTTGCTATGGGCTGTTTGTTTTGCATGTTTGTGATTTCCGAGAGAGGGCCAGTCACAGAGATGAGTCACGGAGCTGCAGTTCAGGAGGTTTAAGGATCTCACATGGCCTTTGTGAGGGCATGCCACCTGCCAGTCCTCAACACACAGCCAGTGCTTAATCATGCCCGTTGACCTATCATGTGCCATTCTTCCTACCTCTAATCATGCCTGTTGATCTATCATGTGGCATCAGTCCTACCGCTGATCACGCCTGTTGACGTATCACGTGGCATACCTCCCACCTCTGAACCGTCTGATTTCTGCAATCTTAGGAGATAATGACTGGGGAGAAACGCACGAGGTCATACCTTGCTAATGACTACCAAAGTTCCGAAATTAACGGTTCAAGAAGGATTCTTAGATCACTGTTGTTCTCTGTTTTCAAAATACAAAATGACAGTGCTCAGGAGTCTAATAATAAAAGAGTTTAACTCTCTCATTTCACAGAGAAGAGAGATGAAGACGCCAGGACAAATGGAAGTCAAGTAGCTTGCCCACTGCAGGCACAGATCCACACTCTCCTCACCTGCAGGCCAACTTCAGCACTGAAGCCAGAGGCAGCAATAGACCCATGTTTCATCATCCCTTGTAGCCCAGGGAATTCAGGAATTTGTAAAACGCAAATGTGCTCACAACTTGACTATCAGCTACCTCATTCTCTCCAGCCAGTTCTGTTGGGGGTGAGGCAACCCTGAGCATCCGTCTAGACTGCTTAATCTTCAGTGCCCATCTCCCTGCATTCCTTAGAGTAAAGCACTGGAGGCTGTCCTTCCTGCCTATAAATCAGGTAATATCCCTGCTTCCTAGACCACTGGGCTAGTCAATCACCGAATCCAGCTCTCGATGGTAAAGCTTACCTTGAGGCTGTACACTGCTTTGAATGGACCATGTCCTGTTACCATCTGCTACCTGGTTCTCGTGTGAAAGGTGTCTTTTCTTTCTTTCTCTCTTTCTTTCTTTCTCTCTTTCTTTCTTTCTTTCTTTCTGTCTGTCTGTCTGTCTGTCTGTCTGTCTGTCTGTCTGTCTGTCTGCCTTCCTTCCTTCCTTCCTTCCTTCCTTCCTTCCTTCCTTCTTTCTTTCTTTTTTTTTGAGACAGGGTTTCTCTGTGTAGTCCTGGCTGTCCTGGAACTCACTCTGTAGACCAGGCTGGCATCGAACTCAAAAATCCGCCTGCCTCTGCCTCCCAAGTGCTGGGATTAAAGGCGTGCGCCACCATCGCCCGAAAGGTGTATTTTCATTACTGGGCAAGGGCTGTACTCCATAGTACACTTAACCTTGCTGTTGGTGGCATGTATTGTTTGTAACTGATATTTTTCTCTTACCCTGCTCTACCAAATAATCTGATTTCTCCAGCTTAGTTATTTATTTCTTATAAAACTCCATGACAGCAGAGCCAAGAAGGCATGAGATGCTCACTGGATGAATTCACTAACTCTGTGACCTTTCGGTCATTTTCTCTTACAAATGCTGTGGCTTGCCCAGGGGTGGACTTAAAAGACTTTATTGCTGGAAGGGAACAGGGCTCTACCAGGAAAAGGCTTGTCTTATCTGTGCTGTGCGGATTATCAGTTTGTAGACAGAGAAACTAAGGCTGACCAGGAAACAGAGAAACTGTGGACAGCAGAGCTAGGGCTAGAGCTGTGGCCTAGACTTGTGCCATGGGAGAACCTGGAAGGGAGAAGATGAGAGATGCTTAGCTAAGGAAACAGCGGGGCATAGGACAGGGCTGTCTGCAGTCAGATCAGGAGAAAGAACAGCATTTTCCCCTTGCAGCCATGGTTCTGCATGGTAGACACATCAGTATCAGGACCTTCATGGGGCTCCTTGAAACAAACCAGGCCCAGGGATGAGCACAGAAGCTTGTCTGGGAAGTCACCTATGTGGACTGTGGAAAAACCATGCTGTTCATAGTTGCCCCCTGGAGTACCCTGAGAACCACCATCCTTGGCTGCCTCTTGCTACAGGGTAGACGGGTATGAATGTTGTGTTGTGTGTGCCTGTGTGTTTGCATAAATGTGTGTTAGAGGCACAGAGCGCTCTACAGAATCTACAAAATTAGGGGCTCACCATGTTCCTTAGCAGAGTCTTGCAGACAGCATAGGAATCTAAGTCCTGTCTGCTCCCACCAGAGAGCTCTATGATATTGTGAGCCTTGGAATCTGCTGGCTAAAGAATTCGAGTTTGGATAGTGGACATTTGGTTGACAAGGTAGCCATGGTTGCTTCCCAGGTGGACATTCTGACTCAGGAGGAAGGGTAGAAGGTTAGTGATTGTGACGAGATGTAGTTATTCCTCCTGCTTCCTGGGAATGAGGGGTAGAGGAGGTAGGCTGGGCTACATTGCAAGGTTGATTCTGAGCAGAATCAACTGTTTGCTAGGGCCTATGCAGGCTGAGTGCCCCCTCTCTCTACTAGAAAGCAAATGCACTTGGGTCTTGAAAACCATCTGAGAGCAGCGACGGTGGCTTGAATCATGACGATTCTAGACCATGAAGGTATAGAAACAGAAGACAGTCGCATCAGGCTGATCATGAGGAGCATGGGCTCATCAGTATGGCTACCCTATGGTTACTAATCCCTAGGCGGGGAAGGAGAGAAGGGAACAGGGAACCAACTGAGGTAGACAGTAGGTACCATAGTTACAGACAAGTCCCCAGCTAAGTATGCCTCACCCTGGGAACTAGGCACACAGGTGAGTTACTGGCTTTTGAAGCAGGCATCTTAACTATGTTTTACAATTTATTTATTTTCTTCTACATGTGCGGGTGTTTTGCCTGTTTGTATGTATGTGTATCCCCTGGTGCCTGGGGAGGTCAGAGAGGGTATAGAATTAAATGAAAATGGAGATAGGGATAGTTGTCAGACAATATGTGGGTGCTAGGAACTGAACCTGGGTCCTCTGTAAAAGCACCAAGTGCTATGAATCACTGAGCTATCGCTCTAGTCCTCGTAGCAAAAAGATTAAGTTAAAGATTCTGTCAGTCACTCTGTTGCTATGAAGAAAGACCTGAGAAGGTCCGCCTAAGGAGGAGATGTTTATCTTGGCTCATGGTTTCAGAGGACTCGCTCTGTGGTTAATCAGCCCTGCTGTTCTTGAGTCTGTTGCAGCACAGTGCATTGTGGGAGATGAGCAATTCGGAAGACACCCAGTCAGCTCACGGTGCTGTCTCATTCAGGGCATACCTGGGGAGCAGCGAAGTTCTTGCTGCCCGGCCTCACCTCCTAAAGGCCTACCACTTTCAAATAGTGCTGGAGTTCAAGCCTTTAGCACTTAGCATTGGTTTGGGGGAGCTTTCAAGATCTAAGAAACCATAATTAACAGTTTAATTCTTCCAACAAGAGTAGAAAAAGGAATTCTGGTGTCTTGCACCAGTCCGCTTTGGTCTGACTCTGCCAGCTGAGTCTCTGGTAGGTTCATGACACTCCCTATGGTTCAAGAACTATGAGTGCAGACACCTTGTAACTAACTGCTCTGGTTATCGCTCTCTCTGGTGCAGTCTTTAGAGCTTTGCTAGTACAGAGGAAAGCAGTAACTACTTAGGGACTTGCCTACAGCCATGGTGTTCTGCGTCCACCTCAGTCTGCTCCCTGTTCACTTCTTGATGCTGCTCACTGCTTTCTTGAGTGTGGGGCTAATGGATTTTTGCTGACTAGGGCTGGTATATCTTGGTAACCCAAGCAGATAGCGAGTCTAAAAAGTCCACATCCTTCCATGTCCACCCCTACCTCTTCTCCATAAACTACAAGGCCCATTATCTCCAGTGTGTCTCATTGCCTGGTGTTGTGGCTGGCTCTCAGATAATCATGGGAGGGAGCCTAGTTGTTGCCCCTCTTTAATGGAGGCAGCTCTTCAATTCCTTTTTCTGTCAGAGCAACCTAGAGGATGATCTCACACTTCTATCTCTTGTCTACCTTGATTCAGTACACCCTTGGAAGGTCTTCTCTAGAAGGACACATGAGGGTCACGTGGGAAGGACCACTGCTTACTGTTCCTGAGTAAGCATACCCACCTCATATACATTGTACATCCTGAATCACTGCTCTCAATATTCATTGTTCACATATACTGCGCCATGCATCTTGCTACGAGTGGCTTATACATCCATACATCATGCATGCCTCACGCTCCATTCTCGGATAGAGCAGAGGCCTCACAAAGAGGAAAGTTTTTACAAAGCAACCACATCTTTCAATTCCATGAAATTTCATCATCAGTGGAGTCAGTTTGCTTTTTACTATAATCGGCTCCTAATCCCTCCAGTGTACATCTCCAGGACCACACTGTCTTTTCTCTTTGCAATGTCCTGGTATGTCACTCTTTTGTCCATTGAGATCAGGTCTAAGTTCTACTTGCTATAGGAAGTCTTTCTGATCCATGGTCCCTACTCCTGGAAGTATGGTATCCCCAAAGCTTACTCACTATAATGCTCCTTAATCCACACTTAAATATTCTTTGGAATCTATAGTTTTTTTTTTCTGTGTCATCTTAATGAGTATTTTTCCTACTACAGAACCTTTGAGAACACACAGCATAGATTCACGTCTGTACCTTGGCTGGAAACTTCTCCCATAAGGTAAGGTCTAAAAGAGGCTGGTGGGTGAATCACAGGCCCATACTCACAGTCTTCCCTCTCCCTGCATAATCTTCAGTCAAGCATCCAGTCACATTTCATACATACGTTTAAAAACAGCAGCAACTTTTGGGGCACCTCACCCACGTAGTTTAGAGCTGCAAGTTTCATAAACTATGGAATTAACCTATTTTCTTCTAAGAAACGTACACCCTAGACATCATATATAACATCTGTCTATTACTGAAGCTCACACAATTGCCATGGGGATCCAGTGCAACTGAGAGTTCCCACTCTGGACCAGTGAATGCAGCATACACACATCTGGGCCCCACAGCATCAGCAGTATCTGGAAAGCTAGGCAATCTTAGCTTCCATGCTGTACGGCACTCATCCTAAGGGTCTGAAATGATGTCCACACTTGCTACAGCACTCGTCCACCACTGTAGAAACTAAGGATGTGGTAGTGAACAGAGATACTGTAAACTGTGACCCTGGTGACAATGGAGGACAAATGAATAAAGACATAATTAGTGTGGCTAGGTGGCATGTGATGTGAGACAATCAAGACAGCACAGAACACAGGGAGTGAAGAGAATGGCTGACAGTGGGCAGCAAGGACATGCTGGAAGGAGATGATATCTCAGAAGATACAATAGAAGATGAGGAGGCATGTGAGGGGCACCTGACTCAGCAGAGAGTTTGGAGTTCTACAGGAATGTCAAGGAGGCTGAGGAAGGCAGAAGTTGGGCAAACTAGAGGGAGGTGAGGATAAAGGGGAGAAATGGGAGACAACATGGCCTGGGACTCCAGCTTCCACTCTGGGTGGCTTAGGGAAGCCTTAGAGGGTTCTGAGTGGGGCAAAGGCTTGGCATGACTTGGATTGCAAGAGGAAAATATAGGCTGTTGTATTCATCTTAGGCTATGTGTAATGGCTAATCTTGGTTGTCCATTTGACTACATCTGGGATTAACTAAAACTCAAGCAGCTGGGCCCATGAGAGAGACACTTTTTTTGGTTGGATCATTTGAGGTGGAAGACCAATCTTAAATGTGGATCTTTGATCTTCCCATCAGGAGACAGGCATTGGTATACTGTTCGTACCACAGCCTGTAAATCACTCTAATAAATCCAATATATATCCTAACGGATACACTGTGATTAGGGTTACATGTCAAGGCAGAAAATTCTATCCACATGAGAGGTGACGGTGGCAGGAAAGGAAGGAATGTACAGACAGCAAGAAATCGGTTCTTGATATACTTTGAAGGTAAAGTTGACAGAATCTTCTGATGAATCTGATGCCAAGAATGAGAAGAAGGAAGAAAGTCAGAGGTGTTCGGCCTGAGAAAAGAAGCTGGAAAGTGTGTTAACATCTCATAAGGTGCAAAAGAATTGGGGAAGCTGGAAAGTGGCATTGGGGCATGGTTATTTACCACATTCATTGGACATGATGAGAGGCATGGCATGTGTGACTCTAGAGCTTAAGGAGTCTGTAGATAAGAATATGCTGTGTGATGCTATGAAGCTGGATAATACAGGACAACTGGGGAACGAGTGTAGATGGAGGAGAGGCACCAAGACTACACCTGGAGCGCTCCAGGGCTACCAGGGAGAAGAATGAGGAAAGAGCAAGAAGTTGTAAGAAGGAAAAGCAAGTGAAGCAAAGGCAGGACTGGGAGCAAAGAGTGTCTCAAATGCCAAGTGATGAGAGGTTCAAGACCAGGGAGGGTCAACTATGCAGAACTACCTAGCGCATAGAAGAGATAAAGGCCAAAGGGGATGCAGAGACAGACACTGAAACCACTACTGTAGAGAGGTGTAGAAGAGATATTCTGGCAGAGCAGGGAAGAAGAAAGCCTGGAGACAGATGTGTAGCAAAGAGAGGGAGAAGAAGATATGGTGACAACATGGAGAGGGGGGGGGCTCCTGTGAGGCGTGTGCTGGCTAGTTTATGTCAACTTGACACAAGCTAGACTTATCTGAAGGGAGGGACCTCAGTTGAGAAAATACCTCCATAAGATGGGCTGTAAGGCATTTCCTTAACTAGTGATCTGTGAGGGAGACTCCAACCACCCCTGGGCTGAGAGTCTTGGGTTCCATAAGAAAGCAAGTTGAGGAAGTCGGTAAGGATCACCCCTCCATGGACTCTGCCTCAGGTTCCTGCCCTGTTTTAGTTCCTATTCTGACTTCTTTTGATGACGTACAGAAATATGGAAGTGTAAGTCAGATGGACCCTTTCCTCCTCATCCTGCCTTTTGTTCACGGAGTTTCATTGCAGCAATAGAAAACCAGACTAAGACAGAGTTTTGCTAAAGGCTGTGAGAAAAGGGGGTGATTTAATCCAATGTACTTGGTCCCTGTGGGCTCATTCTTCACTGTTTCAAAAGCAGAACAGAAACCAATACAGTGCAAAACACCAGGCCAAGCCCTTTGTTGACACTCAGAGAAGAGCCATTCTCTCTGCATTAGTGAGTCACCAAGTCAGCAGCTGCTTGAAATCTCTGATGAGGAGTCACAGTGAGGAAGCCCAATTACAGTCTTCTGTCTCATCATCTTTGATATCAGGTACATGCGCTGCTTTGGCCAATGGAATGCAAGCAGCTATGAGGTGAGCTACCTGTAAACATAGCCTGGGACTCTTTATGTGCTGTAACTCCAGGCTAGCCTCTCTGATCATCTCCTGCCACAGAGACAGCACGATGGCTGCTTCTGTAGCTGAGGCTCTGGAACTGGACACTATGTAGAGTCCTGTCTATCCCTGAGAGGCACTCAGGCCTGAAGGCTGCAGCTAATCCTTCTCCCTCACACACTGCGAGTCAGATACGTTGGGTCTGTTTGAAGGTTATATGGCATTTGAAATCATCTGTTCTTGCAGCCAAAGCTGAGTGGTGTGCTCTTCTCCTGGGCTTCCCTGACATCCCTCACAGTGTGGTAAGGTCCCAAGCCCCTAGTGAGAATGTATGTGATGGTGTGAGTCAGCCTGTCCTTGGTAACTTTGTGGTATAAGTCTACAGTAACTCATAGCTCCTGCCTCTCACACACTGGCTGCTCTATCAAAAGCTTCTTTAGAATTGTGTAGAAAATTACTTCTGTCTCCCAACTTAATCCCCAGTGCCACTCTATGGGGTTATGAAGGAATAACCATGTACACTCAGGTCTTCAGGTATCACTAAAATGCAACTTGGTGTTGACCATCATATAAACCATAACTAACGCAAAATGGACAAAGCCAAGTAGACAGTGATGTTAAAAGAAAATTTTGAAATAGGCCCAAATTAATAAAAATAACAGGGCCCTGTGATTCCTTTTCCCTAACCTAAATAGTTAAAAATGCCTGTCAGCAGGTTTGGGCCCAGTTAATTAGTTACAGAGGATGTGGAGTTACAAGACAAAGGCCTGTTGAAACATCCCAGGAGCTGACTGGCCAAGAGAGGAACTGCACCCTGCCCCCACGGACCGGTACAGCCTGCTGATGTTCAAAAAAGTAAAACAACCAATCGTGTTCACCCACGCGAAAGTTCCCACCTTCCCCCACTCCGTCCATATATAAACCCTAGACCCCTGAGCCGAGCGGTCAGTCCCTCTATCTCCTATGTGAGATATGGAAATATGGACTGACCCAGAGCTCTGATATTAAACTGCCTCATGTGTTTGCAGCAAGCTGGTCTCTCATGAGTCTTTGGGTACTCTCCATCCTGAGACTTGAGTGGGAATCCCCCTTTGGGAACTTTCAATGTCAACTGCTTGTAAGATTTAGACACTCCCTGTCACTTTCCAGTCTGAGACACTCTATAATCTCAGCCCAGGGAGTCTCTTGGGTGTGCAAACAACCACTGTCCTGGCCTGTTTTGTCAACTTGACACAAGCTAAAATCATCTGGGAAGAAAAGCCTCAATGGGTTGTCCACAGGCAAGTCTGGAGTACATTTTCATGACTAATGAGTGATGTGGGAGGGGCCTTGGGGATGTATCACCCCTGGACAGGCAGTCCTGAGTTATGTAAGAAAGCAGGCTGAGTAAGGGCAGGGCCATGGGGATGTGTCACCCCTGAACAGGTGATCCTGAGTTACCTAAGAAAGCAGGCTGAGCAAGCCATGAGGAATAAGCCGGTAAGCACTATTCCTTGTGGCTCCTGCTTCAGTTCCTGCTTTCAGGTTCTTGTCTTGTGCTGCTGGCCTGACTTCTCTCAGTGATGGAGTGTGACCAGAAGAGTCATAAGCTGAAATAAACCCTTTCTTCCACAAGCTGCTATTGGTCATGGTGTTTTATCACACCAATGGAATCCTAACCAAGACAACACTTCCTGTTTGCACCTACTCAGTAAGTTCCCCCACATGGGCAAGATATAAATCTAACTATTAAACAGAGACTTGGAAGAATAAACTGGGTTTCGGGAGCAGGTGGGCTTTACTGCAGCCAAAGAGACAGGAAGCACATGCCAAAATCAAAGACAGTCAAGAATGGTAGTCTTAACTCTTTAAGGATGGTGTGGTACAGTAGGAAGGGCAGCTGGGAGACCAGGTTTAGTCCTGATTGTGCTGCTAGTTAATTAAGCCCTCTCCCACCCCTTTCTACACACATACTGGAAGGGGAGAGCCAGTAGGACCTTCCTGGGGCTTTATGATTCTAAGGTGTTAGCAAATAGCAAGAATGCAGCCAGGCACTCAGCACAGAGCACACAGGAGGGGCTATTTCTCAGAGGACACTCTTCCCCTGCCTCTGGCCATGTAGACACGTAAGTCCCAGACTGATGTACTGACCCAGGACATCCTATGTTAGCAAAAAAGCCCAGAGTTCTTCCCAGATTGAACAGTATGAGGGAGAAGACTCCTATAGAGGATGTTTCCCCAGAGTTTGCTGCAACCAAGAGATGCTGAAGCCCTTGAGCTCAGAGTCCCCAAAGGGGAGGGAAGGAGTGTCCATAAGGCTAATATCCTAGAGGGCGGTAAGTCTCCACAGCCCCATACCCAGTGCAGAGTGCTCAGCCCCATTCGTCAGCAGAAACCTGTTTTCTGGATGGCACATATCAAGCCTCTGTATGCAGCTGAGGATATCCCATGGGTGTGAGAACAGGGAAATAGCAAGGCCGAGCTTTGAAAATGTTCAGTGGTGCTTTGTTGACATTTTGTGGGGATCAGAATACATCTCCTGAGCTAAGGTAGACTAGAGGTTAGCCTTCTGAAGCCCAGCTTCCTCTGCTGTAAATGTGTTCATACCTATCTTGGCATGCAAGGAGTGTATAGCCTGAAGGTCCCTGTCTATGCAAGTTGTCTTTCTTTGGCTGCATGACTATTATAAATATTCTCTGGGTTTCTACAGAAGCTGAGCTTCCTGGATATGGTGTGCTTGCACCAGAACTCTATAAATCAGAGACTTTTCTATAAGAAAACGTTCCATTCACAGAAACCAGGTTCCTTCTAGAAGTGCTCTGGCAGTTCAGTAAAGGGAAGAGGGCAATTATGGAAGGACACTCTCAAGAGGGACAGGGCCTTTACTTACTTGGGACTCCAGACACCAGCCGCAGGGGACGAAGTACACGGAAAGCTCTCAGTGCCTTCACGTCGAATCCAGCTCCTTTCCCTCCTAGAGCATTGGCCCCGTCAGCTTTGGTTGCTTGTTCTAAAATTGCACTAAAAAGCCTAGAAAAGAGGAGAGAGGAGTCGTCAAGACCCCAGTTGGTTACTCAGTTGGGCTCCAATCCAAGAACACAGCCTAGACTGCTGGAGTTTGTCACAGGTGTGGCCACTGGAGACCCACAAAAAATGCTGCAAGTTGAAATTCCATCAGCAGGAGCACCACCATACATGGGAAGAGGCATCACTACATAGAGAGCGTGGAGTGAGGTTTGGACAGCCCTTTGCTGTCTGAGTGTGTACGCATACTTGGGTTGAGTGAGCTAGGCTCTTAACACAGCTGTCAAGGCACAGGGATAAAGCAGAGAAGTCTATCATGTCCTTTGAGTGTTGTCTTCACTGCTGTGGAATCTAGCTTCCCTGTTGTGAGTGCTTAGTAGGCATGTGCTCTCTGCCTACTCCTCCATCCTGATGACAACTTTGGTGTGATTTGTTCCAGGGGACAATGAATACCTTAGAAGTCAACTTCACCCATGTGCATAACTACCACCGAGGAGCCCCGTGTTGAACAAATGACTGGCTGGCTGGAGGGGTCAGTGGGAGAGCTTCAAGCAGGACCCATGAGCATATGAAGACACAACGCTGAAACTGGTTTCTGCTCTGACAATGTATCTGCAATCACACATCCCCAACAAACGCAAGCACCTACTGTGTGTAGGCATTCTACTAAATACTTGAATTGGAGAAGAAGAGACATATTCTGACTTTTGAGAGTTGACATCCCTAGGGGCAGTCAGAATCTGAATGATCAGTCACAAGACCTTGCAGAATGTGATGTTTGGAGAGAGGAGGGGTTCACAGTGGTAACAGCAAGAGACCAGCCTTTGAGCAGAAGGCAGCTCAGAAAGGAACCCTGCTCTGGTGATGTTTTTAAAGAGGCCCCTGCAGCTGTGTGGGACCACTCCAGGCAGAGAAACAGTCGGGACATTGATGGGGGAGATGCATGAAGATGTTAGGACCAACAAACTGTCAGCACAACTAGGGCAGAGGGAAACTGAGGGAAGGTGAGACTGGATAAGAAAGAGGGGCCACACAGGAACTGAGCAGGAAAGAGACACAGTCTGAGTGAAGTCTGTCTAATACCAACTGGTCCTGCAGTGGGCGTGGCCTTCAGTGGGTGTGGCCAGGGTGGGCTTCTGCTGTGGCCCACTGAGAGGCTGGGGCTCAGGCCAGGTGGTAATTTGGAGACTGGTGAGGATCCGATACTGAATTCATTTTTAAGATGGGGCTAGCAGGACTGGCTTTGAGACTAGTAAGGAGGTAGTGTGACAGAAATGAGATGTGACTCCAACATCCTGGGCTGAAGCCATACAAAGGGAAGAGGCTGTGGTGGCATATAGGTGTCCACATTCTATTGCCACCTTCTCCAAGTCTGGGCTAATTACTGTATGTGTGATGTTTTTCTGAGCTGGTGTCATATCTCTGGAAGTCAAAGAATGGTCTAGGATAGAGACAAAACTATTTTCTGTACAGGGTGTGTTTAGGTTTGGACCATATGTAGTCTGTATAGAAGCTGTATGTGAAGAGGGCTGTACCAAAGGGTTCTCCATCACTGTGGAGGCAGAGAACAAATCAGAGAGAGGCAGATGAGGAATGGTGTGTGGGCAGGAGACTTGATGATACTCCATGGAGCCTGGGGAAAGTGAGATGGCCATGGTCAACTGTCCAGAGCTAAAGACACGTGGGAAAAAAACACTCGATTTAACACAACCAAGGCCACTGAGATACGGAAACCATCTGATCTGGGGAGTGATGGGGAAAGGGCCAGTAGAGATGTCCAGGAAAGGGTGGCAAAAGCTGAAGCCCTCGAGCATAGAAAGCCCTGCCCCAAAGAAACACCAGCAAGGCCCAACGTGAGCCAAGTGAGCAACCTTTCCAGTAGACACACTGACAAAGTCAAAGGAGGTGACGTTAACTATGGAGACACATTTTATCTAGCCCAACATCACCGAGACACGGCGTTTCGGCATGTAGTAAAAATAACGAGGAGATATTTGTCCTTCTTTGTTCTGCATTCAATCTCTGAAACATGTTGCATGTCTTACATGCACAGCACCTTCGGTTTCAGGTACGGTGCCACATATGACTAAAGGTTAGCATGTAGCAACTCTGGGAATTTTGGTAAAAGTGGGTGTGGCATGGGAGTTTTGTGTGAGATGGGAGTCAATGACAAAGCTGGTGGTGCAGAATGAGCAGGAGAGGGCGGTTATGCGGCACACTGAGGATGCTGGCTTTACATGGGGCAGAGCTTAGCTGAATGAAGGCTAACATGCCTTCGAGCAGAGAGGGAGGAGAAGCCCTGCTGGGTGCCAGCTTTTCTCTCAGCGACCTAGGGAGGCACACTATAAGGTTATAGATGTGGTATGCAGACATACCACATTGCATTCTAACGTCGAGAAGGCCTTACCTGGGGTACTAGCTGGAAATCTGAAGGGAGAGGTATAGGTATATAGAAAGTTTGAAGAGGATAGTGAAGCTACAGAAGAATCACCAAAGGAAGTGAAGAGGGGATGGAGCAGGAGTAGGGACATGAGGGAGGATTCTGGGGAATAACCAAAGGCCAGTTTGACATAGGCAGTCACGAGTCAAAAGTGGAACTATATTCAGCTTTATGTATTTCTCTGTGAGGAGATACCAAGATTTCCATGTAGTTGGATGGGATCTGGGTTGGTGTTTTTCTCCAGGTGAACACGTCAAACAAAGGTGAGAATGAGTCAGCCAAGGGTCCGTGCTAGTGTGGTTCTAATTGATGGACAGTGGCCCTCAATTGACTGGCGGGGGGGAAAGGGTGTGAGTTGGGGAGGAAAGGGTACAGAGAAGTAGAAGGATAAAAGAGCTGTTGGAGTCATGGTATTTGAGAGAGTAAGCTGGAGAGAGGAGGCGTGGCTGGGAGCATCATGCTGGAGAGAGGAGGCGTGGCTGGGAGCATCGTGTAGAATGCAACACTCTACCAAGAGGAGGGTATTTTATTAGTTGTGACAGAGAAACTAGCTATATACATGGGTAACTCTGCATCTTGAGCAACAGGCTCCTTAAATGACCCACGTGTCAGGGATCAGTCACGGTAACGGGAGCCCAGGTGAGGCTGTAGACCTAGCTTTGCAGAAGCTCAGAGCCAAGCAGGGCCAGACCACAGGGTTCATGGGCTGCATAAAGAGTTTTCCAAGTATCTTCCTGGAAATCCTCAGGGACAGGGCAGCTCTGACAGCAGGGCCAGGGCCTAATGCCCTAGGCTCTGAGCTACACACTTCTTGGGGTACCTTGGGATAAGACTTTGAATAAGAGTTCTAGCTAAAAGAAGCTTTACCTAGCATTCACAAAACCCAACTCACATACCTTAAAAGGAAAAAACGTTTTCCCATTTTGGGCAGACCAGATGTAAAGTCTCCCAGTTCCTTCCCTCAGCTGGGCACCCCGAGTGCACATGCACTCATGCATACGTGTAGACATGCATACACACTTAGCCATGTTCATGTGTCTCTGTGTGAACATGCATGCACAGGCACACATATGCTGACATGTGGAAGGGACAGTGAGAGGTACCCTTCATTAATAACTTTTCTCTTGGGAGAAGTCTGACTTCAAAGTTATTTTTTTTAAAGATTTTTTTATTGTGCCAAAAGGCAAGTTCCGTTAGCTCTAATCAGAGGTAAGAACAGAGAAGGAAAGAGGTATGGGCGAGGAAGGTTGGGAAAAGGAAAAGACCTCGGCACTTACCCTACAACCACAATTATAAAATCTAGTAAATTCCAACCGTTGCGGAGGTAAGCGTTGGGGTGGAAGAGAAGTCCGTAGGCAATTACTTTTAAAAATGCTTCCACGGTAAAAATGATGAGGAAGAGATACTCCACTCGCTCCTAGGAAACAAGAGAGAGAGGAAAATCATTAAGTCTGGGGATCTGTGAGGTTCAGAGGCAGCGAAGTTCACAGGTGGCGTCACACTCAGCCCAAAGATCGGGCCTGCCACAGACTGTGTGGTTCCTACAAAGCCCACGGCCTTTAACGTCATTGCTTGTAAAAGTCCATTGTCGTGTTTGCTCAGTGATGAAATGGCCTAGTGATACACTTCCCAGAATGCAACGCTGTGGCCAGCAATGCTGAAGACAGACGGAAGAGGCCTGCACATGCAGTCTGAAAGCTAAGTCAGCACCTCCACAGCCGACGCCAACACCAGAGCTCCAGCCGCTGCAGAGTAAAGAACCTGTCCTTGTTGTTTTCAAATGCCCTTATTAAGATGGCATCTAAAGTAATGTGAAAATCCACATTCTCCCTTCCACCCCCAAAGTCTCATTTCACCAGCTAACATTTTGCTATGGCTTTGAAAATGAGAACTCCTACAGCCTTGCTCTCCAGGGGAATAATACCAGGACAGTGGAGGTTGCTGTGAAACAGGCGAGCCGAACCTAGCAATACCTTGCCATGATTCTGTTAACAGGCCCCAAGGGTAGCAGTCTGGGTTTGGGGAGGGGACTAATTGATATCTAAATAAAAGCAGAAACACTGCCCCAAGGAAATGGAGGATGTCAATAGCAAGATCTCTCTCGTTGGAAAATAGCTGTCTGTTCAAAGACATGCTCTGGGTGAGCAGGCCACAGGAACCTAGGAGGAATTGAGCAGGAACTAGGTGCTGAAGAAAAGTTTGCCTTTTTACTCAAGGGGCAGAACTGTCTTTTCTCCCTAATGTCTAGGAAAAAGACTTGTGCTTACCAGGCAGAGCTTACCCTAACCACGCGGGGATGACTGCTGGTGCTCAGTCACTTTCCTCCTTAATCACTACCCCCCCCCCCCACACACACACTTTAGAATAGTCTGGTGGAGACGGCTCAGGCACCTTCAAGCTCCTCTCCTCACCCTTGCAGGAGCCGCACGCATGCACTCACGCACGTGCACGCATGTGCATGCATGCATGCACGCGTGAACACAGGCGGGGCTACTTCTTCCTGGAGCTATAAAACACTGGGGACTGTGTATCTCAGGTCACAAAGCAGCTTATGCCAGTTCATGGCCTCCAGGAGGCACTCAGTTCAGAATTCTAACACTCATTTCCCCTTCCTCTACCAGGCTAAGGAGAGTTCACTGAAGACCTCTGGGCCCACACACATACAAGCCACACAGCAGGGAAGGATCACTAGTCATGATGGCCGGCCACCTCCCACTTGGTCTTCTGTGTAGGGTAATTTGAGCCTGGGGTTTGGGGGCCCAGTGGGAAACTGCCAGGACAGATGCTCAGTGCCCCTTGCTGTTCTTCCCATCCCTAGACCTTTTAGGAATACCAGGCTCACCATGAGGAGTCCTGGGCAAAACAATTTGAAGCTTCAATGTCAAAAATGACAGATTCTAGGCCTGTCTCAGGCCTGCTACAGTAGGATACCTGGCTGTAATATCTGGGAATATGTGATCTATACATTTTTAGGGATTTCTGAGACACCTCGAAGTCTAAGAACTACCAACTCACAGGCTGATGAAGCCCTCAAGTAGGTGGTGATAATGGGGAGGGGGTGAAAGGGTCAGGTTTAATCAGCACCTCGGGTCAGTCACTTTCTACTTATTCTAGCCCCAGAGCGCTGACCTGTGGAAGTGACTGCCTTGTTCTAGTGAGTAGGATCAATCTACCCTGCATGGTAGTGTCAACATCTTCACATCAGTGGTACCCTGTTTGCACAGAGCTCTGCCCATTGAAGAGAAAGGCGGGTTATAGAAGACACTGCCATGTAGCCTGAGGATGGTGGAGAAGAAGCTGTCGCCACTCAGCTCACTACCCCAGGAGAGTTTAGTGCTTGCATTTTAGCACCAGATAACAGCTCCATTTCTATTCATACTCCCCCAAACCGCTCCACAACTCCATTCCCATCCGTACTCCTGAAACCTTAGCAGAATCTCACTCAGCTAGAGGTGTGACATGAAGAAAACTTAAAGGGAACAGGTATGAGTTGGGTCGGCACCACTGGGCTCCACGTGTTTAAGTTTTCATTCACATGCCCACTCACACGCCCAGCCATTAAGCAAGAAGACATAAAGCTAGTTGTTTCTCTTGCTTTAACTCTGCCCTCCCCCTCCCACCTCTCACTGTAGATAAGTCACAAAACCATACTGGATAGGGAAGGTGTAAAACCTAAGCAAAGCTCTATGGATTCAGAACAGATACTCGCCGAGACACGCAGGGCTTGGAACTGAGTAAGTGCTTGTCTGAGAGGCAACCTTCATCTAGCTGGGTGATGGTTTTATTTATGAGTTCCTTAAAATATAATGATAACAAGATGCAGGAGGGTCCGGAAACCAGTAAAAAGGAAATCTGGGCAAGAATCCAGAGAAGGGACAGCTAGCTGCCTTTTAATGACAACCCTGGGACCCAGTTGTGTCCCAGGCCATGAGATTGGGTGTTGATCAAAGTTTGCAGCCAGCTTGTTGATCCCTCCAGAGCATACACTAAACTTCCACTGAAACGTCTAAGGGCCCCAGGGGATGGGTAGAGATCAAGTCCATCAAAGGCCATTCTTGCAGGTGCTCAGATGCCTCTGGGCCCTGTACACACACAGACTTTCACAGCCCTCCCAAGACCTCAGTTCCAACACCAGTGGGTCGTGTGTGTGTGTGTGTGTGTGTGTGTGTGTGTGTGTGTGTGTGTATTCTGAGCAGCACACAGCTCCTTGAGAACATGGTATAAGTCTGACATGTGACCCATCCCTTTCTGTGGTCCACGGACTTGAGAAATGTCAGAGGCCAACTTGAGTAGACTAATATCCCTGCTCGCACTGTTCTGGGTGGGGGAGGTATGGACTCCTGTAGTAGAGACTAAAGAATGGGCTGTTGGAGATGCTAATACCTGAAGTAGTTTCCTGGGTATCCTGTGGGTTCCTCTGACAGCAGTGGGTCCTCCCTGCCTAAGTGCAGCATAATGGCTGCCTTCTTCTCACTTTCTCTTGCAACCCAACACCATACCCCCCCCCCATCCTTTTCTCAGTTGTCTCTCTTTTTCTTCTCTTGTGGTCTTGTGGGCCATTTTTTAGCTCCTCTACTGACAACTGGAGGACCATGGTTGTGCGCAAGTCTTAACTATTCAGGAGAACTGACTGGAAAGAGCCATGTGCCGGACTGTGACTTTTTCCAAACACCCATAGACCTTCACATGGATATGAATGGCCTTCTTCATTTTCCACTCATCCTTAATTTATGTTCATCAACTACCATTCAACTACATGGTAGGCTCCCAAGGGATACACAGTCAGTGAGGATTCAATGGTAATCATCAATCAATCATTTTGATTCTGGCACTGAGTGGCTTGTGTCTTTAGCCAAGTCACTTAACTTGTCTGGCTTTGTTTTATCAAAGGTAAAATGAGAAGAAAATCCATATTGCTGCACTGAGCCCTGAGCATCCCAGGCTGTAGAAGGCACAGAAACAGGGGGAGGGCATGCAGCGGCGGTAGGACTCATATGTTGGCAAGGCTATGCTAGCTCAATACTGGCTCCCAACGGGTCTGACCCAGGGGAATGGAGTGCAGGGGCCGGTCTGATAGGATGTTAACAGAGAGCATGTACAGAATACTACAAAGGCCTCCCTTTCATCAGCCAGTTTGGAAGACTTTTATCAACTTTAATATGTTAGTATCTGCCTAGGATGTGATCCAGAAGAACAGTGCTTTGTGCCTTGCCTTATAGCTTGGACTGTCTATAGTCATCTCTAGTCCCTCCAAAATCCAGTAGTGAGTGACGATGGAATCTCAGATCTAGTTAAAGTCAGATGGACACCAGGAAGTGAAGATATCCACCATTAATGAAGCATCGTTCTTTGTGTGTTAGGGAACACATACATGAACAGAAGCAATGTCAGGGTAGGTCTTCTAGGATGGAGACGGCCATGGAGGAACAGACAGCAGTCACATATGTGTGTTTACACAGCACACTGAAAGAGTTAGGAGGAACTAGACACCACCCCCTAAAGTTAAGAACTCACACCCAGAGAGCCTGTGGGTGCCAATGTAAATTTATGTAAGTGGACTTATCAGAGCCGCCAAGAAGTTGCCCCAAGCAGAATTGAGGAGCTCAGTTGCACAATTGCAGTCTCAGTACAAGGCATACAGACAATGAGCACACTGACCCCACTTTACGCAGCACGCCATATTCCAGATCGCTGTGTAACTTCAGAACCATTCATTCTACCTTTAGGCACAGACTTCTGTCTATTCCCAGCCAAGAGACCAAGAAGCGGAACCTTAGTGCCATGCTCTGCGGTTTTCTTTCATGTATTTGTTCTGTGTCACATTTCTTTCCTGAGGTCTGCTCTGCCTCAGGCTTCATGGCTGTCTTCTCAGGTCAGTGATGGGCTTGTAGAATATATGAAACCAGAAGGATAAAACCTACGTGCCTGCTGTTCTCTGGACAGAAGAGAAGGACCCATCTGGGTGAGCATCTAGTCCAGATAACAAGCTACAGTGCAACTTGTGGTTCATGTGCTGACTTAAAGAAGCCCTGAGTTACTATGTCCATTAATAGATCAAGAGCCACCCCTAAGCAGGGTTAGCAAAATGGGCAGCAGAGACTCTATGGGGTCCCCACTGGTGCCTGAAACGCAGCTTTTCTTCTATCCCCAGAGCAAGGAGTAAACAGACTATGTAAAGTGTACCTTATGGAATAGCATCAAGCTGTAAAAAAGGAATGAAGCTCTCATATATGCTACAACAAGGGTAATCACTCAAAATCCAAGAAGCCAATCACAAAAAAGCAAATGCTGTGTGGTCCTAGTTGTATAAAATATCTACACTAGGGAATTCACAGAGACATAAAGCAAGTCAAAGCATGAGGGAATAAGGGAAGGAAGATGGGCCAGTGTTTAATGGATGCAGAATTTCAGGCTGAAGCAATGATGATTCTTGGTACCTAGTATCAGTGTACCTAATACCACTGAATCAAACACTTGCAGACGGTTAGAATGGCAAAGCTGATGCTGTATCTCTATCACTGTGAAAATGGAAAAGAAACATTCTTCTGGATTCTGAATGCTTCCTAGCCGGTGATCTAAAGTCCTAGGCAAGAATTAAACCTTGCCGAATTCCACTTTGACAGGAGTGGATTGTTCAGATAGCTGGACAGGGAGCCTGCCTGGATGTGGGTAGGGAGTCCACATTTCAAAGATTAAAAGTGGGGAAACTTGAGGGTAAGTTTCCTACAGAAACTTCATTTGTAAAGTGTGTGGTATTTTTTAACATTCTTGGACATTATTGTAAAGAACAAACAAATAAGAAAAAAACAAAAACAAAGAAAACAAAACAAACAATGTCCCAAGAGTAGCCTCAAAAAAAAAAAGTACTACTTATACTGAGGGCAAACAGCAAGTGCATTTGGATGAGTTGACCAGTAAGCCAGTTAGTTCCACTGGCTTTAGTAGTTAGACACACCCCCACACCCTACAGTCTATTTCTCTGTGCTTGCTATCATGCAAAGTTGAAGTGATTTACCCATTTCCCTCCTGTACATCTCCTTCCCTAAGGCCTTGTCTTGCTTCAGTGCCCAGGAATAACAGGAAGCACAGGGGCTCAGATCAGGATGTGGGGCACTTGACCTGCTCGCTGACTCCCAGCCCCACCCTACCTTGGGCCTGTGTTCTCACAGAGCACATGGTTTTCTAAGTGTAAAATCCCTGCCAGGGGTTGGCTCTTCCACTCTTCCTTGGTGCCTAGCATTTGAACTATCAATCTCTGCACAATCAATCTCTGTCTTGGGGACAAAAGGAAGAATGGAAGTCACCCAGGTAGTTTCCTGTCCCCCACTGAACCTCCCCACCCAGGGCCACTGATCTCACAGGAGTCTGTGAGAATCCTTTCCGCTTAGAGGTGAAAGAGATGATGTTTTCTTCTTTGACAATAGATAACAATATTGACAATTAGGGCTGAATTACATGGGGATACTAGGCATTGGTTTAGTAACTGTGGGCTGGTGCATAATTTCCAATTTGGGGGAGTAGGCAGCCAAAGCCTTTATAGCTCTTTACTGTCTCCCTCCCCTCATTTGAGGTGACCAATACCTAGCAAGGGCAATAGGCCCATTCTCTGTCTATGCCATTGCTACCTCCATTTTGGGCCCAGTCACTGACTATTTGAATAGTAAAGCAGCTTATCGCCTGCTTTATGGCTATTGAGGCAATTTCACTGCTCAGAAACCTTCAGTAGCTCCTCTGTGTCCTCCAAGTGATCTCAGCTTTCAGAGTGTGACTCCAGGGTTCACCCCAATCTGGCTACATCCTTGACAACCACTCATTGCTCCGGCCAAACCTGAAGCTCAGAACAGCCAAACCAGATGGACCAGTTGTGAAATCTCCCTTTCCCATTCCTCCACTCTTCTTCTTCATCCACAGCTTCCTTCTCATTCCAGAGTCTAGCTCAGTGCCTGCATCATTTGCCTCAGCAGGTAGAAGAAGCCCATCCCGGACCTGCAGCACACTTTACACTGTGTAAAGTGTGTACTTTATGGTGCATGTGGCTTCTGTGTTCTTCTCCCCTGCAGGGACACAGCGTCTACAGGGCAAAAGCAAGTGTCTTTGTCACCCACGGCACAGACAGGTCTTTACACAAAAAGAAAAAGGGTTAGAGGAGAGTTGGCACTGGAACCAAACCATAAGCTACAGAAATTAAGGTCTCACTTCTTTGCTAGTGGAATGGGAATAATCAGACACGCCCTTGGGTCACCTTGAGAATGAGAAACCAGAGATGTCACCCTGAGTATTAATTGCTTTTTTACACACCCGCACACATGGTAGCTAGCACACAGAAAATGTGGAACACACCTTTGTTGAAGGGACCCACTATCTCTGTTCTAATGGCTCTGAGTGTCCTCCCTGTGGCCCTGGCCATTCCTTTGTCCTTAGTGCCTCTGCTGAGGGCAGTAGTCAGCAACACTGCTGCCTTGGCTCTTTTCCTCTTTGGTCACATAACATCAGCTGTCCTCCCCTCTAAGTGATGGCCCATATCTGCTTTCTATTATCAAAACCCAGATTCCCCTACGATCTGTTTGCTAAGTTCCTTGAACCCCCCTGTGCATCTCTCTGATCCACAGGAAGAGGTTCCATTCTGGTCTCACACACTCCCAACCACTGCCCCTTGGTATGAATGAGGGGACTGGGGAAGGTTTTAAGAGCGGAGGTCCCATGTTTTTAGGAGATTTGATAACTACACGATCATTACCAAAGTGAGAACTCACTGGGCAGAACTTGAGCGACCACAGTATTTTCTCATCTATTTGCTGAGTCTTATGGCCCATGTGGAAAGGAAGGGCAAGTGTTTTCTCCTCCTCACCTTCCTCTTTACCATCACATCCCCCTGGCATGACGTCACTACCAGGATGCATTATCCATCTTCACCTTCATCATACCACCACTGCCACACAGCCCCACGTGACTGCTGCCATGACTACCACCCCCACCCTTTCACCCTTTCAGAGTGTGGCTCCAGAATTTACCACAAGTCCAGCCTCATCCTTGATGACCACTCATTGGTCCAGCCAAACTAAAGCTCAGGACACACAAACCAAATGAGCTAGTTGTGAGACCCTCTTTTCCCACTCCTCTATCCTCCTTCATCCACAGCTTCCTTCTCATCCTGAGGTCTAGCCCAGTGACACCACTTGCCTCCTTTGCTACCCTAGGGCTCAAGCATGTTCGTCAGAATGAAAATATTTTCTAGGGTTATGTTAGTGACACATGAAATGACTGGCTTCTGTGTGACAATGTAAGCCAGCCTGTGATACTCAGAGCCCCCTAGTCTAGGACACTCATAGTCATTGGATGGCATTTGGACACAGGGCTGCAGAAGTCACCACTGGCTATTGTACCAGGCCCACAGTTTCTTCCCACAACTGGTCAAACCCACCACCTTGTGTGGGTTACAGCTAGCTACAACCCAAGCACTTGTTTCATCTCACAGGGAATCCCTTGTGACTATCCAGTGTGATATCTGACCCAATGTAACAATTGTGGTGGGAAGGAAAGTTTTCTGATTGATGCCTCAAAGAGAAAGGCTCTGGGGCTGGCCACATTCATGGTTGTATGAAACGTTGGAACACATTTAAGAGCATCGTGGGTACAGGGGAAGGTAGGTGCAGTGTGCTGAGAGTGACAGAAACACTGGGTGGGAAGACCTCAAGTCTAATAAAAGTTGCTAAGAGGTGAGTTAATTCTGACGCTGACCTAGTTTGGGACTCCTTTACTGAGACCCTTGTCTCACTGGATGCTGTTCTGGGCCTGCATTTTCCAACTCTATCCTACACAGTCCGTATCACATTAAAATGTGGAGTTAAAATTCAGCTCATTCTCATACCAGAGAAAAGCAAGAAGAGCACATGAGCATCTCAGATCACGGTCTGACTAGGTCTCCAGCAACTGATCCAGACTGCCTTCAGAGGGCAGCCTGCAGGACTCCAAGCTCAGCTCTCATTGCAGCATGGGACTGGCTGTGAAGGACACACTGCAGGAGGCAGAAATTCACATCACAGTCCTCAAAGCAGCCAGGGTGGGCTGCCATGGCTCTCTACTGTCTCATCATCAGACACCCAGAGATGAAAAATGTGGGGTCACAGACCTGGGGCTCCCCTGTCTTGTCTGAGTATTTTTCTTATCTTTAAAGGATGAAGGACTTCTTGAGGGAGGAATGTCCCATACCTCACAGTGAGGGATAATATACGTCTTAACAGAGATCCCGAGTCCTGGCTCATCAGGCTCCACTTCTCTTCCCTCCCCAGCCGCTGTCCCTTCTCATCTTTCAGTACCACACATTAAGGGGCTAACTTTCTCCCTTCTTGCTCCCACTAAGGGCACAGGGCCTGTCTTGTGAGTTTCTCACTATGCTAGAAGCCAACTGTATCCACCCCCTAGGAGAGGATTGTTGTGCCTTCTGTAGGCCTAATGACCTCCTTCTACTGTGCTCATCCCAGCCTTCAGCCTGTCTGTCTGTCTGTCTGTCTGTCTGTCTGTCTGTCTGTCTGTCTGTCTGCATGTCTGTCTGTCTGTCTGTCTGTCTACATGTCTGTCTGTCTGTCTGTCTGTCTCTCTGTCTCTCTGTTCATTTAGTATATTACTATCTGGTTCTACGGTCCGTGTGACACGTTTTCTGAGTGTAGCTTGTGGCTCACTCTAGGAAGTGAGTACTCTGCGGGTTGTAGCTACATCACATCATCCTCTGTCCCCACAATGCTTTTGTGCAGAGCCTGAAACAGGCACGGCTCTCCAACATGAAGGCTGAAAGACAGTGAGAGTCTCCAAGGTTAGTGACCCAGTCCTGGCCTTCCTCTCATGCCGGGAGCTCCTCACAGCGGACAGTGTGCTTTGCTCTCCCAGGCTGTTGTGCTTAGCTCTTGGTTCACAACTCCAGGCAGAGTGAAAGATGGCCTCCTTCTTAGGCAACCCTTCTCCATCCCTACCATGTGAGTTAAACAAGGAGCCCCATCATTGTCACTACGCAGAACATGGACTGGAGAGAGAGAGAGAGAGAGAACAGAGAAAGGGATGGAGGGAGGGAGGAGGGAGGACACCACAGAGAAAGAGACAGAGAAACAGATAGATGATAGATGGATAGATGAATGGATAGATAGATAGATAGATAGATAGATAGATAGATAGATAGATAGACAGACAGACAGCAGGAAAGGAAGAAAGGGAACACCACAGTGATGAAGTGGTGGTAGTCTGTGACTGAAGGATAATAGTTGTTTTAGAGACAACTACAGGGTTCCAGGAATGGTATGGTGACTGCTGACTAGCTCGGAGAGCAGGTATCCTGAACCCAAGTTTCAGGCCACAGAGGAGCCATCAGTGGCTAGACAGCTGCCTGGCTATCCCAGGCAGATCTTGTTTTAAAAATGTTTCTTGTGAGCTGTAAACAGTGATAATTTGGGCTTTTTGTGGGTGTCTCCTTTTCCCTGTAAAAATTGGCCTGTCCTGCCTGCTGATCGGTTCAATTATGATGACATAAAACAGAAAGCAGAAAACGGTGGGACATGCCCTAAAATGGAGTGTCTAGAAAAGGTGACTCATGGACTCTTCCTTCAGGGACCTCAGCAGAGAGGTGAACTCTAGGTTGCCTTCCCAGGTGATGATGTTGAGTTTAGTGGTGAGAAATCTCAGGGCATGGAACTTCAGGCACCAAGTGCTACAGATCCCTGCAAACCCCCTGTGACATTTCCTAAGTCCCATGTCACAGGATCTTTACTGTAAAGCAGCATGACATCCACCCAAGTGTTGCTTGCTATGGCTTCCTTGGTCGCTGTCATAGTGGGGAGGTGGCTCAGCCAGTTAGGATTCCTCGCTCCTGGTTCATGTCAGGTCCTGGGCTCAGTTTTTTTTTTTTTTTTTTTTTTTTTTTTACGTATATCTTTACATACATATCTTCTGCCCCTGGCAGGTAAATTGACAGTCACATTTTACAGGATCAGAGCCATGTGTGCCTGGCTGACCTGCATTGACCCTTACAGCATGGCCGTGCACACCGAATTGCTGGATCCCACACGGCCGCTGACTTATACTCCCTCTGGAAAAACAGCAAGGCGACCAGGAAGCTGTAGCGCTAACAGCTCTGTGCTGGAAGTTCGAACCTTGGGTTCCACTTTTAGTTTCATTGATGATACCTGGTGACCTGGGGGAGGTCACCAGCCTCTGCAGACCTGATTTTTTTCTCAGCCACCAACTGAAAAGGCTAATTTATCATAAGCTCCTAAACTTGGCTCTCTTAGATACCTAGACATGCTCTGGGCCTCCATCCAAGATCTGCTGAGCTGGAGTCTTCTGGATTTGGCTATCAGAATGTCTGGCAAGCTCCCCAGATGGAAGAATGTAAACGATCTCCATGGCTACTTTCAGCCACAGTACTCTTTTTCTCATATGTATTCCCCACCCCTGGCCCTCTTTGGCACCTAGAAGGAGAACACTCTGCAGCAGAACAGCTTGGGCTATGTGTGTGGGGTATGAGAAAGAGCTGCCCACAGACTGGTAGTGTAGGGCTGAAGCAATGGATGGACAGAATCAGCAGTGAGCGGCCTCCAGGTAAGAGGATCAGGTGGGCCAGCAGCCAGCCAAGGCAGCATGATAGAGCCTATACTGACCAAGGGGCCAACAGCCAGCAAAGGCAGGGAGGTAGGGCATGTGCGACTAGGCTCCGTGGACCCAGCTTCCTGTTGAGGGATGTGGAGAACACTCAGAAAGAGTGATCTGTACTTCTGGCGGCTGACACCCGTACACTGACCACTGCAGACCCAGGAAGATACAAGCAGCAAGTACTGACAAAAGGACAGACTGGGGCTGCTCAATGTAAGGCAAGAAAAGAGGAAGCAAACAGTGTTTATGTACATGACAGTCCAGCATCGGCCCCATGTCTTTCTGGCTCCCCTGGACTGGACTAAGGATGAGCAAGTCAGAGCAGGCACTCCAGACCAGTTAACTAATTTCTGATCCTCAGGGAAGACATTCAATGTCTTTGCCTCCCAGTTAGGAACATTCTTGGCCTTACTCACTCAGGATAAACCTTAACAGCTGATCTATGGCAAGTTAGGAACACCACTTGTTATTGTCAGAGGTTTGTGCCTGCCCCAACCCTGGTGCATATGCTGAAGTCTGAAATGCCAGGCTGACAGCTCAGATCCCAGGTCTTGGGAGGGAAGATATGGCCACCCACTACCTAAGTTGGGCTCAGGTGAGCAGTATGTGGTATCCAGGGGTGAGTAGTGGGCTTGAATTCTATTGCATGGCACCCAGCAACCCTGTCTGGAACAGGGTGGGGGCAAGAACAGACACGAGAGGTTTTCCTTTGGCCTCTATTTGCTCACAAGTATCATACAGATAGAAGCACATGAACACATACACACACACACCAAACACAGAAAGAGAGAACAGAAGGAAGGAGAAAGAGCAAGCTAGATATGATGCAGGTGTCCTGGTGGCTTAAGCAGGCAGTGGTTCCCTGGAGGAGGTGGGCTAGGAACTGAGCAGTGGACAGATGGAAAGGCAACAAACATGAGGGTCGGAAGATAAGTTCACCCAAATGTGGATGTCAGAGCTGCCTGACGGGCTTGCTTTAAAAAATGACAACAGTGAATTTCATGTTAAGAAAATTCTGTGACTAATGGCCTAGGGAAGAAAGAACAATGTCCCATTACCGTGGCTATCATTCCCATTCCGTGGTCGGTACGTAGGATTAATCTGCTATTGTGTATGTATGTTTTGCTTCAACATTGTAATCATACCTTCCCCACACTGTATTTAAACATCCTGTTCCTTTCCTCAGCTTCTCTATAACATACACAGTAATCCTGCAACATCAGAGAGGCGTGGGAAGGGGCATATGTGTGTCTGTTTGTGTGGCATCTGTTTGTGTGTGAGACCAATCCCTGCTCTGGGCCTGAGGTTTCTACCAGCCTCTAATCCCAGGCCTGTCCCTTCAGGGGATGTTTGCTGACCTACTGGGTCTCACTCTACGACTTGCTTTTCTTACGTAGCTGAGAGTAAGTATTTTGCTGGCCCTCTCCTGATCTCTTGCAGCTTAAGTTCTGCCCCTGCCCCATGCAGCATCCTCAGATAAGCACAGGGTTGCCAACTTATTATTCTGCCAAGTAGAAATAATTAAAGAGACGACCACCAGCTATAATCCTAGAATAAAGACCACTCACCACCTCCACTAACTGTCCCCGTCACATCATACATGCACACACTACACTCCTCCTAGTCTCCTTCTGCTAAACACCAAGGAAACTTCTCTGCAAATGGCACAGGCCACAGATAGCCAAGCTCTCTGGTTCAATGGATGCTTCCTGCATCCCTTCAGTGAAGGCATCCTCTGGCATCCAATCCAACCAACCCACTAATGGAAGCTGTTAAAAACAGCTGCAACACAAGTTGAGTTCTGTGGTGCACATCTTTAGTTCCAGAATTCTGGAGGCTGAGGCAGGAAGATTATGGGTTCAAAGTCAGCCTGGGCTACATAGTGATTCTCATCAAGAGTCAATGCTTGTTCCCTCACTTCTTCAGAACACTGAGGAAGTTACAGGATACAACATCTATGCCTTAGGCTGTCAAGGCTCTGGAGTATTCCTCTGTAGGAACAAGCTTCACTAATAGAAACAATGACACAATCAGCCAATCTTGCCTGGGCCAGCTCCAGCATCCTACCAGCTCACAGTAGACATATAACTGATGACCTGGCTAAGAACTCAACAAAATGCACGACTGAGCCCAATCCCAACACTAAGCTCTAAGAAACATGAGCTAAATAGAGAGGTGTTTAAAGCCACTATATATGTAAGAGGAAGGACACCATCTTTCTAGTCATAATTTACATATATCTTCTATACCTTCCCTTTGGAAATGGAAGTTGGGCTTCCAGTGTCTAACACTTTACCCCAGCCGCAGGCTTATAATATTTCTTTCTATCCTGAGACTTTATCCATTCTTAAAGATTCAACATTCCATTTCGCTTCCTTGACTTTTGGTTGCATACTGATTACCTTGCAGTATTTTTTGCTGTTAACTTACTTATGACAGCATTAACTTTATATGGTTCATTAGATGCTGCCTTCTCAGTTAGATTGCAGTCTTTCAGGGGCAAAGTCTTGTCTTTCAATCAGACTCCACTGTATGAAATTGATATATTTTTTTTCTTATTGGTGAGTTCTGGCAACCCCACAGAGACCTATGCACAAGCCCTGGGTTGCTTCTTCCGAGTGTCCTATCTGTCTCCAGGCTGCACTCTGTTTTCTTCAGAGTTTTACACCAGGTCTGTGCTCATATTTAGGACAAAGGAGCCTAAAAACAAAGGGAATGGTCACTGATTTAGTTCCCTATCTGTTGCTGTGATAAAACATCGGGGCAAATGCAACGTAGGGGAGGAAAAGGTCTGCCTGGGTTACCATTCCAGGTTAGAGTCCATCATTCAGGGAAGTCAGGGCAGAAACTTAAGCAAGAAATCACATCACAGATGCAGTCAAAAGTAGAGAAAGCAAGCTACTCACTTGTTCTCATCTAGCTTTCTCCTGTCTCACAATTCAGGACCCACAGCCTAGAAATCAGTATAGCAGAAATGGCCTGGGTCTTTCTACATCAGTCAATAATCAAGACAGTCACCCACAGGCCAAACTGATCCAGAAGATTGATTCCCCATTAAGACTCTTTTCTATGGGCTGGAGAGAAGTGTCAGTGGTTACAAGTGCTTACTGTTCTTGCAGAGGACCTGAGTTTGGTGTCCAGCAGTGTGTGGTAGCTCACAACCACCTGCAACTTTAGTTTCAGGGAGACTGATGCCCTCTTCTGGCTCCTGTGGTTTCCTGTATACACTCGATACACATAAACTCATTTACACTCATACATATATACACATATTTAATAATTTAAAAAAAAGACTCTTGGGACTGAACAAATGGCACTTGCAGTTCTCGGAGAGAATCCCAGTTCAGTTCCCAGCACCCACATGGCAGTCAGCAACCATCTGTAACTCCAGTCCCAGGGGATCTGACTCCCTCTTCTGGCAGCCTCAGGCACTGTGCACATGTGCTGTGCAGACACACATGCAGGCAAAACATCCATACACATAAAATAAAAATAAACGAGTCTTTTAAAGGCGGGGGGCGAGGGGAAGAATATCTTTTCTCAGATGAGCCTAGCTTATGGTGGTTTGAAGGCTAAAATCTAAGCACCTAGAGAATGAGAGAAGCACCCCCAGCCCAAAGCAAGTAAAACTTCACTTGCAAAATTTGGTTTCTCAAATCTGTTAGGGATTTCTTGAACTCTCTGGAAGCTTTCCCCATTTTATTCCTGTGACCTTCCATTTGTCCTGGACACTGGCCTTGGCTAATGCAGGCTTCCAGCTTTCTGTCTTCACTAAGGTCTTTCAAGTTAACTATAGAGCTTTGAGGAGAAGACAGATAAAAAGCTTAGCATTGCAAATGAGGAGAACTGAGCCAATGCGCAGAAAGAGGGAGGCATTTAAAGCAGGCCAGAGGAAGCCAGGCTGCTAAGGTTACTCTGTAGAGGGACAAGGCAGAGGCCCTGCTGGTCTCACCTCTGGCCCTACTTTTCTTTTGTGGACAAGAATAAGTCAGGGTGAGGTGTTTTGCTGGCTCTCCCTCCATCCTCCATCCTGAGCTCTGCTCCTACCTTAGCTGAGCAGGTTTTTCTATGGGCGTGTGTGTGTGTGTGTGTGTGTGTGTGTGTATGTGTGTGATGTGTGTACATGTGTGTATGTATGTGTGCGTATGTGTGCACACACATGAGTGTGTATGCACGTGCATGTGGGTGTGTGAGTGTGTGTACTATATGTGTGTGTATGTGTACATGTGCAATTGTGTGCACACACAAGTGAGTGTGCATGCACATGCATGTGTCTATGTTTGTGTGTGTGTGTTGTGCTGGTGCTGAGGTTTCTATCACCCTGATGACTCTAGTCTTATTTCAGGGGAGCTCTGAAGCTTGACCCTAGCTGGAACCCTCTCCTTACTACTCAGTTTTCCAGGTAAGGGGCCCTGTATTCTCTTGGGGTACAGAGTGACTACAAATAGTCAGCAGGGGGCTCCTAGCCTACCATACTGGCAAGGCCCTCTACCAGTGTGAATTCTCTCCCTCTCCGTTCCTCTACCTCTAAACCATGGCTTCTGCCAGCTCAGTTTTCCAATGACAATGAGGCTGCCTCTTTTCCTCAGATCTCAAGCCAGCAGAAGAGGCAGGCAAGCTGAGGGGCCCGCAGCTTAGGAACTCCATGAAACATGAATGCTAGACTGAACACACTCTCTGGGTTCTATTCTTCCACAGACGAGCCTTTCTGTGAAGTGTACTGCTTTGCATCTCCCAGTCCTTTGACAGTACTCAGCTGATCTACTTTTAGAGAAGCAGCAAAGGTGGAAGAGTCTGTCTCGTTCCCCATAAAGACAATCCTGTTCTTGTGTCTAGATAGCTTTAGTTTCTCTTCCCTTCCACAGCTCTTTTTCCATCTTCTTGACCCTCCTAGCCTTTTCCTTTTCCCAACTATTCCTTCTGCCTTATTTGGCCATCTTATATTCACCCTTCGCCAGTGAGGGATGGGCAGCCAATCCCTAAGAACTCAGCTACTTGAGCTAGTTATTGTAAAATTTGCCTATGATTTGAGCAGACTTTGACAATATAGATGCTTGCCACTATATGTGGCCTTAGCCTGCGCCACCAGCAATGAGTGAACCCTTGCTACTGAGGGACTGAGGGAAACTTCTGACTACTATGGAACCTTAGAATGAGCAAGAGTCACCAAAGGAGCATGGCATTTTATTTGGTGGCACCTGAGAGAAGGAAAGAGAGATGGGACAAGACAAGTATGAGCTGAGTCCCCTTGCCCAACCACAACCTCCAAGCACAGTGGCCCAAAACCTTGCTGCTAGTGTTACCAGAATAACCTAGAGAGAGGAGTTTTAGCATGCCAGCTAACAACTATCTAGCAGTATAATGAAATATTGAGCTAACAACTATCTAGCACTATAATGAAATATGGAGCTCGCAACCACCTGTAATTCCAGTGCCAAGTGATATAATACCCCCTTCTGGTGTCTCTGGCTTCCTGCCCACAGAGAGCACACAAACTCATGGAGGCTCACACAAATACATGATTGATTTTAAAAACCTTTTTTAAAAAGACACTTTTCTCAGGTGATTGAAAGTCACAGCAATTTGACAAGTGAAAACTAACCATCAGTCACTGGACCCTGACCCCTGACCCCTCTATGAATACTCTAGAAAAATCAAACAAGCACCAAAGCCCAAAGCAAGTAAATATGTCATTCCCGTCCCCAGAGATGAGGAAAATCAGTCACTACAACATGACACTAACTTGCTCAAACCACACACAGATTATCAATACCAGGACAAACATGGACAGATCCAGTATCTAGCTAAGTTCTAGAATTTAATCTTCTTTAGCTTTAATTCTATCTACAAAATGAGAAGAACAAGAAGCTGGAGTCATGTGACTATGGCTACACACACAAAAGTGCTTTGTAAACTGTAAAGTGTGTTATGTAAATACCAGGTGGCATCTGTCCCAAAGTATACCTCCACTTTGTGGCCAAGAGGGCTTCTTACAACATGTCATAGGCTCACACAATTCTGGAGTGTGTGTGGGGTGGGAAGCTCAGGTGTCACTCTGGCACAGTTTCCCACTAAATTCAAAGAGACTTAATATTAACCTGGTCCATGTCAGATGGGAGGTGGAGGAACAATAACCCACTCAAGATGAGATGGAAAGAAGAGGTACAGTTGAGTCTGAAACCCTAACATCCTGACTTCTGCCCAGTGTTCAACTCAACTAGGAGATGCTGCTGACCCCATATCTCAGCTCTGGCTGGACCTCAGACTCCTTCCTAACATTCCACAATACTGATGGCAGCTAATGCCCTTTTGTTCTCCACATCTTATTCGGCCAGTCACACAGTTTGTCATTCAAATAAAGAACTTTCAGAAAATGAGATGGGAGCAATATTCACAGTTGTGAGGGGACACAGATGTAAAGTAGGCAAACTGGGAAATATGGTCAACATCCAAGACAGGTCTTGGTGCTTCTAAGGTAGCAGCAATACCGTGAACCTGAAAATGGGCTTGCTCACCATCCACACAGGTGGTGGGAGACACTCAAGGGAACAACCAGAAGTCTGTGGGGAAGAGAAGATAAAGGCACACCTCTGGCATACAGGTGGTCTGCAGAAGCTGAAAGCTGCCAGAGTCATTTTTCCCAGTCGCCAGCTGGGATGCCCAGCACCCTCTCCGATCTCTTTCTTTCTGCCAGATGGCTGGTCCTGTGTTGAATTAGCTGGTTATGAATGTGTTCAGGTATCTTATGGAGGAAGAGTCGCTCAGTTTACCCAGTAGTTAAATGGGCTGCTTTAGATTTCTGATTCTGAAATTTTACAGCTGCTTTATTTCGAGAGGGGTTGGCATGAAAATGAAGACCTCGTTATGACAGAGTTCCAAGAGCAGAGGGACAGAGAAGAGGGCTCTGCTCCTGGCTAGGCTCACCATGCTCTCACACACTGTGAGGACTCATGACCACATTCAGGTCACAGGAAGGAATGTGGCTCAATGAATAAGATGTGTACACAGTAGTGGTGACTCTTAGCCTCTGGGCTATGCTACTGGGCTGTCCTGACTCTTGTCTTCCATCTTAGAGGCCCCTCAGATAGCTGTTTTCTATGAGGAATCCCATTGGTTCCTTGAAACAAAGAGACTTAGCTAACAGGCTGAAATACCATGTATAGAAAGTTCTAACCAGGATTGCTTCTGATGTCTCTTTTTATTTTTCTCGTTTACTTTGGTCTCTGGAGGTGAGGCTCGTGACCTCACACATTATCTAAGGTACGCACACTGAGATACTTCCACAGTCCTTCTAGTTTGCTTTTAGTTTCTTTTAGTTATCATTGGACACAGTGCTGAGGATTGTGTGCAGCAGGCAAGAGCTCTACTACTGAGCTCTCCCCTAGCATCCTCCTCCGTCTTTCACCTTGAGAAAGCATCTGTTTCCCAGGCAGGCCTAGAACTTGCAAGTCTCCCATCTTAGCCTCCCTTACAGCTTGGATCTCAGGCCTGTGCCACCAGGCCAGGCTACTACTGAGCATGGCTGTCTGTCTGTCTTTTTTTTTTGCCCTTCTGTTTTCTCATCTATACAGCAGAGTTTTCAGACGTTATCTAACTGATGGGAGAACAGGGCACATCATTTGGTTAAAAAAACAAACAAACAAACAAACAAACAAAAACAGCTGCAATACCAATTAGCATAGAAACTCAATTTTCTTACTCTAGTGGGACTACAAGAACTGTATTAAATGACAAGTCTTTGATCATAGCCCACTGATACTAGATCAGCCATGACAAGTCTTACTGCCAAAGTGGAAGTTGAGTCTATTGGCTACCTTAGTTCTATGGCCATTTAAAACCATATTCACAAGACCTGATGCAGGAAGTTCTCAGTTCATGAGGGAGGTCAAAGGAGCTGCAGGTCAGCTACTGAGAGATGGAGACCTATACAAAGAACATCAGCTGTGGTGTACTGTCTAGTCCTTACGGCTTTTATAGAAGATGAGTGTTCTTCAGAGCGGGAAACTAGGCTCAGAGAGGTTAAGTCACTGGAAGAAAGTGAGAGCGAAGCAGGATTAGAACCCAGCCCAGACCTCTACACCAGCTGTTCTTCCAGCTCCCAGGCAGCCATCTGATGCTTGACAAATATGTCTACCTGTAAGTAAGCCATGATCCAAGATCTCAAAGATCTTAAGAATGTTCCAGAAACCTGCTTACAGAGCACCTATCAGCAGGACAAAGTTCTATCCTGCTCTTCACTCAGAGGACATACTCAAAGGGACGTAAGCACCTTGGTCCAGGTGACCTGGCTCAGGACTGAGACAGCCAATCCCTGTGTGAGAAAAAAAAAGCCCATGATCAGGCAGAACACAGCTTAGTAAGGACTAGTGAGCCTTCATCAGGACACCAGCTCTAAAGGTGGACGATCAGCCCTCCTTCCTCCTCCCCTGCCTCCGTCACAGCTGGAGCAAAGGACAGGATCACCTCCCTTGGCCGAGCTCTCACACAAAATAACAGTGGCAACAGAGTGGGGGGAGATTTCAGAGAAGAAGGGAAGAGAAGTCTTGGGACAGAGGAGGAAACTGCGATTGTAAAGCTCTCAGCTTAGCCCCCTTTGCAGCTCTTTAGCTTTTCCTCTTCTGATACTCCCCTCTGCCTTTTCCTCCCCCTCCTCTTCGAGTGGTAGCCACACCTTCTCGCCTAGTACAAGGTACCATGTCCAGCGACATCATCTTGTCCCATCGAAGCACAACACTGTAGCTAAAGTGACCCCAGTAGGACAAGCTTGGCAGCATCCAGAGCAAGGCCCAAGCACAGGTCCAGTTGGAGCCTGTGGGAAACACAGAGATTCAGGGAGAGAGCACTGCACAGGTAACCTCTGACCCTGGCATTGCAACGACATCATCTGTGATGCAGCCCCTCCCCCAAGTATAGGTTGCTTCTCTCCAAGGGAGGGGACATTGGCATCTCTTCAGAAAGGAGACACGGTATACCTTTGAGAATTCCACTCTCATCCTCTGCTGCAACCATCATTAGCAGAGGACCACTCCACAGCATGACTTCCTACTAAGTGGAAGGAGTATTCTTTGAGCCTCCAAATCAGAATACATAGAGGCAGAGTATGTGGCACCTGGAGAGTCTTGGAAAATCCCAGGCCTATGTGGTCCCTGCTTGTGCCCTAAAGAGTCTCATTGGCAGGGATAGTGATTCCTGGTAGGCTTGGAATGAAAGAAAGGACCATGGGATGGGTGGTATGAAGGCTAATAATCTCAACTGTCGACTGTCAACTTTATTGCGTCTGGAAACAACTAAAACCCAAGCTGCTGGGCACTCCTGTAAGTGATTTCTCTTGATCACATTATTTGAAGCAAGGAGACCCCATCCTAAATCTGGGCTGCACCTTTTGGTAGCCCAGATATCAGTTTCCTTCTAACTGCACTTGGTGCCTGCTGCCCCCACTCTCCCTGGCAAGTCCATCCTCCTGCTGCTCCTGCATTACCTCAGCAGTATCAGAACAAACTTTTTGGTGATTCCAGATCTGATGCCTTGCAGCTCTCCAGGCATCCCCAAGTCCTCCAGTTTCTGCTGCTGAGACATCCAGCCTTCATGGACTGAACAACTGCAGAATCTCAGCCTCAGTCACATAGTAAGTCAATCTAATAAATTCCTGTATCTGTCTAGTGATCTATCTATGGATCAACAGACAGACATCTATTCATACTCTCAGCTCTGTTTCGTTAGAGAAACCTAATCCAGGTCAGCAGGCTACTGTAGCATTTCCTAACCTATCACCTGTGCAACCTCAACCTTCACCTTTGCCCAGGGCAAATAGAAAACAGAAAATAAAAGATAAAATCCTATACTACACTTGCTGTGTTTGTGGGCATGCTTCCTCCAGGGCCCAGGAGGTGGAGAATACCTTTGCTAAGTCCCTTTCAAGTGGGTGGAGCTGGGTACTTAGCATATTCCCTCTGGGGTAAGCAGTGAGAGAACCCAAACACAAAGCTAACTTACAGCACCAGGTAGATGAACTTTTACTACCCCTGCTACCCAGTGGGCCAGTGCTTGGGGGATCAGCTCCTTGAAGGGAAGGTAATTTCTGCTCATGGCATCTCCTTGTGGGTCATTTTACTTTGGGGAGGGATCCTGTGCCCTTCTGGGATAGTCTTGTCTTCAGGAAGCTGTTTTCTTCCCTTTCCATAATCCTTCCTTCTCAACCTCAGTACTCAACTCCTGCCTCCTCCTGGTCTTACAGGGAAAAGCTGACACGGACAATGACAATGCGTGTTTTCTGGGGCTCCCTGGCCTTCTGCCAGCCCCACCTCAGTCAAATTCTAAAAGCACCTGCTCTGAAGTGAGTCACTTCCACCTAACTGCGAAACTGAATCATGGAACTCCCTTTTCCTGGAAGTAACTGAATTAGCATACATTGTCTCTGCACCATTTGAAATAGGGAAAGATATCAGGATCTTGCAGCAGTCATACACAATACTTTGGGGGAGGTTGTAAGAGGCTCCCAAATCAAGGGGAAGGTCTCATCCCAGCAAAACCACTTTCACATTAGGACTCAGTGTTTCAGGAAGATGGCGGAATCACATACTCAGGAAAGAGGTGGCTCTTTAGTTCTGCAATGGTGAAAAGAATTGTTACATCAGCTTCTATTTCCTCACTGCCCGCAAGTCCAAGGAGGACAGGCTTCACCACTGAAGCCTTATCTGCAAGTTGGTCTGCCCCAGGGTAGCCCTCCCAGCCCACCCCAGGGTAGCCCTTCCAGCTATGGGTATGCCAGAAGAAAGTTCCCGCCACAAATTCTCCTCTGTTGCAAGCAGGAAAGGTGACCATATACAGGAAAGGCAGGGTGTAGTGACAAGTCTGCTCAAAATAACTCTCTGTCAGTTCCTGGAGTCCTCAGCACTGATGCCACTCCCTTCTCAAGGGCTCTCACAAGGAGAAGTTATCTGAAACTGAATTAGCCTCCTGGGAGGGAGTGTGCACTGCAAGTCTCTAATTAAGAGTACCTTCACCTTCCCCTTCTCATCTGATGGGCTATCTTCACAGCCATGGTACATGCCATAAGACAGGGCCATGGAAATTCAGGACTGCTTGCTGGGAGAGGCTGGAAGAGGCCATCAGTGCTGACCTCCTGGGGAACAGAGTGCCAAGTCCTGTCCCAGAGGCGGCATTAACTGGGATGAGGGTATCATTTTAAAAGCATAGTACAGGACTGTAATGGCGGTCAAGGAGGAAACCTCTGGCCCAGGTACAGGTATTTAAGCACTTTCACTGGGGGCCTGGGAGCCAAGGTCAGCAACAGTGATGGGTCAGGTTTTGACGTTTACTGTCTGAGGAAAGTGCTGAGTAGGATAAACAGGTACCGGTACTGGGTACAAGGAGGGTCTCTCCTGAAGGAAGTTCCATTTGGTTCCATGTCTGAGTGGCCTGAGTTATGCCCTTGCCCTGGGCTTCACGCCCAACATTCTGTAAAATAACCCCAGCACCACACTAATCAGGCAATAAACCTGTCTGTGTGATGTGCGTATGAACATAAGTTTTTGGAAGGAAAAAAGTGCCCACAAGTCAAAAGGAGTATTTTGAAGCTAACTGCAGTGGGAAATGATGACTTCAGTAAAAGAAGCCATGAGAATTCTGACCCAGTCCTAAGGCTCTCTGCCTTCATCAGAGGTTTGGGACACTAATAAAATGTACCTGGTGGTGACTTCTACTTAGGAACCCAGTGCTCACAAACTACTCTCCTCCTATGGCGATAACCCCTAGTCTGTTGGCGGGACTCCAGGCTAAGATGGATTAGAGCATAGTACTTGTGAGTCTGGTTTCCAGAGAGAAAGACTGCACGTTCTTTATCATCAAGTCAACACGGGCAAGTAGTCACATCAATGCCATGCCTCCAGCTTCCTCACTTAGACAGTGGAGGTGGCGGAAGCTAGCTCACATCGCTGTTAGTAAGACACTGAAGGTTGGAACCTGTGAATCTTACAGCTTATCCATCTTCTCTCTGTCCTTTGCTCTGGCCTCTCCCAGGGGAGCTTCTGCAGTGTGCTTCACACCTCAGCCCCGGGCACAGTGAAAAGCAAGAAGAGGGAGAGAGAACAAGCAGCAAAAAGCCCTGTTCTCACCGAGCTTGGACTCGGCAAGAAGAACTGGGCATTAAGTGACAGCGCAAACGAGACATTTCGAAAATAGCAGAGAGCTGTTACAAGCTCAGTGGCATTCAAAGCCAATCTGTGCACAAGGACAAAAGTGTGTGTGTAGGGGGGCATTCTGGACTGAGTCCTCTGTGCACATGAGGATGCCCTCCTTTCCTGAAATTCTCTGCATGTAAGCTGCCCTCAACTCCTCTGAGAGGTTAGGAAGAGAAGACTATCATGGACATGAAACTCACTAAGATCACCAGGTGGGAGGAGTCTGAGGAAGAGACTGTGGGGACTCAGTAGGGGACTGAGACATGCAAGAGAGGTCTGTTGGCTAGAAAAGCAAAGGAGGAAACCTTGGTGGTGGGGATATGTGTGGAGCACTTCCAGCAAGCTGCTCATGTCACAGAAAGACCCAGCACACTTCACATGGAGTGGAGAATGGAAGGGCCCCTGAGCCACAGGGCTATGCCCTCTCCTGCTGACCATTCTGGGACTAGAAGTGAATAACTCCCATCTCAGATATAGAAACAAACAGAAGATAAAATATCCAAGGGGAATCTGAAAATGCAAAGAATAAAGAGGTAAGACAGCCAGGAAGAGAAAACATAAGAGAAAGCACAGAACATGCAACCATGGATGGACACCTGTGGTTCAAGTCACCATGCTCACAATGCCCCAAGACCTGTCCAACAGAGAGGGCACAGCTGGGTAAGAGGAGCTCGTGGTACACTCAGTGGTGATCTCTAAATCAGTGGCACCTCATGGTCTGTGGCAAAGGCATGCTGGGCATGCATTCAGCACAGCCCTGGCCAACATCTGCCTCTAGGAGCCCAGACAGCAGCTGTAGGTGATGAACACTGCTGTGATGTCTCTGAGAGATATGTTGGCCTTGGAGAAAGTGAGTCTGTGACCAGGAACCAGGATCATTCCTGCCATTGGGCCTCCTTCTGGCTAGAGGTCACATCTGTTGCTCAGGTCTGCCCGTATTCAGTAAGAAGTAAAACACATTTGGAAAACACCAGCTTACGTGAAGATAAAAGGTGTCTTTGCTACAGGACTTCTTAGAGTCTCTGTACATTCACATGCCCTACGACATCCAGAGGAATAGGCAGGGGTATAAGCATCAGAACATCCTGGGTTTTATCTCAGAATAGCTATTTATAACTCAAAACCACACTGGATTTCCTAAGGGAGGCCCTGGAACTTGGTACTGTGTAAACTGCCCAAGGCCTCTTCCTTCAGCCCCCAAACCCACAGACTGCCCACTAAGCACAAGTGACTAAAGTCTGTTCAACCCAGGCAGCCGGTGCCCTTCCCATGGCTCATGACACATAACCTTTAGATCACCGCAGTAAAACTCCCACTGTCAAGCTCAGAACTGTGAAGGACCTGAAGTGAGGCCATGCTCTGTAGGTGGCAAGCCTTTCAAGAGGAATTCTAAAAGTGACAGGAAGCCAGGAAGATCAGGGGAGCCAAGGGACTGCCAAGCAAGGAACAAGCAGACCAGATAACTCTCATGGCACAGGTGACAGTGTTGACTCCATTTGATTGGCAAGAAAAGTGGAGCTCATAGAAGTCAAGAAATTGACACCCAGACCCCACAGTTAGCACAGGATGGACCTGGGATATGAGTGTGGGATGGCCTCACTCTGAGGCCCATTCTCTTGTCACTGCTCTATGCTAGGTGCCGCTGTGGGGAGACATGCAGAGGAGGCATTTACAGTCCCACTGTAGAAGCTTACATGCACAAATATTGAGCAAACTAAGATAGGCAGGGAGATATTTCTTCATAAAAGGAACACAGAGCTGAGAGGGGCAGGGTCGCCTTGGGGACCCCTGTGGCCATGTGGAATTGAGGGAAAAGCAGTGGGTCTGGTGAGATGAAGAGGGGGGTCCAGCTGAAGCCCCCACAAACTTGGCAGTCACAGGGCAAGTGGCCTCGAGACAATGGGTTTTGGAGTGTCATGTCTGTGGGCTTCAGCAGCCTTGCTGCCAAGTTGGTGCAATAAACCAACCCTTCAACCTCAGCACACTTCCACAGATGCAATCATTGGCATGACAATTCCCACAGAAAGTGGAGAGAAACTCGGAGGGTCATTTGTTGGGGTCAGGAGTGTCCTGGGTACATTGAGCTCCATCCAAGAGCTCGCTGATTTGATGATCATATTTCTGTTAGCTCCTCTGATCGGTTTCACCTGCATTCCAGTTGTTAGGCTTAGACTAAGTTGCCTGCCTTCCACTCCTCCCTGCAGATGCACCTCTTATGTATTCCTGCAGCACAGCATTGGCATCTCCTCAACAAGAGAAGCCGGGGCTCTGAAGCTGGATTTCTCTCCAATTGAGAGCCTCCTTCAGGTCCCAGCAGCTTGACAACATATCAATTTACTTTATAGGCACCCATTAAATGGATCCTTTACATATCCATCAGATAGTCCCCCTCTGGTTGAAATGATCTGTTGAGCGTTCTATGAGCACTAAAAATGGCCAGACTAACCTGGGCAAATGGCCATCATCAGGCCAGAATTGGAGTCCCTTCATCTGGGCCTCAGAGTTCTTTCTTCCAAGTTTGAGGCAGAATGTACATCTAGGCCCTCAGCTTAATGATACACAGGGAGCTTGTCTCATGGCAGACTCTTACTGTCCACATTTCTTCTTCCTAGAAAGCAGGGTGTGGGCCACCACAGATGCACCTGCTGCCAGGACTCAGACAAACAGCACTTACTGAAGCCCATCACACACCTCAGCACCTGACCCAACTCTCCAAAGCATGAGACATTTGTACCCAGAACAGGACACCGTCCGTCCCAGGCATGGACCTTAAAAAGACCAAGAGCTATCCTGCTCCACGGTCCTTTGGGTACCTACATTCATGGCACCCTCACAAGGTCGACTTCCAGCGTATTGTCCCAGGCATTAATCAGGAATGAGGCTCACAGAACCTCTGTCCTGATGGCCCTGCTGAGAAACATCACTTAAATGTCCAAGGACAAATGTCAGGGGGGCTGTTTGCAAGCAGCAAACAGTGATGAGACTAGCCAGCTGTATAAACCTGTAGCAAGCCTCACAAAAGGACCGTGTTGGTACCTAGTCAGCATGGCTGTGTAAGGCGTGAAGGTAACACCTGTGCCAGGCTGATGCTGGCCAGATGCACAGTGTGGGCACCAGCTGCTTTCATTTGCTACCTGTCTGGCTGGGCAGGAGAATTCCATACTTGTGATCTGAGCTATTGTCACTTCCCAAACATAAGACACACAAAGCCTGGTGCATGGTCACATGCAGTGGCTACTGCTACTAAGACAGAGGAGAAGGACGCACAGAAGGTTTCTAACAAGGGCGATGACAAGCAGAACCTCGCCAGGAGGGAGGGCAGGCAGGAGCACAATTTTCCTGGCAGCTGTCTCCTTCTACCCTAGAAATCATTTACAGGATTCAGTCTAAGTTGTCCATTCCTCACTTAGTGCTGAGGTCGATGGACACAGGTTCAAGGCCACCCAAGTACCCTTGTACCCACAAAGCCTGGCTCAGGGGCAAAGTGAGTCACAGGCTACTCATGGGCACAGGGTACCATCTGAGTTCTTAGGAGCTTACTGGTCCTCCCACCCCCATCCCTGGCCTGCTTCCCAGCAGGACCGAGGAGAACATGAATGAAGAGAGGCTGCCTGCCTGCTGCACTAGCATGGGGCATGCTCTTTATGAAGAGCCCCTGACCTGCAACACCGATCAGCTTTAAAGAGGAACTAGAGCAGCATGGCCACCTTGGCCATGGATCAGGGCCAATCTGCAACGACAGGACAGGCAGCTCTGGATGCCAGAAAAGATTGGGGATCTAGATGGCCCCAGGCTTTCTTTCCACCCCACCCCCCAGATGAAGAAAACAGACATAGCAGTTCCTCCCCTGCTCTAGGCTTTCCTGTTACAGAGTCAGAGAAACTGATCATCAGAGGGCGGTCGATTGGTTGGGAGTTGGGGAGGCTGCAGAAAGAGTTCCTCACTGGGTTGATGCCCTTTCCACCATCAAGGGCTCTGCAATCTTATCCTCACTAGACTTCCCTTCCATGCGCCCAGGGACTTCTAGGGCAGCTATTTGAGAGAAAGAAGACATGGTTGCCTTCTGAAGCAGCTAGAAGGCCTCTCCAGAGACTGCTGAGTCAGAGAAGCATAGCAAATAGTTTAGTGCCCTGGAGTCTCCATTTGGCTTTGGGCCTTTCATACACCCCTCCCCTTATAACAATGCATCCTGCATCCAAGTCCCTTCACCTGCACATGCCATGCACACACCCCTCTGCACACAATATGCTGAGCATGCGCAGAACAGTCTCCCCCAGACCCACCCCTGCACTGGGCTTCACATTTGGCCATCCCTCAACAACTTAATTCAGACAGCTTCTATTCAAGCGTAGTCCCAGGGTATCCAAGTATGATATATAGAAGGAACTGGTCTGGCCTGAATAGTTTTGGAGACATTCACAGTGAGGCAAAACTATGTCCTCCGGTAACCTCTTAGGGAGAATTTTCTACTTACCACCTTATGTCTATGTATAGTCGGACATGCATACGATTAAAATCAGATGCATTTTGGGAAATGACACGGACAGTACAGAAATGACTAAATAACCTAACATAGCAATCAATACAAAGAATGACCCAAACTATGTCCCTAGTAAGCAGGTCCTTGTTCCCTTAGACCCATAAAAACCCCTTGAGTCTCTTGCTCATGCCAGTCCCAACAGTGACCCTTTAGGGTGTACGATTGCTTTGCCCCAAATCATCTTGTGTCTTTGTGAATCTGCATAAACTCTTATTTTTAATTCTTTGGCTCAGAAGCTCAAAACTTGGAAACCTTTGACCCAGATTCCAACCACCAGTTCAATTTCAGTATCACAGGGCCAGGGAGGTTGAGGCAAGGGAGACAACCAAGAGCCCCTTCCCTCGTTCTGTTCCTCAGGTTTTGTTTCTGTTTGTTTTGACTCAGGTTATCACCACGTACCCCTGGGTAGCCTGGAGCCCCAGCTCCAGTTTTTCATGGGAGTTGAGTTGTCTGGTCACTTTTCCTATAACAAGCCATTCTCCACATGACTGCCTGATGCACTCCCCAGAGGTGGGAGGGGCAATGGCATGCACACTCTAATTCCCCTCTTTCCTCTTCCAAGTGGTGGCTGTTCCTGAGTCCCATGGAGTTGAGGGGGTTGGGAAGAGGTAGGCTTTGCTCGGGGAAGTTAGAAACACGCAGCACATGTAACTAGGGAGTCTGGGGAGGCATCAGATGGTGTCATTTGTACTGGCAGGCATGGGAAAGAGACTGTTTCTCTTGCCTGCAGAGTGCTGTAGGAGAAGAAAGATGAGCAAAAATCCATGCCACAGCAGAAAGCTCAAGGAGAACTGAAGGACAGGAACCATCCCGAGAGCTGGGGTCACCTCCTGGAAAACACACACACACACACACACACACACACATTCATACATACATTCACACTCACACATATATACATACACTCATAAATACACACATACTCATACACACATTCATTTATACATACATTTACACACTTGTATTCACAGACTCACATATATTCATAAGTGTATATATTCATACACACATTCATATACCTATACATACATACATACCTATACATACAAACACACACTAATATCAATATTCACATATACACACATACGCTCTCACACACATATATTAATACACACACACACACACACACACACACACACACACACACACAGAGTCATCACACATGTATGGTTCAGATTCTTTTCACTCCAGGCTTTTTTTTTTGTGGCTCACTTGAAACAATTGGTCTTGGCTTCCTTCACACAAAAGGATTCACAGAAATCATGGCCCTTTAGAGACAAAAGCTACATTATACACCAAGTTTCTCGCTAAGGTCCAGTTCTTCTAAAGCTCTTACGGTAGTGATTCTGAGGGGAAGCACAGCAGGCTTGGAACACAGAGTCTGCTTCCATAATGAATGATGGGGCTTTGACAATGAGCCCTGCAGCAAGTGAGGGGATGAAGATTTCCTGACCACTGTACCCAAGGAGCTGGCCAAACCACACTGCTCTGGAGAGCAACCCTGTCCCCCCAAGCCCCCTAGGGTGAGTCTAACAGGCACAGAATGATAATGCTGCCACCTGAGGTTGGCAGCCAAACCCAAGCAGGAACATCTGAGAGTAGCAGGGTGCCAGCCTTTTGAGGCCTGAGAGCTGACAGGGAGGGTCTGCACCATCAGCAAGAAACCCTCCTGCTTAGAGTCCAGTCCACCAGAGCCCACTGCTCCAGGCTCTCCCATGCCCGTCCCACACGTGCCTCCTCCTTTCCTGCCAGGTTGTCTTTCAAGCCTTGTTTCCTTCTGTTCTCACCCTGACAGCGATCCTGTGCAGCAAGTCTGAGTACCTTTCAGTGATGGCCTGAGCTGTACTTGGCATGGAGGGAACATGGGTAAATTGCTTTGTTAAGGGGAACACACTGGCATCGGGGAATAGAGTGCAAGGTCTTGAAAGAAGCAGTAAAAGGAGGGAAAGTCCTGCAACGAATGAACTAACTTCCAATGGAAGCATCCCAAGAAGTCACCAAGAACTTCTGTGAAAGCACAGGTCAAAGAGAATTAAAAATTATGGTTAAGACCTGAAAACGGGAGTCTTGATGAAAATCCTCCGCAGACTGCCACACGCTGTGGGTGATTATCCACCAGCAGACATCTCTAGGTTACGCAAACCAGAGTGACACCTTCGTTTCAATCTCATGTTCTCATTGACTAGAGGCAATCCTTCTGTGAGATCTGTGAGTGTCTACAAGAGGAGACCAGAGGTGAGCTAATGTATTCTCAGTTCCATTGAGGAGACTCTGAGGAGCAGCTACCCCTGGAAATGGGTTCTGTCACAAAATAGGAACTTGAACCCAAATATCCTATCAGAGCCCTTTGTATTACAGCAACACCACACTGTCATCCAAAAAGCATTTTTTTAAAGGTCAGAAGTCACCACAAAGACCAGACAGAGTCAAACAAGCACTGTCTGATCACATGCAACAATAAAGTAGACAGGGGACTGTGGCCAGGGGGTGAAGGAACTAATGCTTAGGTCAAGAGGAGACATGAAAGCATAAGAAGAATAAACTGGCTTATGATGGCCAGTGGGCACAAGCTAAAGCCACCTCTGGTCAGCACCACTAACACACGGGCAAGAGGGATGCTCACCAATGAAATATTTTGGTGGATGACAATGTGCAACTTATCTGACGCTACAACTACTGTCCCCGAAATGCCAACAGAAGACTTCAGCCGTAGGATCTCTATGAAGATATAAAAACAGCTTGTTTTCAAGTGTAAGTTCTGCACTAAAGTGGAATGAATGAGCCTCAGCTACTTGGCAAAGGAGGAGGAGGAAGAGATCATGACGACAGATTCTTCATAGAAAATGGAGCAGCCTGGAGAAGCTGATTCTGGAAATATGCATAGATATTTTCCTCTGTATCTCCACATCAGTGCAACTAACACCCATCAGCTGGGGTGTGGCTCGGCAGCAGAGCACTCACCCAGCACATTTAGGTACTGTGTTCTGTTGTCAGTACAGAAAATACAAGTGAAAGGCTCTAACAGCTGCAGGGAAAGCTGACAGGCTAAGAGCCACAGGCCTCGAGGAATGGTACCTTGCTAAGCTCCTGATTAACTCAGAATCACAGTGGGTGCACACAAGACAAGCCTGATCCAAGTTTTGTTTCCTCAGCCAAACAATCAGAAAGAGAGCACCTATCAAGAGAAACATTTTATTAAACATTGTCATGAAACATAACAAAATTCACTTCAGTGTTTGATTTTATCCTCTTCCTCCTCTCCTCCTCTTCCTCTTCCTCCTCTTCTTCTTTACCAGGTCTCATTATGTAGCTCAGGTGCAAACGTGTGATCCTCCTGCCTTCACCTTCCACATACAGGGATTGCAATGCGTGCTACTATGGCCAGAAGTTTTGTTTTGTTTATTCATTTTTTGGGTTTTTTTGTAGTTCCATAAATTGAATTTTGACTGTTCTTCAAAGGACCACATGTCGAAGACTTGGTTTCTAGCCCTTGGTGCTATTGGGAGGTGGTGAGACTTTTAGAGGGTGGAGCCTGGGAGAAGAAAGCTAGGTGACAGCATGGAGCAGTGCCTTTGAAGTGGGTATTACCATCCTGTCTCCTTTCTGGAACCTCTCATCGCTTTCTGACTGCGACAAGGTGAGCAGGCCTCCTTCAGGCCCTCCCACCATAACATACCACGACGTATTAGACCTGAAACATGGAGGGAAGGGCCATGGACTGAACCTTTCTCTTCATGCATGACCTCATGCACGGTGTCACAACGCCCAAAGGCTAACTAATCTATTGGCTGTTTTAACCATTTTTAAGTGTCTGGTTCTGTAATGTTACGTAATTTTGTGGTACTGTCGTCATCATTAGCATTCTCAGAGCTCCTTCATCACAAACTAGAGCTTGGGGCCTCTGAAAGGATAACAGCTCATCAACTCCATCTCCCAGTCTTTAGGCACCACTACCCTACTTCCTATCTCTGAGTTTAAATAGTAGAGGTACCTCCTCTAAATAGAATCACGCCTTCCTTGAATGTTTGTGACTGGCTTATTTCACTCAGCACAACGTTTTCAGGATTCATTCATCCATATTGTAACATCTACTAGAATCCCCTTCCTTTGAAGGCAAAATAATACTGTACTATTTGCATATACTGTTCTTGCTGATCTGTCGCCCATCAGTGGCATTGATGGGCGCCAATGGGTACTTTTTGGATGCTGTAAACGACACTGCTATAAACATAGGTGTGCAAATATCTTCTCAAGTTTTTTTGATATCTTCTGCTTATAATTCTTTGGAGTATACACCTAGAAGTAAAATTGCCGTGTGGTAGGAGGCGTTAAACATGAATCTCCTGTGTTCTATAGAGCCCAACGGCCTGCATGCTTCTGCCAGGGAGGAGCAGCAGCCCCAGCTTCTGCACACCACCTCCACCACCGCTTATCAGCTTTTCACTGCAGCCACCCTAATGGGTGTGCGGTGATGTTCTACTGTGGATGGACGGACATCTCTTCTCTGAGAGCCTTTCCATTTGCATCTTTGGCCGTTCCTACATTTTCTCTGAAAGTGGATCTCTTCAAGTCCTTCACCTTATTTTGATGGCTAGGTTTTCAAACTTTGTGGTACTGAGAATTAAAACCTGGGCTTCATGCACACTAGGTGTGTGTTCTACTACTGAGCTCTACTCTCTATCTTCACCTATTTTGGTATTAAGTCAGAAAAGCTTAGACAACAGTCCTTCTAGTCCTGCCACTTACCATGTGGCTCCACTCCATCCCGTCCTAGCACCGGCCAAGCTTTGGCCTAACCAAACTATAACGAAGCACTCAAGCCCTCTTGCAGGGTGGGATCGAGACTAGCAGGTGACAGAATATTTTTTCCCACCGGGTGGCAAGGAGGCATCCCAACACCTTGGTGTCAGGGAGGAAACAGAATTTCTATCCTGAGAAGAGTTAAGATTTTTCTTGATGCCCAGTGACAATGAGGCTTCCCTGCCCTGTGGAGCAGTGGGATCTCCCCTCTCCTCTTCTTTCAGGGTGGTGCTGATAGGACCTGTGTGTGAAGAACAGCAGTAACCAGGAGCCTGCTGAAGCTGAGCAGAGGCCAAATGGGAAACAGGGCTTCCATTTCCACCTGGCAATAACAAGATGGAAACACGCTTCTCTCCCCTGTACAAAGGTCAAAGGAGGCAGCTGTAACTGGTTAAAAATAATAGCCAAGATAAGGTAATACATAAAATCCAGAATATCCAGCCATAAATAAGAACCATCCATTTCGCCAGGAATCAGAAAACTGTGAATCTGATTGAGGAAGGCAATTTACAGATCCTAACATAAAGTGACCCAGGTTTTAGAATTATCTAACAAGAATAAGCTCAGACAGTTATCATAAGGGGCCCCACCTGCTCAGCGGGTAAGGGGAGAGGAAATGGGGGAAGGATTGTGGGAGGGGGTGGCCATGAGGGGGCCAGTGAGCAGTATGTAAAATGAATAAGTAAAAACAAATTAATTAAATCAAAAAATAATAATTATAAGTAAATAAAAAAAACTTTGACACACAAATGCTAATACACTGAAACCAATGCCAAGGAAATCTCAGAATGGAAATAGACAGTATCTGAGAAGAAAACGGGAAATGCTGAAAATCACAACCCAGGACATAAAAAGGACAGGCTCAGAGGGGAACTGGAGAAAATAGAGGAAGGAATCCGTTAGCACTGAGGTGGAACAGTAGAAAAGACCGACCGGCTGAGAAGCTGAGTGGTTAGCGCAGCCTGCCTGAGAACCAGCTGGGAGGCTGGCCTCTGGGCGTACTGATAGAAATTGTGTGGATAACGTTAACTGATGTAGGAAGACCCATCTTGATTGTGGATGGCAACTAGGCTGCACACATGAGAAAGAGAGCACGTTAGCACACATGCACGCTGATTGCAGACCTGTGGACAGTGCCTCATGCTCCTGCTGTTGAGACTGCCCTGTGCTGCTGGATTCGAACCTGCAACTGTGAGCTAAATGAACTCTTTCTCCTTTAAATTTCCTCTGTCGTTTTATCATAGTAGCAGGAAAAACAAACAAACAAACAACCAAACCCAAAGAACAAAACTAAGACAGCAACACACAGTGTACCTAGTTCAAGAGGCCTGTGAGGTTACAGTTAAAGATCTAACATCCGAGACATTCTAGTCCCAGAAGAGGAAGAGGACAACGACACTAAGATAAGTAACAGCCGGAAATATCTTAGACTTATCAAAATACATAAACTTACACATTCTAGAAGCTGAGTAAACACGGAACACAACAAATCCAAAAGAAATCTAAATCAGGGCACATTATACTCCAATGCCTGATAGCAAAGCCAGTGGGAAAGTCTTAATTGCAAAGTGAGGGGAACAGCTTGTTATCTGGATGGGAAAGCAAGAGGAACGACAGCAGATTCGTCATTAGAAACCACGGCCATAAAGGAAGGAAGGGGCACAACATCTTTCAAGAACTAAGTGAAAAGAACCATTCACTAGAATTATACATCCAGTGGGAATATTTTTTTTATAAATAAAAAAAAAATAAGACCCAAAGTACTAACACAGATGAAAGAAAACACAGGGAATCTATCACCCACAGGCCTGCCCTAAAAGAATAGCTTAATTCCCTAAGTGGAAAGGCATAATTCCTTTAAGCAAAAGAAAAATGCAGCAAACACCTTGAATTTTCTAAATTGTGTGTGATGGTGGGAACAAAGGCCACAGCTCTGATGTGTTTTTCATGCATGCAGAGGAGATATCTAAGGGAATTATATTATACATAAAGGGGGTAAAGGGAGATAAAATAGCTATGCTTCATCTGAGTGGGGGAAAAGTAATATCACTATACCAATAAATATGACAAAGTATGCATATATAATACTTAGAGCTATATATGGGCATACTAGATATAAGTAAAAAATGGGCTTCTGGAAAGTGTTCCCATAATCCTTAGGAAGGCAAAAAAAAGCCATTCATACAACATTAATAAAATTGCAGAATTATAGAGATGGAGCCCAGACTACTCTAGGGATGGAGGGGAGCAGGTGTGAGTGACAGAGCACAAGCAGGTGATGCAGAGCAATGAGACACTGCACATCATGACTGTGGCAGAGCTCATAATCTATACAAGATGAAATGGGACAACCCATGCACTCACACAGGCGCACACACACATACAGGCAAACACACAGGCACACACACACAGGCACACACACACACAGGCACACACACACAGGCACACACACACAGGCACAAGCGCGCACACACACATGCACACACACAGGCACACACACACATGCACAGGCAAACACACACACACACGCGCACACACACACAGGCACACACAGGCACACATACACACACAGGCGCACGCATGCACACACTGATGCTCACATGCACAGGCAAACACATAGGCACACACACACACACACACACACTGACACAGGCACACACACAGGCACACATACACGGACACTCACATGCACAGGCAAACACACAGGCACACACACGCGCACAGGCACAGGCACAGGCACAGGCACAGGCACAGGCACAGGCACAGGCACAGGCACAGGCACAGGCACAGGCACAGGCACAGGCACAGGCACAGGCACAGGCATACACCAATGTCAGTTTTCTGGCTTTCATCTTACACCATCACTATGTCAGGTTTCCATAGGGGGAAACCTAAGATAGGGCTTAAAGGGCCTCTCTGAAACTTCCTATGAATCCATAATTTTCAAAAACTAAAAACTAAAATGACCTGGATCAATAGAGCATGTCTGGATTCCTTCCCTAGTTCTTCTCTCAAGGCTGGTAGATCAGCTCACCTCCAAAGAGTCATCCAGAAAGCCCTGTTTGTCAGGAGAAACCAAGGCAGGGTGCTTCTCAATTAGAAATGGAGCAGTCGCCCAATCAAATCTATGTCTTTAGCACTGTGCCACGATCTCCCTTAAATGTCCCAAAGCCCTCTTTCCCTGAGCCCCTCTAGTCATTTATGTTTGGTCCCTCCACAAGCGAAGATATGAAACCAGAGCCACATGCGATCCAGTGGAAACTCTCAGACAACTGTTTCTTCCCACGTTAAGAAACCATCTCCCAGAAGCCAGCTGGATGCATCACCTGTCTTTATATCTGTCTGCTCTATCTCCAGGAAGCCAACCTAATCCATTCACTATGCTTGCCCCCACTTCTTACTTACCTGGCATGGGACAGGGTCCGTCCATATCAGGAGGTTCAGGTACCACTAACTAGGGTTCTACAAAGGTAGAATTTCTCCTCTAGTGAACAGGACCGCACATTGCTTCACTGCCCTAATCTTGCCTTAATAGTGATGAAGGCACACATACTGGGTGCTCACCACCCCAAGCCTGCTCATGGGTCTTTTGTGACTTGGCTTGGGAGTTCTAAAGAAGAGAGACCCAGAGAATGTTAGTCTGCAGCAAGAGAACATGAGGTACTGCTTCTCTCAGAAAATAATCGTGGCATGGGGTCAGTCTTACCCAGCTTTCTGGATGAAACTGCTCCCCCGTCTCCTGCTTCCTGTGTGTCCTCTAGAGCATCCCTCTGAATCACAAGGGACCTACTGAGCAGGCACTGCTTAAGGTGCCCACCATGTATGTGTAATAATCAAGATTATATTCGTGGAACTGAACATATATATATTTCTATTCATTGAAGGGGAAGTGTCTGGTCCTTGCTGAGCCCTGGATAACTACACATGAAAATGTGGAACCTCCCCCGTGGCCTGGAAGGAAGGAATGAGCCCTCAGCTGAGAGGCATCTTTGGGACAGTGTAAATGTCCAACAGCTATGACAGCTTCTATAAATAACCACCTCCACTCTCTGTAGCAGGGGGAGGCACCTGTTCTTGTGTTCCTGAGAAGCCAGCAGAAGTCCACCTGCGGCTCACTTGGGATCTGTGGGACAGAGGTGGGAAGGAGGAGGAGGCCCTTCAGATTGCCAGAGCCATCTTCTCCTCTGTTATTTATCACTGCCGTCTTAATCATATAGTGCCAATACAGCTATAAATTATCTTGTCTCTCAGCAGCTGCCAAGAATGATGAAAGTTGTCACCTCATCAAGAAAGTTTAATTAAAGAGGGAAAAAAAAGTCAGAGAAGGAAAAGCAGCCTTGGGATGGCAGCCCAGACCTTGAGTCTCACAGGCAGAGAGGCCACGGCAGTTTAGGGGTTGTATACTTGCAGTCCTGTCTCCAGAAGCCATCTGCACACTTAGCACCCCTGCCTCCCAACCCACAGCTGGCCCATCCAATGGCACAGTGCTAGTTAGCCATCAAAGACCATGGTCAGAAACAAATGCAGCCCGGGTCTACATACTGGGTCTGCTCGGCCTTCACCCTGGAGGAAGGGCTGGCCTCTGGGAAATCCTGGGAAGTCTGTGGCTTGTCTCTTGTTACTCCAACCCTCTATCCCAACTGCCCCTTCTCCTCCCTATGATGAAATTCTAAGTTCTCTGAGGATGTGGATGTCTTTTTAAACTCATGCCTCAAAACAAAAACAAAACCCAAAGAGAGCCTCGCTCCTTGCACAGGGTCACATGGGATAAGCAACTAATGAATCTGTTGTTCATACGGTCTTATCACTGACAAAGTCATGAGCCTTCCCCAAGAAGAACCTCAAAGAGAGAGATGTTCTGGTGGCTATAGCACTAAGCCTTCCTGTGACAGAGGCTAAGAGACAGGACTGAGGAGGTTCCCACTGGCATTAGGATGCCCCAGGCTGGCTCTCAGCAAAAGAAGAAGAAAGCTGAGCACACCTTGCTGCTGGCAAGTGAAGTCCTTGCTAGCAAACTACTGCCTATCACCATCGGCACCTGAAGATCTACGTATGCATTTCACATGAGAAGTCAGCAGGGCCAGCATTGCAATTCCTACCTTATAGAAAGGACGTTGAGACTCAGAAAGGGTGAATGTCTTGCATGCACACCAAATGCACACACATAGAGGAATATAAACTGATTAGCTATGGAGACACAGCAGACAAGGGAAGCAGCCAGGGCTTACCTTGGGGGTCTGGCTCTCAGGGCTGTGCTTCCCTAACATGGGTCCCCACCCAGGGACCTGGTCCATAAGTCTCAGTGTGCTCTGCTCTCCTGTCTGATGATTCCTGGTGCTCTGTTTTCCTATCTTCTGGATCCCCAGTCTCACTTTCTTTACAATGATTTGCTCATTAGCTCATAAGGGAGACCATCCCACCTACACTCTCCCCCCCACACTCACTGGTTAGCACATCCCTGAACTTGGGATCCCAAGGCAACCGCAGTAACAAAATACAAGTACTGCAGCTTTGCCTTCTGCTCGTCAGCAAGTGCCCCACCAAGGCTGGCTTGCTCTGACCAGATGCCGAGAGGGTTCTCAAAATTGTCTTCCAGAGGCTAAGTGAGGGGCCTGGACCTTTGCATGGCCTCTTTATCCCTTACCTCAGCACTGTGAGGTAGAGAGCATTCGGCCCCCTTCACAGACGTGGAAGTGAGGCTCTGGAAGATAAAACTTGCTCACAAGATGGGTCATGTGGGAAGCAAACGCAGTCGTGCATTCTGAGTGATGGGTCACTGTTGCAGTAGTGAGAGGGCCAGCCTGGGCACTGGTAATGGAAGGGGGTGGGGCAGGGAAGCAGATGCACAGAGGGGACAGTTCATGGAGGAAGCAGAGTGCTATGGAGTACAGAATGGGAGAGCACAAACTAGTCCAGGCGGTCAGAGACTAGGTGGCTGGGCCAAGCACTTTATCTGCATTGTGCTGTCCAGTGTCACAGCAGCCCTGTCCAGGTTACTGCATTCCAATGAGCCCACGATGCTCAGCAAGGCCAAGTCAAACAGGAGATACAGCAAGTGATGGAGCCACCCTCAGCCCAGCCCTGGGGACTCCAGACCGTGCGTTTTCATCATGGAACAGAGCCGAGGTCTATTATGGGCCACACCACCTCCTGCATAGGTTCCATCTGAGATTGGTGGCTTGGTTTGCTGTCCTCAGAGATGTATTTGTCACTGGAAGTTACATGTTGATGGAACACAAAGAAATGGTCTGTTTTCTGGAGCTAAGCAAGGCTATGCTCAGACTCTATGGCCAAATGGTTCAACCTCAGCTCTCTCCTGGGTAAAAAGACTGGGAGCAGATTCAGGACCCTCTCAAACATCCACTTTGGCATTCACCTTTAGGGAGGGTGTTTTGTTGTTTTGTTTCTAATGGGCTGTGACTGCTACAAAACTAGCTAAATCTCTTAAATCCCTGACTAAGTGGAGAACCAAACCCATGGTGCATAAAAAACAGATGCCGGCATTAAATCCAAACAGCCATGGGACAGGCAAGCCAGGGTTCAGATACTAAAGAGCAGCCTGTTCTGAGTAATGAAGGAGCTGAGGAGACTGCACGGGAGCTCGTCCATGAAACAGGCACAGAAGCTGCCCTTTCCTCAGGTCTGTGACAGTGACCCCGAGACACTGGGCCCTGACAGCACCTCAGTCACTACTGACACGTCGAAGCTCCCCAGACACATCTGTATTCTCCTGTGCTTGTTTCTGAGCTGTAACTGGGTTGGATGGAATTTCTGGTACAGTGGTAAGGAGACATCAGGGAGGTGCAGGGTGGGTCCTTACGGTCCTGTGGAGAAACTGTAGGGTAAATGGGGATAGGTAGCCTCTGACCTGTCTTTGGCCCTTGTTTGCCCTCAGTAATGTGGGCTTATTGATGATCAACTCCGAAACAGATGGAAAGTTCTGGAAGCTCTGGAGCTTTTAAGATAGAGAGGGATAAAACATCTGGTGCTGAAGGTTTTGCTGTTGACTCAGGCCATTGGTCAGGAAGGAATGCCATCAACAGGGCAAGAAGTCCTGGAACACCCTGCAGCAGGCCTCCACGTCCCTCCTCAGGGCACGGGCAGCTCCCTTGCTTGCCCAACAGTCTTTGGAGGTGCTCAGACCCTTCAATCTTTCATTCATTCCCTCCTTAGTACAGAGGTCAGAAAGGTTAAGGGACGCATCCAAGGTCAAGTAGTGGCACCTTGGGCTCCAAGTTAAGGAGCTGTCTGATCCTCACGCAGCCCACAGGCATGGCATAGGCACCTTCCTCTGCACAGCTGTGCCCTCCCACCCCCAGCTCCACACCCCAGCGTCTGTCAGGGTCTTGCCAAGTGCACTTAATCCCCAGTCGAATCAGTTTTCAAGGTAATGTAACTGGCCTCCCTCTGGGTGCCAGGATAACATGTCAGCACTACTCCGAAGAGTTCTGCTATGCACGGCAGCAATGGCAGGACACACTTCAGTCCTCTCGTTTCCCAGAGGCATCTCCACTCACAGCCTGCCCCCTTGTCTCTTTATTTTCAGATTTTGTCTTTCAACAGATACTCCTGGCTCCAGAGGGAACTAGGAATGACACCTGGGAAAAAGCTCTCAGGGAGTCTGCCACAGGCCTTGGAGATCTAGCCAGGAGTAATAAGGATTCTCTGGGTGAGTTGCCCCAGTTTCTTGCCTCCTCATGCTCCCCCATGCTAAGGCCCAGCTGGAAGTCACACCACGTGCATGCTGTTATGATGAGTCGCCCCAAACCCATGCCCAGCACTGTCCCTCGGCACCCAGGCACAACCACAAGTCCAATCTGTGACCATGTGTTATTTTGGTGAGTCTGCCCCAGGCCCTGCAGGTAGAATCAAAACTACTATCAAAGTGTGTTCTCTCTCTGTATGTCTGCCCTGGCTCTCGCCCTGGGCTGTACCTCCATGCCCAAGCTCAGTCAGAAATTGCACTTGTATGCCCCTCTCTTTTAGTCTATCCCAAGTCACTGGCCTTAGGCTGTTTTTCAATACTCAGAGCCAGCTAGGCACTGTATCCACGATCCTTCTTGATTGGAACCACCCCAGTCTCTCCAGTCAAAATCAACACCCAGTATCAGAAGGGCTAACCTACAAGTTCTTCCTATCTGCTCTGAAATCAGCCAAGCGCAGGCAACAGCAATACCAGAACCAATCTTCCACTCAACATAGGCAGACTAGAATCTCAGACCAGACACAGTCAATGAAATAAATGCACACACCTAGGTCCCTCTGAGAAAATAAAAGCAATACAAGAGGCCAAGAAATTATGTCTCTCCCCAAAGAATACTGTCCCACAGAAACACTCTATGAAAACGGCCTAGATGAGCCTCAGGACACAGATTTATAAGAACAATAAACAGGATCCAGCGATTCTCGGAGCTTAAAGGAGACAGGAACCAATACACACACACACACACACACACACACACACACACACACACACACGCACACACAAAACATCCAAGAACTTTGGAATATCATGAAATACCAAATCTACAAGTTACAGGCATAGAAGAAAAAGAATTCCAAGCCAATGCCATAGAGCAGATCTTTAACAGGGTCATCGGAGAAAGCTTCCCCAGACTAAGGAAAGACACACCCATATAAATACAGGAAGTGCACAGAACACCAAACAGACAGGACCAGAAAAGAAACTCCACACGTCATGCAATAAGCAAAACTGTAAATATACAGAACAAGGAAAGGTACTAGAAGCTGCAAGAGAAAAGACCCAAGTCACAAGTAGGGCCCAGGCCATCAGAATAATAGCTGACTTTCCAATGGGAACTTTACAGCCTGAAGGGCCTGGAGCAACGCACTTCGGGATCTGAAAGATCAGAGATGCCAATTGCTTTACCCACTGAAACTATCTGTCACAGTTGAAGAAGATAGAAAAACTTTCCAAGATAGAAACAGGAATCCATGTCCACCAAACCTGCCCTACAGAGAATCCACACACTGGACTGGAGACCACAGAGAGAAAACAAACGATGCCATGAGAACTGGAACACAGTACATAGGACCAAGAGGCAAGCTTAGTGGCACATACCTTTAAACTCAGGAGGCAGAGGCAGCTAGCTGGGTCTCTGTAAATTCGAGGCCAGCCTGGTTTACACAGTAAATTCCAGGCTAGTCAGGGCTATGTAATGAGACCTGGTCTAAAACTTAAAAAAGCAAAGTATGAGGCTGGAGAGACGGCTTAGAGGCTGAGAACACCTTGCTGCATTTGAAGTTCTGTTCGGTCCCCTGCGCCCACATGGAGGCTCACAACCATCTGTAACTCCAGTTCCAGGGACCCCAACACCCACTGCTGATTCTGCGTAAGAATAAAGGCACTCCCTCCACCAACCCCAACACACAACACAGGTTTGGAAAAGCTTTGGCAGCATGTTAACTATATATTTAAAGATGTTCAAACAAACAAAAATTTTTGCTTTTATAAAATGAATTTCATGAACAAAAACTCAGTAAAGTTTTCTCTGTCATGGGGCTCACAGAAGGTGTCGGGGATCCCCTAGGGAGGCGATGTATGAAGTGGGTACTGGCTCTAAGTGGGGCTGACTTCTGAGCAATGCCCAAGGACAATGCCATTTAAAAGACAGATAATGACTTTAAAATAATGCATTAATACTTTAAAGCATAAATTCGAAGTCTTCTCTCCCTGCTTTAGAAGAGGCCAAATAGCCTCCTTCTCCTTAGTGCCTTTCTACCCTGTCCTGAGTTTACCTTACCCCACTGACAGATCATGGAGATTTAGGGACCACAGTTACTCAGGGACAGGGTACAAGGCCTCTTGGACCAACTGTATTAGTCTGACTGTGTCGCTATGACCAAATATAGGACAGAAGCAGTGGGGAGGGAGGAGCTGCTTGCTCACAGACTTAAGGGTTTGGGTCCTTCATAGTTGAGAGAGTGTGACACAGTAACTAACATCAAAGACAGAAAGCAGGGGAAGTAAAAACAGGAAGGGGCTAGGGCAAGATGAAGCTTCTAAAGACATACTAGACACACCCACTGACCTACTTTTTTCTAGGCTGTACTCCACAGGAGTCTAACACCCTAATACTTTATTCAAAGTTCGAGTCCAGCAATGGATTAAACCTTAATTAGAACTCTCGTGATCTAATCATTCCTATGAGGGTGGAAACCCCCTTATAGACATACCTTAACGTAGGCTGAACTAATAATCTCCTGGGAGAACTCTCAGTCCAATCAACTGTCAATCAAGACTAACCACCATGGGCCAGTTGGATAGTTCAAGAGTTACAGACACTTTCCAAAAAAGCCTGGCAGCCCAAGTTCACAACCCAGAATCCACATGACAGAAGGAGAGAACCAATGCCTGAAGGTTGTCCTCTGACCTCCACACATGGGTTATGGTAAATCCTCCCCAACACCCTCTTGCACACATAGATGAAGGTTCAAAGATTAACCATCACTCTATCTCTTTTGCCCCCCCCCCCCAGATTTCAAAGCCTCCCCAGCCACATAGAAACCTGCAGGACAAGGCACACTGTGTGCATGCTGGCTGCCACACCTTCCCACTCTGCTTTCCATCCAAGGTCTTCCCCTCCTCCTAAATCCTGAGCTCTGAAGGCTTCAGGTTCAAAAACCAGTAGGACGGCCCCTGCCAGCACTGATCCTACTCCCAGTGGTATGTTTCCACCCTCAGTGGTTTGTAACTCTTATGTCTACCAACATTCACTGCTTGGTTTATTGAGCTCCTGTTCATGTCTAACATTTTATACATCCGAATTCCCTGTATCCAGAACTGTGGGCTATAGATTTGTCAGGTGCCATGGGGATTACTCAACAGCAGTGAGCATCTGAATGCAAGTTTACCCCTACAATGTTTGTGGGTTCCCCTCCATGCCAGCCTGCTGCCAACGGCACCAGTTCAAAATCACTCCCAAGCCCTGCTGCAGCTAACTTGTCTTGTCCCTAATTCAGAATGCCTTTGTCTCTGCACAGCTGCCATAGAGGGACTGTGGTTGGAGGGGACCTGGTAAACTGAGGCCATACACACTCTGAGGTTGAGTGTAGTGATCTGTCGTCAATGTACAAGTTACAGACACCTAAAAATTCTAAACCAATAAACTCCAGTAGCAGAAAGACACAGCCTAGTGATTCTGTGCTTGGTGGTAAAAGTCTACACCCCCAAGTTTAAGTCTTAAAGAAACTATGGGTTAGCATCCATCGGGTTCTCAGTCCAGATCTATTGCCGACCCTAGAGCTGGCTTGTGCCTGACTTGCAGTTTCAAGTACAGAGTTATATGTTCAATGCATATGCATAACTATGTTCTTCTAGGGAGAATCCAAAGCTTGTATCAGATATTCAAAGGGGCTCGTACTTAAGGTTACCATTGCTGTGATGAAACACCAGGACCAAAAGCAGGTTGGGGAGAAAAAGATTTATTTGGCTTACACTTCCACATCACCGAAGGAAGTCAGGACAGGAACCCAAACAGGGCAGGAGCCTGATGTAGAGACCCTGGAGGGGCGCTGCTCTGCTCTCACAGTTTGCTCAGCCTGCTTTCTTATAGAACCCTGTATCACCAGCTCAGGGATGGCAACATCTACAACGAGCTGGGCAACGCCCCAACAATCACTAATTAGAAAAATGCCCCACAGGATTGCTTACAGCCCGATTTTACAGAGGCATTTTCTCAATTGAGGTGTTCCCATCTCACGAATAACTCTAACCTGTGTCAAGTTGACATAAAACTAGCCTGCACACTTAGGGATACCAAAATAGTTATAAACTATTACCAGGCTAGACAGCTGTGTGACACAAGAGTCTCCCACTGGGAGGGGGCTGATACATTGTAGCAGCCTCTCTAGGTCTCCAGCTGGGACTTCTAAGGGACCAGATTCCTGGGATGGTGAGCCTTCAACACTTCGTTTTTTGTTAAGTGTTCTTGTGCTTCTAAATGGAATGCCTCAGCCAAGCTTGGACTTGTGCCTTCAGAAAACCACTAATGAAATGTTAAATAGACAAGGAAGGCCAGTTCATGCCAGGGCTCTGGGTCAGCAGGAGGCTGAGTCTGCTAGAGCCCTAAGAAAATTTAATAGGTAGTGACAAGGCTAGTCCTGATGGCAACAACTCACTGGGCTCGTAGGTTTGAGGAGTTGTGTCTAGAGGTCTGGGAATCTCAGAAGCATACCACTTTTCAGCTGATGTCAAGCCAAGAATATTTTCCAGGCCAGAGGCCCCATCAAGCATAGGCCATTGTGTCCCCTGGATGGTCCTTCTGGTCCCCAACCACAGAAAGAGAACAATAATCCTCCTCCTTCTTGAACAAATACCCACATCCTCATTCTGACCAGGAAACAGACTCAGAAGCATTGGTGTGATACATGAGGAATAACTTAACCACCCCTATCTCAGCATCTCCCCGGTTAATGCTTCTCATCACTTCTTTCTGCTAGTCTACCTCCCAGAACATTGGGAACACAGACACACACCACTGAGGCATACACAGCTCAACAAAGACAGAACCCCAGGAAATAGCTCTGACTCTCCCAAAGCACTCTTTCCTGGAGGCCCTATCTATTCAAGCAGAATGTTGGACTCGAAGGACAAAGATGTACAGAAGATATCATTAACATACTTTTAACTGGCCAGCCCTATAACCATTGAAGTTCATAAGGGCAGGCAGGCCCCTGGGCTCTACTGAGCCACTAGGATCTACTCATCATAGACCTTGACACATTAAGTCTCTAAAGACAGAGTACCCTGACATCAGATTGGGGTATGTGTACCATGTACACTGTAAGCTTAGAAGGAGGCAGATGTTGGCAGGAGAGCTGCCTATGGCTCAGGCCTGTGCTAATGTAAATGCTGAAGAAAAGGTGGAGCCAACATGTGGACCATTGCCTGCCTTGCCCAAATCACAGGTCTCACAGAGATGCCCTGGTGTCGTTCTCTGTGAGGAAAACGGGAGGTTTCAGGTCACGTGGAAGACACAGGGCACATCCCCCAAACAAATCTCCCCTTCACTGTAACTGCAACCTCTCTCCTTTAAGAGCACTCCGATTCCTGCTGTCTTCAAGGCTTATAAATGAAAAAAAATCCTTTTCCCATTACTGAGCTTAATAAAGCTGGGAATTTTTTACATTAAAATTTCATTAGGAAACCAAAAACAACAACAACAACAACAACAAAGCAGAAAACAATGCAAAGCACACAGAATGTGGGAATGTGGTGAGTCCATAATGGAACACTGGCAGGCTGGTCTTGCTCTGTGACCTTAGGACTCACACCTAGACTAGTTATGGAGTGTCCACCCTCCCTTTCCTCACCAGCTTCGTGTGTTCTCCATTTCTGCTGTGCTTTCTGCTGGTCTCCGTTCACTCCCCTGAAGTGCCTCTCTGGACTTCAGGGGAGAATCCTACAGAACCCAACCAGGGTTTCCAAGTTTTTTAAAACTCTTCAATTTACTCCGGTAAATGGGATGACATCTGTGTCACCAAGGAGAGAAGATGGTTATTCTCTCTAAACAGCAGGGGACTTTTTATAAGTTTTGAACCAATGGTTTCTCCCTAGGGCGTCTCACATTTACCCTGCTTCTCCCGTAAGCAGCGAGGCTGCAGAACATTTTACTTAATTAGCCACAATTACTTTTTCATTGGCTTAGATTCTAATATGGTGTTCACCATGGTCCAGCTTCATCCCATGAAACTGGAGGTGCTATCTGCATCCACACCACAGTGGCCTCATCAGGAGCAGGGAGATATTAACACTGGCCTGCAGGGCCCCAGCTTCCAACCTGGACTACCGCTGGCTGACCCTTGAATTCTTGAAGAATCGTGTAGTTTTTCTCCTGGTCTCCTTTCTCAGTCAAATTCAGAGATGCAGTCATTCTCCAAAGGGCTGTGGACAACAGGACGTTAAATCATCTGCCCTAGTAGGCAAGAAAATCGGTACCCAAAAGGATTTAAACATGGGAGAACAGGGAACTGAATAGCGTTAGAGCATCTGTTCCGGGCATTTGACATGCATCACTGAATTCTATAACAACTCTGAGAAATAAAGATCTCCTCTCTTCTCATACAAGCCAGGAACAGGCTCATAGAAGTCAAGGGGTTTGCTCTGGATGATGGAAGGGATGGGGTGAAATCTGGGCCATCAGAATCCAAAGCTCTTCCCACTAACAGCCTGCTCAAGATTATACAGCTGGTTGATAGCCATGCAGAAACATAAGTAGAACAGCAGCAATGGCACTGGTACTCAGGTTGGATGTGAGGTACATGACCTTCTCTGGAGGAGACACAGACGGGCTAGTCCAGCAGAAGACAGGCCCGTTGTCCATAGCCAGAGCTAGCAATCAGTCCATGCTGTTTGTCCCTCCTCATCTCAGCCAGTGTTCACTTAAAGAGGCTTCGTCAGCCAGGCTGGATTTCCAGTGTCTGCCAGGCAGCTCCTGCTACAGCAGTGGGCCTTGCTGCTCTCAATAAGCCCAGGTTTCTGTGGAAGCTGAAGTTGCAGTCTCAGCTTCTGGTTACAAAGTGGGGCACTGCAATGCACAAACTGCTAATTCAGGAGAAGATATTGGGGTGAGCTTCGGCTGAGGGCTGGGAATACCAAAGTGCATACAGTAGCTAGTGATCCACCCAAAAGGCCACAGATTCTTAGAAATGTAGATTGTCTCAGGAATCCAAATAATCTAACAAAGGCCAGGATCCCTTAAGAAACTCCCTGTAGTTGCTACATTCTACTGAATGTCTCCATAAATCACCCCCTCCCCCCAGACATTCAGCCAGTGTGCTCACATGTAAGGGCTGGTACTCAAGTTGAAGGTGGAAGATTGTAACTAAGTGCTTGCTCTAGTGGACACTAGACACTCTCTCCAACCTGAGCTCAAATCATTCTGTACAAAAAAAAAAAAAAAAAAAAATACAAAAAAAGTAACAAAAAATTGTTATTTATGTTTAAAAAAATATAAATCACTAGGAGATATAAAACGACCCAAAGAGGAATTCCCAGTGAGGGATGATTAGGAACGCTGGAGTAGGAAGTAAAGAAAAGAAAACGCTTGGCCAACAAGTGGTCTCTCAGAAATCTATTACAGCAAGCGGAATTATCCAAGGTCCTAGAAAATTGGATACTTTTCTTCCTACTGATGACAAGACCTGATTAATGTGCCCAGACAGCTGGCAGGGCCCCGGTAGCTTCCTAGAGAGACTGAAATAACACTTTTGAATTTTCCTAATGAACATATAGTTTTTTTTTTTTTTTTAATTAGAGATATTAAGTTGTATGGATGCACAAAAAGTAATTATCAGATGCGGTTACTGTAGTAACTATAAAAGCCTGCAAGTATTAGTCAGAAATAATTCATGTATTCCCCCCCCCCTTCTCTCTCCTTTGCTTCACATCATGGATCCTTTATTATAAGCCAGAGTCTGGGGAAGTGTTGCCTTTAAGATGATCTGAGTTCTTTAGGAAATCTGATAAAAACAGCCTCGGACTTTCCTCAATTTAGAATTGAGTTTGAAAACAAGAGTAGCATGGTCAGTTCTAAGTGGCAGGACTGGGAACTCCATGGACTGAACGAGGGTTGAGCTATTCAGCCCAGCAAAACTCCTTGAGGCCATGGAGGATCCCTAGATCAGGACTACCCAATATGGCAGCCATAGCTTAGAAGGCTACCAAGCACCTGACAGGCCGTGTCTAGTGCTACTGAAGAAACGCATTTTAATTTATATTTAATTTTTATTAATTTGAACTTAAATGACCACACACAGGTAGTGGCAAAAACAATGGCACATTCTGTATACTGACACCTAGAGTGGCCTTTTTTTCATAGTAAAAAGGGACTTTCTTCAAACTTCATTAGTCTGTAAAAAGAGAGTCTTTTTTATTAAGCCGAGCTCAGGCTTACTTTATAAAGTCCCTCCTTTGCCTTAACTTCAAGTATCTGAAAAGGTTGTCTGCACATCAATGTCTCCTAAGACTCAACCTGGCCACCCTGTAGCCATTCATCCAGCATTGATGTTCTTACAAGACCCCAAGTGACTACCTAGTCTGAGACCCAGTGGCTCTCTGGCCACTTCTAGTGTCACCGAGTACCTTCTCCTTGCTCTTTCCTTCCTCTTGGCCTCCTGAGCATCTCTTGGCTTTCTGTCTCTCTGTGGCACAAGGGAGCCTTCCACGAAGTTACATGTTCTCAGATCAACACTGGGTCCCCAAGTCCTCATAGTTCACATTTTTGCCCCACCCCATAACACCACACACAGTAGGCCTCTGGGGAGACCTCCAACCTGAAGCATTCTTTAAAGCTGAGCTTTCACAGCCCTCTGCTCCCGAGCACTTCCAATCTAGCCTCTTCTGCTTCGTTCCTGTGATGGCTAATCTTGCTTGTCAATCTGGCACACTTAGAAGAGGGAACCTCAACTGAAGACTTTCCTCCACCAGCTTGGCCTGTGACCAATGGTTTGTAGGGCATTTTCTTGAGTGCTAATGTTGAGGAGGTCCAGCCCACTGCAGGAGGAACCATAAGAGCTCCGTAAGAAAGCTACATAAGAAAGGCAGATGATTGAGAGCCAGCAAGTAAGCCAGTGAGCAACATTCCTGGGTGATCTCTGGTTCTGTTTCTGTCTATAGGTTCCTGTTTGAGGTCCTATCCTGACTTCCCTCAGTGATGGGCTATGACCTGGAAGTCTAAGCCAATTCGCTTTGCTCATGTTTATCACAGCAGCTGAAAGAAAACTAGAAGTTTCCAGTGCATTTTCCCCTCACAAAGCCTATGAAAGGATCAAGATTATCGGGGAATTTTATCTTTTTTCCTCAGCCAACTTTTAAGACAGAAACATATCTCACTTATCCTTGGTCCCTGTGAGTAAAACAATCCTATTCCAGGGGGGTTGCTCAATGACTTATGCCCAAAAGTCAAACACCAGCCAAAATGAGACTCTGCTCTATGGATCACAGAACTATCATACATACGGCGGCCATATGTCCCAGCTAGCTCAGGCCACTCTCCAGGTACACCAGCGTCCTGGTGATCTATTTAATCCTTACAGGTCTTTCATTTAAGTGTTAAACTATACAGCTGCCTTAACTACAAGGCTTGGGCATGCGCAGTCTTTTATGAAAAAAAAAATAATTAAAGGAGATGATCCAATGATGGCGAAGAGATTAAGAACAGGACCTCCTGGAAGTACAGAAAGGGTCACGGGCCTCTCCTTTTCTCTAGTAATGAGCTTTCAGGAGTCTATGATTTCTAGAAGTATTTAAAAGAGACTTTAAAAAAAAAATCATCCATTTTAAATTCCCCAGCCTGAGAACTGGAGGCACCACAAGGCGGTTTTCTGTATTCATGTCGATAATTAAAGAGAAGAGTGGTAGCTAGACATAGATTGGAGCTTGCCCAGCAAACACAGAAGGGACAACATAATGCAGGCCCATAAGAATTAAAGAGAATGGTGGCTGGTAGCCCAGAGACAGAATGGACACAGAGTATACTGCCTCCCAGAGGCTGGCAACGGAAAGCTTGCTTCTTTTCTCTCTTAAAATCTGTCAATGGAAAGAAAACCATGGCCCAGTGTATGGCCAGCCAGAGGCTGTCTGCAGAAGCCTTTGCCAATGAAAGGACGAAAAGCCAGGGACCATCCCTGACAACCCTAAGAGCTTCTCAGGTTGAACACAGCGGTTATGAAGTGAAATATGCCATTCATTGTTTCAAAAGGTCAGTCTCCTTCATTCACTAAGGGCGAGCTAACAATCTCTTTCTTTACTCAAAATTTAGACAGTTTGCTTCTCCTAATCATCATGCCCCCTGATTCTGCTTCGTATGTTCCCAGCTTTTTGGAGGTGTAATTAATACTACCCAGTCTGAGGATTATATCTCCATGTTTTGATATCATTTTCACTGTGAGGCAATTGTCACCATCAGGACAAGCCTCATATCCACGGCTCGCACACTTGTACCTTTGTGTGTATGGCAGAAGCAATATTTATTTGCAGAACACCTCGAGTATGTGCTTTTATCACCCATAGTTGCTATTCTATATACTCGTTTTCTAGAACTTTTCATCTTGAAGTTGTATTCCCTGGCTGGTCTGGAACATACCACGCAGCCCAGGCTGCCCTCAAACGGAGATCTGCCTCCTTCTGCTCCAAAGCTTTAGGATTAACTGTGTATGCCAACATGTTCAGCTATAGGTGAGTTCTAATAAGACCCGAGAAATAGGCTTCCTGACTTACACTATGGTGGAGCCTCAATTCTCTGAGGATACCGAGCAGACTTCTGAAAATGGCTTTCAAGACCCTCTTGTTCTAGCCCCTGAATGAGTCTCTAGGCCAGCTGTCATTAACTTTCAAAGGCTATCATCAATTCATTTCAGTTTCTTAAGGTTGCTGGGTTCCTCCCTGCCCTGAAGCTCTCATATAGAATCCCCCAAGTACACAGAAGAGCTTTCAACCATTCTCTGCCTTAGGAGTCACCTCTAGGATCTGCCAACTTTGGAAGCTTTCCTGGAGGAGGAGGCAGTAGGTAAAGCCTCCCCTAGGTTAGGTCGCTTGGTTAGCCTTGAAAGATTAACAGCTTATCATGGAAATAAGGAGGCACCGAGAATTCCAGAAGGAAGAGTCTGTGTGTGGTGGAGTACAAATCCGTCAAGAAGAGCAACATGGTGCGCTTGCGCCACTACAGGAGGATGTGCGGGACTGCATAGACGGAAGCTGGGACACGGGGTTTCCAAGAGATAAGGGAAGCAGAAAGGAGCCAGATTCTCACTGAGCCTCTTGACTCAGCTATTCATCAGAATCAATTGGGGGAACTTAAAAAAAACCATGTCAAGATCTACGCCCCACCCAGGTGTGTGTGTGTATGCAAATATTTGTGTGTGTGCGTGTGTGTGTGTGTGTGTGTGTGTATGTGTATGTGTGTGTGTGTGTGTGTGTGTGTGTGTGTATACTTGAAGAGTCTATATTTGGTGTATGTTTTCTTTAAGTGCATATATATTTGTGTGTGTATACATGTGTATAGATGTGCATGAGAGTAGCGTTTTCCAGTTTTCATGGTATAACTATTTCTACCATGGTCAGCTTCAACCTACCATGATCTGTTACTGAGGGAAAGTCCGGAGGGATGTGTGGTAATAGCACACTATAATATTCCCTCCCTACAAAGTCAAATCAATGTAAATAACATTAACAGCATACTCAATAATAAAATATAATAAAACAATTAGTGGTGACTTTAGAACACTGTTACCTTTGTTTTTAATATTATTTATCATCCTATACATCTATATGATTTTTTGTCTTTGTGTAAAATTTTATTAAATGTCTTTACGTATTGACATCAGACTCCAGCTATAGTTACCAGGGAGACTGTGTTGTGCTGTAGGGACTGGCTGAGGCACAGCAGACGAGTGGGACTTCTGTGCTTTGGAAGTGGTGGGCAGGAGAACATCTTTGTTGTTCTCATGGTCAGGCAAGAGCTTCTTAAGGTCAGTCGTACCACCTGGGTCCCAGGGCACACTTTGATGGCTGGCACACCTTATCTGAGCAGAATATTGTATGGGCAGCGTTAATATAGCAGTGAACAGGTCTCTACGGCAAATCACCAGGTCATCTCCATGGATTATTTATCAGTCTTTAGAGTTTCCCAGATACAACAACCTTTTAGCCCTTGGCTGAACTCTCCATGATAAGCCACAGGGCACCATGACAAGCCCTCAGCACAGCAGGCTGGCTTAGTGTTTGTAACCTGGGTAACCACACAGAGACCTCTTGTGGTCTCCCTCAATCTCTACTTTGTCCTCACGGAAAACAAACCACTTCTGGACCACCTTAATCAACAATCCCAGCTCCACCAACCCATCTCAGCAAGAGCATTCTGTATCCTAGTGCCTAAAAGGATGATTACTGCCCAGGTCTTCGTTAGCCACCTCCAGCTAGCTCCTATGTGGGAAACTCATCAAGTCAGCTTTGGAAACGCTATTAGCAACCAATTTCCCCTTCCTGGAAATTTGCATCACCATCTTGCCACTGTATACTGCCAAAAGGAAAGCCATGTAATTTAATTTTAACAATGGCTGTATTTAACAGCCCATTTGCATGAATCCTTAAACTTTAATCATTTGGCTGTCGCAGGACACTCTGGGCTAGCTCCAGCTCTGTTACACACTATGAGCTCAACCCCATTGTAACTATTCGGAATCACCAGGGGTTAGACACAGGCAAAGGTAATTTTTAAAAGTCCCCAGGTGGTTGAAATGTGCACCATGGGCCAGCACCACTGATGTGTAAGCACCATTGAAAACTTGGATAGTCACAGAACAGGCTGCTGAGATTGCTGACAGATTTAGGGTTTAAACAGCAGCAAGCTCATCCAGCACATCCTTCAGCAGTGACCTAGCTTCTCTGACATTTGGATTGACCAAGGTGGCAAAGTGACTAGTGGGGTCAGCAGCAGGTACGCAGTTAAAGGAGGTCCTGGAAGTAAGTTGGACAGTCCAGGGAGTGTGGGGAAGAAGAGAGGGAAGATAGGTACACTGTTGTACAATGAAAGGCTGCAAGCTCTGATTCTCTGTTGCTGACCACTGAGAAGACTGAGGAAAGTGGTTTCTGAAGGCCTCATCCCCCAACAGCCATTCTGAAATAGACCCTGGGGTTCATTTGCTAAGAGAGGAAGGCCAGAAATAAGATGAGACACTCGAGAGAACAGTGCTTTGTCCATACCTACTGCAGGGAGCCAGTGTGGAGTCTGGACAGGCTACCTCCCCATCCACAGAGGAAGGCAGTTTAAGAGAACCATGATCCTGAACCCTGGAGACTGGTTTCCTCCTCCGTCTCTTGCTAACATTTCCCTTTTCTTTTCTCTCTCCTCTCTTTTCCTTTCCCTTAACTTCTTCCGTGACTCACATCACAGGCTGCTGCAGGTAGAAGGCTCCTTTGCCCTGGGAATCCACTACGTTTGTGTCTGTTTTCAGATGATGGAAGCACTTTCTTTCGCTGAGGATGGAGCTGTTTCTCTGTCTTTCTTGGCAGTTGGCTCCCAACCTCTAAAAGTGAACATTTTCATCCCCGTCCCAAAGGGCACCAAGCAGGGCCTACTAAAGCTTCATGGGACTCAGACATACCTTATGGGTAATCACTCTTGGAACAAATCCTCCAAACTGAAAGGGATTTTCCAGGCCTAGCAATGGAAAATTGCTTTAGATTCAGAGACCCCAGAAATGTGCTATCTGTCCTTGGATGGCTCCTATTGGCAAGGGTGATTTTCTTACTCTGCCCAGGGAGGGAAACTGCACAACTGAGCACCATGAAAACAAAACAAAACAAAACTACTGTGCTTGGTTCCGCTGCACGTATACTAAAATTGGAACGAGACCCAGATGCACACAGAGCCCCGTGCAAGGATGATATGCATGCATGTGAAGCAGTCTATATTCTTAGTATCTAATACTTATAAAAACGTTATAGGAGCCAGAGGGTCATTTTTCAGAGCTATCTTAAGTACTGAGCAAAATACAGAAGGTGCTGAGAAAAAGCAACAGATGGTTCTGGAACATGAGAACGTGAGACTGAGCTTGCAGGCATTTGTGACAACACAGCGTCTCTTTGGACTAGTGCATGATCCCCAGGTTTCTATTGGGAAATAAAGGGAGACTGCAACCATGACTGCTTGAGTAGAAAGGGATTGTGGGTAAGATGCAACAGGTAGACGAAGCAGGTTTTAGAACAGCAAGGAGGAAACACAACATCCCGTCAGACTGGGCACGGCCCTGCAGTGGAGTCTGCTCCCTTGCAAAGAGAGATTTTGATGCCGCCATTGCTGAACTTGAAAGACTGAGTGAAGAGTCAGACAAAGAGCACCAGAGGAGCACAGCTCCTGGGAGGTAACTTGGCTGTGGACACTGGATGACCACAGAGGAGCAGGAGCAGGGAAACGAGGACATTAACCAGCCTTCTGCCTTTCGTCTGGTTCATTCTAAAATTTACACAGTAGAATATCCCCTGAGCCGTGCCACACAAGGTTTTTGTTTATAGTTTATGACCATTATTTTTTATGATTCATGACAGGTTCCATTACTTCTACTTAAATTTCTATATTTCTCATGAGGCTTTCAAGTTTACCATCAGGAGAGTGGGGCCAGCAAACACTTAGAAAGTTACCGATTTCATCTTGAGTGGCCAATCTGGAGCTATGGAATTTTTACGCAAGTTATAAATATTTGGCATAACACCCTTTTGTTTCCTGAGATAGGGTCTTACTATGTAGTCCTGGCTGGCCTAGAACTTGCTATATAGACCAGGTTGGCCTGGAACACAGAGGGATCTTTCTGTTTAGGGTCTCCTAAGTGCTTGGATTAAAGTAGTTTGTCTCCATGCAGCTAGCATGACACTTGATGTACACAAGGGTCTGTGTATTTGTTTGGTCTAATGGGGAATAAAAGGACCAATTGGCTCCAGCCACTGGTGCAGTTACTGCAGATATTTTAAGATTTAAAGCATTTACAGGGATGTGGCACAAACAGATACTCCAGGGACACATGTTGGAACCATGTGTTTCTGTGATCAGGCAGTCTCGGCGTACACACCTTCGTGCACAGCTGCAGAAGTGAACTTTAGAAGATGGACAAAGGCAGAAACCCGTCAGATTCACGGTTTATAAAGTTACCTGCTGTTTATTTTTGTTATTTTCTGCTACATGCCTTACTTAGATTTAAACGTTTCCAAGGAGAACAATCAGAAGAGTAAGCATGCAGAACTGCTTGACCATTTCATGTATCAAGTACAGCAGCGAAAAGTTAATTACATCCCGCCTGTTTGTGTTCTTTTAGCTCTTTCTGCCCCCGTGATTTTTTTCTTAAAATACTTATCTAACATGCATGTTCTACAAACATATTTAGCCGACATGAAACAGTGTTTTCTGGACATGACATGGCCACTGCACACACGAACCTAGAGCAGGCCTTGATTTGCACATAAAACTTGCTCCAAACCAAGCCAGTCAAGATCTCAGCATGAACTGGGGAAGTTGAGAGCTGTCCGCAGTGGATGTGGACGGCTGCTGGGGGGAGGGGTCAGTGTTCTTCAGGGAATCTGGTCCCTGGGAGGCTTCTGTCCCCCAGTGGATGGCTTACAGCCCTATACATAAAAGCAACACCAACCCTATTCAGTAGGGTGAAAAAAAGCCATGATGTTCAGAGGGAGACACAGAATCCTGGGAGAGGGGGCGATGGGAGTGTTCATAAATATGATCAAAATATGTTGCAGACTTGCATGAAAAGCTTCAACAAATGAAAGTATATTTTAAAATAAATAAAAAAATTTTTTTAAAAAGCAAAAAGTTACTGAATCATTTAGTTGTCAAGTAGTATCCCAGAGCAGTATAACTTTATTTATAAAATATTGTATGTTTTCCTTAGAATGCCATATTTCATTGAGAATTATTTCATAAATTACAAGTGGAAAGTATTTAGCAAGGAAATAAGTTGAGAGGATGGCCAGTTCTGTTTAATGTTTTATGAAGTTTTCATGAATAATCCAAGACTAATTGTTGAGAACACATGTATTAAATTTATGTAAGTGTAATAAAATTTCTTATGAATGTACTTTTCAACTACTTTCTTTACAGCTTTTCATGTAAATTAGTGTTTTGGTTTTGAGACTTCTCTAGAGGAAACTGTACATTCTTGGAAATTGATTCCTTATTCCCTCTTGGCAGCTAATGGGTTTTTACCAAGTTTAAATGCAAATTGTATCATAACAACAGACGATACTATGTAGCTATCATTCTCAACCATGTCCTATGTTCCCCTTCTCACCATCCCCCCCAAAACGCTGTGTAGTTCTTCCCCTCCCCCCCTTCCCCGTGGAAGGGAAACTGACTGGCAAAAGATAAGTTCCACTTACATCCTTGGTCTATAGAGTTTTCTAATGTAAAAAGTCACAGAGGTTCCTGGCTCATTGTGACACAGGGTGATATTAACTTAAGTTCTGTGCTTTTGAATTCTTCCTGGTTCTCTTCTTCTCTCTTCTCTCTCTTCTCTTCTCCTCTCCTCTCCTCTCCTCTCCTCTCCTCTCCTCTCTTCTCTTCTCCTTTCTTCTCCTCTTCTCTCTTTTTTTTTTTTGAGACAGGATTTCTCTGTCTGCCTTGGCTATTCTAGAACTCGCTTTGTAGATCAGGCTGGCCTGGAACTCGTAGAGATCTGCCTGCCTTCGCCTCCTGAGTGCTGGGATTAAAGGCATGCTCATCGCATGCTGCTGCATGGTGCACTCCTGTTTTTCAAGAACTTCTTTATTATTTCTCTTTACAGGTGCAAAAGATCCTCTTCCTAGCTGTCTGTCTTGTCACCAATCATTCCTTTTGGTGGCAGATCTCTTAAGAAAAGACCATGTAATCTTTCTGGTTCCACCCAGTGTTTACAATACCTGCTTCCTATGCTTGGATCCCATAGACTTTTGTCACCCTCTTTCTTGTAACACATCTCTCTATGGATGAGACTGTGTTATTGCCCTAGGCTTTCCTTAATAGTCTCGCTCTGTCTGCCTTTAAAACCCTTCCTCTTCCTCTCTAAACAACCATGGGGCTAAGTTGTACCTAAAGCTCACACACAACCAGGTATTTCCCCAGTACTCTACAGAAAACACCAAACAAAAGTCCCATTTTAAATGAGGCGAGTCTCTGCCCCACCCCCTTTTAGACTGTAAACTCTTAGAAAGCAGGGTTGATGCTGTCTGCCTGGCCTACTGTGCCTCGTAACTGTACGTGCTCATAACTACTGATGATGAGGTGGCGTGCATGCACACAAAAGAAGAGGGAGCCCAGGTGAGACAACCCTGGGGTGTGTGCACTGCAGAAGACAACCAGCCAGCTTTTGTTTCACAAAGGCAGTGTGGCGGAGTGTTAGGGGGATAGACATCCAGTTGAACCCACTTTTGCTAAGCCCCTTCAGGGAATCTATGCTCAGTTCCAGGATCTATAAGCAAAGCAGAAGTAGGACCTGGAGAACCAAGTACAACACTGCAAAGCAATATAGGTCAGAAAAAAAAAAACCAACACGCTGGCAGAAAGGGCGGGAAATGCACCACCAGGCAAGCTGAGAACAGACAGAAAGATGAAGCACACAGAGCGTCTTTGAAAAGATGAAGAACTCTCAGATAAATAGTGGCCCATGATTGCCAGGGCAGAAAGCTGCAGGGACCTTGGGCTACAGGGAAGCAGTGTGGTGGCACTGTGAACTTGTGTGATGTGGGATCTGTGGAGGCAGAGAGCTTGCTCGTCTCTAGACATCGCAACTGTTTGACCGCTTGAGATCCCAGCTTCGGAAGGATCTGTCCCTTCCCTGCTCATCAGCACCTCTGGCCAGGAGGTAAAAAGCTGCTCAGTAAACAGCTCTGCTCAGGGACTAAAGGAGGAAGCTGCGTGGAACACATCTGAACTGGCTCCTCCCCCTCCGGCTCCTAGCTCCTCCCCCTCCGGCTCCTAGCCCATTCCCCAGTGGGTTATCCTGGATGGTTGCTCTGTGAAGGCCTCTGGGTAAAGGGTACTTTGACTGGCTTTACTTCCGTCTGTTTTCAAACTCTGGCTCTCTGTTTTCCCAAGAAGTCATGGGAAGAGGTTTTTCACCTTGACGGACTCTAATGTGGAACCATTTCTTGGGATAATTCTGATTTTTAACTTTAACTTCACTGACAACCTAGTGAAAACCCCCAACTTGCTAGGCTTCCTCCTTGGCTCTACCCGCTTCTCCCTGTTTGGAATTTGACCCTTCTATTTATAATAGGCATGGCTTACTCCAGAGTCACAGCTGACCCCCTACTCCACCAGCCACCAAGACATTATGACTTAGAACCTAAGGAGAAAGGGCATGGTCCTCCACCCCTCAGAGGGCTGTTCCACATTTACTTCTCTTGTTAGCCACAACCGGATGATGATGGTAGAATCGGAAGGGAAACTCCGAGCTTCTGATTCACTGTTGTTACTCCAACGCTCCACGCTTCGGTCTCATTTCTCCTCTAACTGCTGCTGCCTGCATCTTCATCGTTCTCCAGAGGTCCATGTGTGTTGCATGCTTGGTCTCCAGTTTGTGGGGCTACTGGGAAGCAGTAAAACCTTGGACAGATGGGACTCAGCATAATTACATTAGGTCGTTGGCAGTATTCCTTTGAAAGAAATACTGGAACTCCGTCCTCTTCCTGTCTCTTTGTCTCCTGGCCACAATGAGATGAACAAGCCTCCTCTGCCTCAAGTTCTATAGCAGAAGCAACAGACAGAGCCAAGAGCTCATGCTCTGAAACCAGTAGAAATATACTTCTTAGCTGATTGTCTCCAGTAATTATTCTGTGTACAGCAAGCTGATTGATACATTGTATCCCATCACCCCTTTCTTCCTGAGTTTTTTCAACTACTGCAGAGGCTATCTGCATGGGACAACAGCAATGGTTCCATGTTTGGTACTTAGGATTGCCTAAAAGGTAGAACACCTCATTTAACGACGTGAAAGCTAACCGAACAGCACACAGGATGTCAGTTGGTTGAATGCAGGGTTGCTGATTTTAGAGTGTGTGACCCCAAGCCTAAACTAAACCGCCTCTCTCACCCACTAGTGGCCTGGAGTTAAATGGCTACCTAGCATGAAGTTTTGAGTACCTGCACCTACCTTAATCTGATTTAAAGTGATTTCTAGCAATGAATAAAGTCATAGAAGTGTTAATGTTGCCTCATCCGTAAAGAAAAGGCATGATGAATATACAGGCTAGAAGTCCGGAAGCAAAGATCTAACCATTTCCATCCTAGTTCAGGGATGCTCTGGAATTCCACTTAGAGACCTCCTGGACCATGGTTAAGAATCAGTGGTCAGAGTAAGGATGTGATCAGCGCAGAGAGAGACTCTATGTAGCTGGATGGCAGCAGTACCAACTTAGAAGCACTGAGTAGTCCCTGGAAATTGGTCTTCCCAGTTAGTCTCCCTGATTCTCCCAGAATTCCTCACAGGTAATTGTTTGGATTTTCTCACAGGACGCTTCCAACAGCTCAGAGTGAGCTTCCCAAGCGTTTCCAACAGTCAATCCATTTATTATTAACTTATTAGTAAACCTGCCAGTGAGAAACGCTGTCTACTACTCTGTGAGTGCAAGAGATAGGATGTACATCTTAGCGGTAGCTGGGCCCCAGGTAGCAAGCTGAGGGAGACCATCTGAGCTCACTACCACAAAGCAGGCTGCAAGAAGTGCTCCCCAAATTGATAGAAGTTACATACAGGACAACCTGGGAAGGCTTCTCAGAGCTGGTGCTGAGGGATAGGAACACTACAGCAAACCTACGTGATGAAGCCTAGCAGGTCAGCTACTTTAAAGTAGCTAACTTATAGGATGTTTCTAATCCAAGGCTCTATCACGTGTCTCCACAAACCCGTTGCTGAACGTGACTCAGCTTTGGCGGCTGTAGAGCAGTGGTTCTCAACCTTCCTAATGCTGCGACCCTTTACTACAGTTCCTCATGTTGTAGTGACACCAACTATAAATTAAATTTGTTGCTACTTCACAACTATATTTTTTTTGCTACTGTTATGAATCAAAATGTAAATAGTTTTGGAGATGGAGGTCTGCTGAAGGGGTCACCACCCAAGTGCCGAGAATGAATGCTCTAAAGTCATCAACTGCAGAACCAGAGGGGTCCTCAGGGATCAGCTCATTCATAACCTTAACCCTGAGTTCAAAGACCCTTTGAAACCAGCAGTTAGCAATGGATGGTTAGCCCACGAGAGAGTGGCCAGAAGCATGTTCCACATGTATATGATTCCCAGAGCTTCAAGGACTTTTTGGAGCATGTCCAGGTCAAAGACATTTGATGTCATTCCCTCCTCACTATTCTTCATTCATAAATGATAAGATAAGGCAGGGACCGGGAAGTCTGGAGCCTTCAAGTCACAGGCAGCCAAGCTGAGCACCAGTTACAGCAATTCACTGTAGCCCATGAAGGCAAATGCTGAGGACCTGAACCTTAGGAGAGGCCAAGTCACTAGAAATTGTATCTCTTCGTCCCTATCCCTGCCCCACCAGTGGAAAACCTCAGGGCTGGCTCAGAAGGAGGCTACACCTGCTGCAGGCTTTCCCAGGATGTGTCCTGGTCTGAGAACACCATCCATCTCACTTGCTGTAATGAGGACAGTCCTCACCCCAAGTGGGGCTCCCAAAGAGGCTGGCCCTGTTATTTAAGGCTTTGTCTCTCTACAAATAATAAATGCAGAGAGCACAGGCCTGGGAAAGTTAATTAGTATCATTATGTCTGTAATTCTAATGTTGCTCACTGGCAGAGCTCTTTCGTGCCAGCTTTCAGCCCAGAACAGGCTTCTGGGATATGCACCGGGATAAGCCTGCTAAAAGCTGGGCTTGTCTTGTGTCTTAGAATGAGTAGCACCTCTGCTTGGGGTTGAGAGCCTAGAGGATGAGGCTGCTGGGGAGAGTTTCTCTCTGTATGTTCCATCCCCACCCCCACCCCCACCCCCACCCCCACCCACAGCCAGTGTCTCAGTTCTCAGTAAAAAGAACAAGAGTGTTGAAAATGCAAATGTCCCAGCCATCTTATTAGAATACCATGACACATCATCGGATATTGCCTCAAATGGCTTGTGCCGTTGGGGAGGAAACATCCAGGACCTCACTGATCCATTAAGGGCCATGTTGATAAGATTGGGTAGAAGGCTCTAAGAGAGGTGGAACTCAGTTGAGTATCACGAGATAGAGGAGGAGAACGCTCAACATTTTGACACACCCAGGCACCCAGATTACATGCTCCCATGCCTGGCACCATCATTTCACTCTTTACAGGCTGTGTTCGTAACAGACCATTGTCTAGAGGCTAAGGATGTATTTCAGGCAGCAGAAGGCTGACAGCATGCATGAGGCCCAGGGTTTGATCTCCAGCACCACAGAAATCAGCATAGTGGCACACACCTATAATGGCAGCGTTTATAAGGTGGAGGCTGGAGAACTAAGAAGGTTAGCTTGAGATACATTAGGCCCTGTCTCACAACCAAACCAAACCAAACCAAACCAAACCAAACCAAACCAAACCAAACCTTGTTGTCTAGTTATTGTTTTTCAGTTACAAACCACAGGTATGTTTTCTATTAAAAAAACAAACAAAAAACAGGCTGCTTTGCACATTAAAGCAGCAAAAACAAGTCCAAAAGGTGGCATAAAAAAGACAAATTCTGTTCTGTATGAAGCAGATTTGAACCACACAAATGATACCCAAAGGCATTAACCCAGGGACAGTGTCTCCCTTCCAAAGCACACACTCAACTTACAATAACTCTGACATAGAAGAGGCCCCTAGCACTGGCCGGTGCTGGATACATGTTACAACTGATTTGACTGTTCTAAGGATGGCACTGGGAGTCAGGGCACCCAGACTAAGGACATCCAAGCACTCTGGTTAGCTGTCTGTGACAGGTAAGATTAGCTCAATGCCACTTCCCTATGTCTCTGCCATGTGAACTTGAATAACTTACTTTTATGTCTTGAGGTCATGTCTTCTCTCACCCATGGAATGGGAAATGGGCAGGACCTCATCTAAGTGTTGGAAAGTCTTATAGCTTATGGGGAAGAAAAGAAAGGGAAGGAAAAGAAAACAGAAAAGAAAAGGAAAAGAAAAGAAAGGAAAAGAAAAGAAGTCATTTACGTTGGATCTGTCTCTGGCTTCCTGCTCCCTTTACACTTTTAACAACAACAAACCCCTTCTTAGCCCCTAGCCTTGGGTGTGTAAAATTCTCAAGGTTAAAAACCGTTTCTACTTATGCTAAAACATGGAGGAGAAAACGGGTAAAGGGATGCAAATGGTTACTTACGATTTCTCTCTAAAAGGCTGGAGGAGCTAAATAAAGGGTTGGTGATTATTAGTCCAGGACAGCCTATCATCACTGTTGCACGGACAAATTGTATTGCGTGTCAGAAGCACAGAAGACGCACGATAATTTATCAGTCAGGACCCAGAAAATTGTACAGTACATGATCCTCTGCAGCCCCACGCATCCATCCCCGCCACGCCGTCCTCCTGGCTCTGTTAAAGGGACACTGCCAAGAAAGGCCCTGATTTAGACCTTGGTTTAAAAAAAGCACTTTACTAAAATGCAAAATGAATAGAAATATTTCTGTGACATTTATCAGGAAACAACAGAAAGAAGAAAACAGTGTTTTTCTCCCTTGTCCTCCTTCTCGCCTGTGGTTATCACCATTCTCTAGGTAGTTTCCTAAACACAATCACAAAAAAGAAAATTAAACTTGTGTTGTAAACATGGAATTGGCCAGGAAGACAGAGGAGATAGGGAGACAGACCATCGGGGCCTGCTGAGAGGGGGGAGGAAGAGAGGAGAAGAGAAGAGGACAGGAGAGGAGAGGAGAGGAGAGGAGAGGAGAGGAGAGGAGAGGAGAGGAGAGGAGAGGAGAGGAGAGGAGAGGAGAGGAGAGGAGAGGAGAGGATGAACAGAAGGAAAAAGGGCATAAAAGAGAAGAGGAAAGAAAAGAAGAGAGAAAGCAGAAGCCAGGCACACAAGTGGCCAGGGTCAGAGATGGACGACGTCAATGCCCAGTGTAAAAGACATTCCACCCCCACCCCTACCCCTGATGGAGAGGCATATTTTATTGCTAACAATATTTGGAACTTGCAGGATGCAATGACGACTTTTAAAAAGATCTAAACTTTGTCAGTTTTATTATCATTTTTAAATTCTCCCATAGACAATAAGTCCCTAAAGACCATAGAGGGCAGATAGCTTCATCAGCTCATCCCTTAGAAGGTCCTTAAACTCATTCACTGGCCTAAATGTTAGGCTGGACCACTGGAGGGACTGGTGTTCTGGGAATAAGTTTATGAAAGGAATCCTCCAACCCTGGGACATTCTGATAGAAAGGTGAGATTTTTAAGGACTGCAGACTAAAGAAGCCAGAGAGAGGCTGCCAAGTCTGTCTATCCATCGAGGCATTCAACCTACCCCAACAGAAGGGCCTATGGTCTGGGACACATCCAGAAGCCCTTGGAAGCTGCTCCTGTTTTTCCACCTTGTGCTCCTGAGGTTGTCATGACCTTGGGAACTCACTCCCAAGGTCTGGTGTTCCATCGTCACCAGGGTCTTGCTGTGTTGTGTCTAACTTATATCAACATTAATGCTGAAAGGCACAGAAGCCTGAAGAAGGGCAATAGTATCCTTGATATGCTAAGATATGTGTGAGTGCATTGTCACACTCATAAGAACACATCACCTATGCAAAGCCATGCACTTTGCCCATGTATACCTCCATTTCCCTCCATTGAGACCACTGGAATCTATACCAGGTGACTCACTTGTTCACCCGGGGCCTTCAGGACCACTTCCCACCATGCCTTCTCATGTAGGAGATGGAGACACTCCCATATGACATGGGGTGACCCTGTAGACCACTCTCAGATGGCACACAGAACCAGAAAGAACTCTAGGAGTCACAGATGACTTTCCATCTTTGTCCTCACTCCTGGTGTGACTTAGCGTTGGCCACAAAATGTCTGAGAGCCTCATTTCAGACAGTAGCAAACTGGGGCCGACATGCCATGGTTTCGAGTGAGCAGTGTCGGTTGCATGAGTGAATGCGTACATATCATGTTTCTAAGTGCACAATGTCAGTTACATGGACAAAGACACACTGCCTCTGTGTACAGGGTCTATGGCTGCAGTGACAGAAGCAGTGTGCTTTTCGGAATGTCCTGGCTGTCACCCCGTAGCCAAAATGACAGTTTGATGGATGCTGATAGTGGGTGAATGAAACACTGTAGCTCTTCTCTGGAGGGCCTCCTGCACCACCTGTGAGCCCGTGAGCCAAGAGAGTGGCACACTCAAATGAGGTGGGACAGCAATACTGTCCAAAAGCCCAGCCTGAGTCCTGAGCCCGGCCAGTGTGGTGCCCTCTGTCAGTAGCTTGGATGACTGACCCCAGACCTTCAGAAAATAAAAATGGAACCGAGAAGCAGAAGGCACGTCCCAGAGAGGGAGGGCACGGAGCACTCACGAAAGTCTTGCTTCTGTGGAACCCACAGCTACTGCTGGAGCTGAAATGCTAACTATGAGTTCCTAGGACAGCCCATTTAATTTCTCCTTTTGTTGGCTGGATCCCAGCCCTCCCTTCTCCTCCAGGCTCCTCCCCAAATATCTCACCAGCTGCGGAGTTGCCCCACCCCTAATTATTAGTCCAGGGCTGCCAAGATGCAGCTCCACCCCCGCAGAGGATGGCAGCAGAGCACAGAATGTGACAATGGCAGCAGCAGGTGGCCCTTCAGAAAAGGCCAGATCTTCTCTCTCTGTGATTACTGCCATCCATCTGCAGCCAGACAAGCCTGGGCAACTCTGCTCTTAGGGGTACTGTCCTCTCTTTGTGGACACAAGTGGAGGTTTCTGGGCAGATAGGTGAGCTAGGAACACACTCAGTCAGCCATAAAAGACTTTTCAGTCCAGGGCCACGTTATCCTGGTTATAGCTCAGTGCCAGAGTCCTCCTAGAAGAGAGAATAGTTCAGCCTTCCACAGCTTCCACAGTACAGAGGACTCCTGGGACATGAATGGTCCCTACTGTGACACAAAATGGTAGTGCCTCCTTGCCTGCCACAGAAGGGCAAAGCAACCCTTTAGAAGGAAGTGACAAGTATCTCCAGTAGCATCCCAGCATTCCTAGTGTATTTACTTCTCTCTGTTTCTGAAGTAGCCACCGAGCAACCTCTTGCTCATCTGTTATTTGTTGAGAATGCTGTATATTCCCGCATTGTGTTGTGTGTTGGAGTTACAACAACCGAGAGGTCTTACCCCCTCCATCCATCTCCAAGCACAGATCTCCTGGGGGTGTCATACACATGATTTTAGAGAGACTTTGTGAGCCTGACAAGGAATGCTTTCCTAAACGGACTTGCCCCAAGTCACTGGACTTCGGATCCAGTGTCTTCTCTACTGTAGTGTGCTTTCCGAGGGCACACAGATATCTGTTCCCCAAGCAGGGACTAAGGAGCAGCTTTGGCAGTGAACTCCACGTGAGCAATCTTTGCAGTTTCCATGACGTTTATCAAACAGCCACTGGTGGAGAGCTCTGTGCTGAGACAGGTGGTTTGAGTGAATGATGCCCGGCTCCCCTGATTGGTCTTCTAGCTTGCTTCTTTATCTGATTCCTCTCTAACATCTTTAGGTTGGTTTAAACTATGGTGAGAAGGTGAGAAGGTCCCTGTCTGTCTTCATTCCTCTTGACAATACTCTCTGCAGTGTAGTCAGCCTGAGTCACTGCTGAGCCCTGGCCAGCAGTGAGGCCGGGGGAATCTTGCTAATTACAGCTTCACGGGGCTGGTTAGACTCTTGTCAACTTGACACAAGCTAGGGTCATCTGGGAAAAAGGATCCTCAATTGAGAAAACTGCCTCCATGAGATTAGGCTGTAGGCAAGTCTGCAGGGATGTTTTCTTAATTAGTGATTGATGTAGGGGGGGGTCCCAGTCCATTTTGGGTGGTATTACCTCTGATCAGATAGTCTTCGGGTGTGTAAGAAAACAGGCTGAGAATCAAGTCACAGAGAAAAAAAAAAAACAAAAAAACCAGTAAGCAGCACTCCTCTATGGTCTCTGCTTCAGTTCCTGATCCAGTTTCCCTCACTGAGTGAGTTTCTGCCTTGGTTTTCTCAGTTAAACGAAGTAGGTGATATGACGGACTGTACTGTGTAAAATAAAATAAACCCTTTCTTCTCCATGTTGCTTCTAGTCATGGCGTTTCTCATAGCAACAGAAACCAAACTAATGACAGTCACTGTGAGAAAATCCCTGCTGCAGTCAGTATATTAAAATATATACATGCCAGGCTGAAGGCTCGCTCTGTATCCTTAACAGTGGCAGTAATAAAACGCATCCTTAGGGTAGAAGGTACAGAAAGGAGAGGCAGTAGGGGCTGAGAAAAATACCAAGTGACCATTTCACATTAACCACACACAAGAAGTCAGAAAGACTTCTGAAAGGAAACCTGCAACCATCCACGAAGAGCTTTAAATCTAGGAAAGTTGTCAGTGTCCATGACCTTGAGAACGTCCGGTCTGGTCCTTTCACTCTGCAGTGAGACAGCTAAGCTTGGCCAGTTTGTGACAAAACAACTTGTTCATAGTTCCATAGGAACCCAGGAAATGCACCTCTTGTACCTCCTGCCAGGCTTGTGTGGCCAAGCTGGCACTGCCTGCATCTTGCACGTCACAGTTCTACCAGCGCCTTTGCAGAGCACAGGATGAAGGACTGTCCCTTCTGCACTGGCCCAGCTGATCACCAAGTCACAACAAAGTGCTGTCCAGAAGGAAGGGGAACAGGTAAGGGATCAGCTTGACCTTTCTGAGGCCACAGGCCCTGGATGAATCTTGTCTTCTTTCAGCTCTTTTCCCATCAGAAAGTCAGGCCAGCCCTTGCACTTAGAAAATTGAAAGCTATACATGGTGGGTGATGTTAAGAATGGATCCTCCCAGCACTCAGGAGCTGGAGGCAAAAAGATCAAAAGTTTGAGCCCATTCTGGGATACACAGCCACCAAACAATAAAGCAAACAAAGGCCTGTGTGCTATTAGGCAGAGGCAGCCAATGGAAGCTCCGTATGTCTGCCAGTACTCAGGTCACAGCGAACTTGCCAAACTTGGAATTTTCCTGCCACAGATCCTCATGTGGGGCCACCCATCTTTCCAAAGAATCCAACATCTAATAGTTTTATAACTGAGGTCAGGCCTGCATCTCTTAGCTGTGGCAGTTGGCTCCATCAGGGCTGTTAGATATAGAAGCTGGTCTATTGTCATCCACTGACAATGTGTCCTTCCTGAAGTCATGGGTAGTGCCTATTATAAAATTCTCTGACTTCTAAATGAGTGGTATATAGATCTCTCTGAAGTGATAAAGGAGGAATGGTGTCCCCCACAGAAGTGGAGACCTCTACATGGGCATGTATGAGAGATGACCATGTTGCCAAGACCTAGGAGTGAGGAAATCACTCCATCCAAATTTCCACGCTATAGCCTGGCCCACAGGAGGCAGCATGGTACAGGCTATGATATACTGTCATAGGTGGCAAAGGACTGGCAGCTTTAAAGACACGTTCAGGCTGCCTCATCAGCTCATCAGCCTAGAGAATAAAGAGTAACATGTACTCACGGTCACAGGAACACCAGCAAGACTTAGAAGGTCACAGAAGGTGAGAGAGAAACGTAGAAGAGCCCAAAAGGCCACAAAAGCAAGAAGGGTGAAGACGGCCATTGCCCCACAATAAAGACTTCAGTCTGACATGTACAGTAGCCACATTTTCCACGGGATGAAAACAACATTCCAATTCTAGACCATCAGAGCATACCAAAGAAGACTCTAGAACTCAGTGGAAAGTAAAGACAATTGATCAGAGAAGGAAGAGAAAAAATGCAAATATTGTAAATAAAAGTGTTCATGGAAAAGGCCACTACCACTAGACAAAGAAAGGAGCAGGAGCTGGGCTCCAGGACCAGACATCCAGCTTCACGAGCTGTAAGGCCCTGCCCAAGGAGGGACATTGGACAGCTAAGCTTCATCTTCCATGAAACAGGACTCAGCTAGTTTCTGCAAGTCAAGGCTCCACCAGCATCTGTTCATAACACAGGGAAGAAAGACACTGTCCCTTCTCATTGTCTCAGCTGTGCTCTTTCCTTGGTGGTCACCGAACCACAGCAAAGTGCTGTCCAGAAGGAAGGGGAACAGGTAAAGGATCTCACCTACAGGTAAGCTAACCTGTGAGAAAGGAATTGTAAAGCCCTTGGAAGTGGGGAGTAACAAAACCCACTAATTACAAGAGAGGAAAATAGAACCTCATCTGCTAAGCCTAGAGAATGAGATGGGTGTGACTTACAAACTGTCTCCGGGAGAGAGAAAAATGAAGGTCTGGGATCTCCAAGTCTCTTTGAGGGGCACAGGCCCAGTGACCTAGCTTCCTTCCACGAGGCCCTATCTCCTAAAAAATCCCACCACTTTCCAATAGCACCATAGGCTACAGAGCAACCCTTAACACGTGGATATTTAGGGAACATTCAAGATTTAAAATCTTACTGTCTCTCCATGTCATGTCCTTTGGCATGTTGTGATGAAGCAAGAAGGCCCTCGCCAGATACCGAGCAAGGGCTAGCATTACCAGCCAGATTCTCTCGTTAAAAATTACCCAGTTATAAAAAGTGGAACGTGGTCACAGATGGGCAAGCAAGGAGAAATGAAGCAGTTGGGGGCCATTTTACAACGATGCAGCCCACTCCCCTTCTTCACATCTACACACTGTTAGGGGCTCCATGCTCATTACTTGGGACTCATCTCTCCTCATGGTGGGCGAGTGCTACAAACGTTCCTCCTGCCCCACCATCGTCCCACTGTCCTCCATGTGGAATGCTCACTCTTGCCTTCACCTGCTGCTGCCTAGGGTGATCTTTCTCTAATTCATCCCAGCTTGCAGCTCCCCTCCTTCTCTCTGATATGCCACCCTCTCTTACGTCTTCATCCCTGACGTCTTCCTCTCTTGGTTTATTGGCTGTTTTACCCCATTAGAATGCAGGCACCAGAGGAGAAGCCCTGTCTCGTGTTCTTTCATGCAGAGGGTCTAGAATACAGCTTCAAACATGGAAAAGCTCAGTGAACATCTTTGGGGGAGGAAGTGACGAGCTGTGAGCACGGTGAACAGGAACCCATGGATCTTTCCCATAACAAACAATATAAGGCACTGAACAGCCAGGAAAAGTGTGGCTCTTCCTTCATCAAAGGTCTATATAGACCGACCAGATTCCTTCCTCTTATGATGGATTCATGTTGGTACCATTTATTCTGCCAGACGCCAAGATCATACATGCATCCTAAAGCCATAGGCGAGTTCTGAGCATAGAATGCAGAAGGATTGAGACCTTTGTTTGTTAAGTCAGTGAGTTGAAAAGCTTCAGCAATGTGGATGAGCTGGTCTCTCCTAGGGCTGGTCTCCCAGCAGTGTATTAACATTGCTAAGGAGCCTCCAGAATGAAGTCACATAAAGAAATCTTAGTCCTCTCGGTCCTGATCAGAGAGCTGTTCCCACTCACAAGACCCTGGGCCTCTGTAACTGACTAGATTTCCCAGCAATATGCCAGGCCTGTGGTCAGAGCTACATGATTAGACAGCATGCTAGTGCAGGGATGGGAAGTGATAACTCAAATGACAACTCAATCTGATGACAACATCAAAGTAATGCTTTGGCTATTCTTGTGGTTTACCAAAAGACACACACACACACACACACACACACACACACACACACACACACACA
>JANHMN010000008.1:59294608-59329736 GCA_030674055.1 Rhabdomys pumilio
TATATATATATATATATATATATATATATATATATATATATATATATGAAGCCCACAGAACCCATCCTTTGTTTCAGTTGGATTATGTCACAAGGCAAGCTCAGCAGGCAGTCTATTCTTCTAGATTCCTGTAGAAAGTTGTACAGACAGCCAGGTGGATAATTCCACCTGGGTCTTATTGTGGCAAGGTCTACTGTGATAAACAAGTACTGCTCAAGGCTGGGGGAGGGCACCGGTCAGGTTCTAAGGAGACACCAGCCCTCAACTTCTAGGCTCTTCCAACTCTAATTAGCACCTTAGTATCAGAAACTCCACAACGCTCCTGTGACAGGGTACTGCCCACAAAAATGTGGGAATGAGTATTTTTCTCTCCAGCAGTTTTGTGTGCTCGTGTCAAGGGTAAACACAAGGACTCCTTAGAGCTACAGGGATGCCCTGATCCATCTTGGGCCCATTCTGGTAAGCTAACAAGAGCACTGGATAGAGCCAATGGGGCTCCTGTAGACTGGGTTCTCGAAGGAGCTTATGGACGTTGGAGAACTCGCCAGGTACAGGATGGGCAGCAAGAAGCATGTAGAGAAAGCTTTCTCGAGTCGGTGAGCTTCCTATCACTATAACAAATACGGATGACTGTCAGCTGTCAAAAGGGAAGGTTTATCTGGGTCACAATTTTGGAAGTTCTACTCCAAGATCTTTTGGTTGTGCAGTTAAGACAGGACATCCTAGTAAGTATGAGTACTGCAAAATGTTTCATCTGGTGGACAGGAAACAAAATGGAGAAAAAAGAGACCAAAGTCTACTGTCCCCCTTCAGGGACACACCCAATGGCTGAGGCTCCACTACCTCCCAATGGTACACCCTGAGTGTCCGATACCAGGACCCCTGGAGGACCTTTAAGTTCCAAATCATGGCATTTCTCATTGACTTAGATGTGCTCCTTGAGAAAGGACTGGGTTTCTCTTCTAGGAATTTAAATCCATGAAGCCTGGGCCAGAGGCTTAAATTACGCAACAAAACAAAACAAAACAAAACAAAAAAACAAAAACAAAAACAAACAAAAATAAACAAAACAAAACTCTTGCTATGTTTCCCAGGCCTAAATTCTTGGGTTTCTTGCAATCCTCCTACCTCAGTCTTCATAGTACGATAGTACGACTATAGGCTTGTGTAAACAACCCGGACACAGAAAACAACTTTGCTGTGTGCTCCAGGACATGCTGCTGCTGCTGCTGTGCTGCTGCTGCTGCTGGTTTGGTGTGTGTGTGTGGGGGGGGGGGGGGGGGGGTAAATTATTATGTGCTGTTTAAGCTTGTTAAGCATGAAATCTGGGAGCAAGAATGCCCCTTCTGGTCTCTTCCTAACTCCCCTGTTCCTGATCAGACTGGGTCCCTGGGCCTCAACAGGGAGAAGGGGAAAGAACAAACATCTAGGGTATTAAAACAGTCCGCCCTTGAGAGCAGCTAGAATGCAAGCTGTTTCCAGTGGAAGCTACTGTTGTCGGTCTCATGGTATAAAAATGCCTGTGGTTGAACAGAGAATCGGGAAGCTCATCCATGGAGACTAAGCTCAATATGGGGCTCCACTTGACTGCCTCAGCTCCCCAGTCAGTTTCTGCTGCATATTTGTAAGTCCGATTTGATTATGATTTACTTCCTGTCTGCAACTTGCTATTTGTTCTCTCATGCTTGCTCTGGTCTTAGTCTGTTCACTTGTTGTTTGAAACTGAAAGTATGGCCACCTCTCATCCACTGGAGCGTGCACACCATTGCTGTTGTCATACTGACCTTACTCACACAGCCTCTGAAGTAAGAATTCTTCGAGCGACCCTACTTCCTGTTCCTGCTTCAAGCCACTCTCCCTGTCAGAGCCAGGCTCCAGCCTGCACAGTCCTGCCTCCTCCCAGGCCTGAGACGATTCTTAGTCCCCAATAGCCTTCTCAATTCCTCTGACCTCCCATCCAAGGCCCTGTTCTAGAACCCATCAATCACCTCCATGTTTGTCTTCTAATGCTCTCCCCCTCCTCTCCAGGCCTGAGTGCTTTGTTCTCAATTCTTCTCTTGAACAGTGTGTGTCTCTCAATATACAAAAAAAGAAAGAAAGAAAAAAAGAAAGAGGAAAAAAAGAGACCCGCTTTGAAAGAATTTAAAAGCTATTTTGACAGGATTAATTTAAGAAACTTCCATGTAGCATCCCCGCGATCCAGGAAAGAGGGCAGGTTGCATAAGAATGCCTGAGAAAGGTACTAGCTGATACCCCCATTGTCTCCATAGCAACGGGTCCCCAAATTTTCCTGAGTGCTCACTTAGGCAACAAGGACAGTTGCCAGCATGAAGGTCTACCCACTGGCCACCAGGAAACAAGCATGATTACTGAGGCCTCCAGAGACTTCAGGAGCAGTCAGCAGGGTAGGCTGGCATGGGACCCAACCAATGGAACTGCAGAATACGGACGGGATACAAGAGCTTTGAGATCAAGGCACGGAACAGGGGACAGGGGGAGAGACAGTGGGTTGTCAGCAACCCCTGGTGACAATGGCCTCAGTTAACCTTATGCTGAAATGCACTTTGAAAAGACTTTTAAGAGATGCAAAAGGCCCTTCTCAAAGGGATGGCAGGAAAAGTCAGTCAAGCAGGGGCAAGGAGAGAAAGAGCAAGCAAGGTGCAAGGCGGTCACCTGAATACAAATGGAGTTCAGTGGCTGCTACAGACTTATTTTCTCTGAGGAGTGGGAGAAAAGGGAGAGACAGCAGAAGGCAGGCAGTATATAAGAAGGGCAGGGACAGTGACCTGGGACAATTACTGAGTATGGAGGTACTCTGAGCTTTGCAGTGAGGGGTGGGGGCAGGGTGGGAGCGGAACCAAATGGCCTAGAACTCTAATAGAACTCTAAGCATTTGCGAAAGGTCAGCTTACAGAACAGGCCTGTGGGCAGTGCGCTGTCTGGTCACCCTCACGTTACCCACTGTTTTCTGGCCAAGTTGAATTGTGCAGCTTGGAGAAAGCCAAGAATAGCCAGTACCTTGTAACTTGGCAATGTCCACCTTCAAATCTCTTCCTGTAGGCTGTTTCTGTCCTCCAACAAAATGGGCATGTATTAGTTATCAGTGTCCAAGATTATGGGGACTGCGATTTGGGTACCCAGTACTGCTGCTTACTATGCTCACCCCTGGGTGCCCCTGTAAGTCCTGGCCTCAGTTTCTTGGTCTAGCAGATGGAAAGGGATGTAAAAAGGCTGAAAAGAAATGATGTAATCACATGGCAAAAAAAAATGTGAGTCGAATATAAATGGGATGGGGGGTGGGGGTGGGGGAGTGGACACAACCAAGAACCATTTCTTCTAGAACCACCTGCTCTAGTCTTTTCTCGGGTGGAGGAAATGCTGGGTAGGAACATCTCAGCCGTGACTGCTAAATCAGCAGCAGGAAAGTCTGGGGTTTTGTTGTAATTCTTTTGTGTGTGTGTGTGGAGAAAAATAAAACTTGCGGCAAGTAAACGGAGATCTTTTTTCCCTTTGGTTCATGTAAACCCTGGCCCAACAGGTAATTTTGTCATTAGCCTCTTTCTCCACTAATTACTCACTATGAACAGCTGGAAAGGGGAATTGCTCACCTTGAGAAGAAGGTACTTAGTGCCTCAGAGTGTTGTCACTTAGTGGGGGAAAGCAGAACCTCTTCCAGAAACAAGATGAAGTAAACAAAACAGGCCCCCAAATTAGACATATCCTGACAAGGGCCATGAAATGGAACAGCTTTATTTGCATCCATCTAGCCAACACGCCACCCCCTGGCTTCTGGGTAGTTCCACTCTCTAGTATTGACTTCTATCAGGGTATAGAAATAGCAGCTGCCTTACAGCAAGGTAATGCTTGTAATTTTAGACATGCTGGCAACCGGAGAGTACAGCTGGGGAATGGCAGGTTGTTCTGGATGGAACAGAAAAGCTAAACTTGAAAAGAAGGCAAGCCCAGTTCTAATCCTGTCTAAGAGAAATATGTGGAGCCTAGAACTCACTGTGTATGATGCAAGGCAAACACCCAGGAAAAGCAAGACCCTTCGGAGAGGACGCAGAGCAGGCAGATGCTACACTTTTGGGATAACAAAGAAAAGGATGATGCTGTGCTGTAGGACAGGCAAGGTTTGAGCCCCGGGCCTGGGAGCAACACACTCGTCCTTGCCTTTGTCTACAGAGCAGAAAGTGTACATCTAGAACAAGGCATGTATTTGGAGGACGACACAGAAGACAATCAAGTCCAGCTTCCCTGCTTCGCTTATGTAAGAACTGATTTTTTTTTCTCATTTGCAAATCAGGCCACTAATCCCACAGGTCAGAGTCAGACTGTTGGCCCTGGGGTAGAAGAGATTGGCCAAAACACAGGTCATTTGCTTCTCTGCTACATATTTCTCCTTCATCTGCACTCCCCAAAGTGGGTGCCCTCAAGGCATGTCTGGCATGCCAGGCTTCTGCTCCTGCCAGCCTCAGGACAGAAGGCTGGGGGCCCAGACCTGCAGAAGCAACCAGGCCGTTGTCTGCCTCATCGTGTCTCTCCCACAATTACAATGCGAGTATTTCCTCCATCCATTCACAGGGAGGAATGCTGGGACACTCTGCTCTCATACTGCTCTCGGGACCAATTCTGGACAGTTCTATTTTGCAACAGACGTTAAAGGGGAATTGACTGGCTACAATTCTTAGTCTTGACTCCTGTAATGGTAATAAGCTCAGAGATCTACTCTCTGGCTCAGAGGTATGTGACAAATGAGGAGCCGAGCCCCTTCACTGCCAAAATTCACAGGCCTTTCTAGTTGCCCCTTTTGTCCCTAAACCCTGAATCTACCTTCTTGGGTGGCCTTTGCTCTGGGCCACCAGGTAGGCTGGAGCTGGGCCCAGTGTTCTCCTTGACAGGAAGCAGAAGAACAACTGTGCTTCTGCTGGGTAATTGGTGCATATGCCTAATGATCTGTGGGGCAACTTAGGTTCTATTCAATTTGATTCAATTTAACTAAATGAATTCAATTCCGTCCTGTTTATTGAGTGTCCAGATAAATGCAATGCCTTCTCCTGGTTCCTGGGGAGTGGGTTAGGAAGGAGTGCATCAGTGGGTTAGAGCAAGACACTCTCAAGATGGTTTTCCTATCCTAGCTGCTTGGTCCTCTTTGAAAACAATACCCTCCTTCTTGGGGTTTCCACCATGATTGCAATCACCTTGGGGCCTTGGCTTGCTGGTGAGCAATGCTGGAGAAGGTACAGGCAGAAGAGTAGAGACACAAAGTACTGTGTCCTAAGGATTGGGGGCATTCTGGAAATTTAACTCTGCCATGCAGACTCAAAAGAAAATTTCCCACAGCTCAAGAGTTACTGGAAAACAGATTCCATGTCATCTTCCATAACACCTACCACATTTCAGAAGCAAGATCTTCAGGAGTCATTTTCCCCCAGCCCGTAACCTGAGAGGGCTAACTCATGTCTGTGTCAATCTCCAGACACTCCTCCTCTAAATTCTGTAAACACAGGGGCCAGAAGAGCCACACCAGAACATGACTAGAGATTTACACTTCCTTTGTGACCACATCCATAGGCCGTATGGCCTACAGAAGGACGCTAAAACAACAACCTGACAGGAGCCAAAAGGGTGGCCATCTGCCATTTTCAGTCCCCTCCCGGTCCTGTACCCTGCTGCTCTCCACACAGCCTACATTGCAAACAAAAATCCTCAGCATAGGCTGGACCTAGACTTCAACTTCTCTCACCATAAAGAACCTCACAAATCTTGAGCATAGCTGGCACATGGTTTATACCACACCTCTTCCTGAGAGTGCCTCACTCCAGTGTACATTACCTAAACCCCAATACCACAGAAGCACTTGACAGATTCAAATTCAAGAAAAGGCAGAGGAGATGGACTTGCCCCTCTGGGCAGTGTCTTGATCAGAGTAAACCCTTTATGTCTTCTTCCTCTTTACCCCAGGGTTTTAGGATCTCCTCATCTCTCGAGAGGAGATGGGCAGGGGATAAGTATGTGCCTACCCTACAAGTCTCTACAGCATGGTTCAAGTGGAGTCCTGCCCGCCCACAGGGCACAGCCTGAAGCCACCTTTACTGAGGCAGCATCATAGCTTCTCTAAACCAGTGGCTCTCACTCTTCACAATGCTGTAATAAGTTCTTCATGTTGTGGTGATTCCCAAGCATGGAGTTGTTTTCATTGCTACTTCATAACTATACTTTTGCTACTGTTATGAATTGTAATGTAAATCTAATATAATATGCAGGATATCTGATACGTCACCCCTGTGAAAGGGTTGTCTGACCCCCAAGGGGATCGTGACCCAGAGGTTGAGAACCATGGCAAACTCTCTCCACCTTCCATGCCCAGATGCAGATCTCCCTGCTGGCCTTGCACATGATGGGATACCCAATCCACCTTTTTTTTTTCAGGGTAACAATCTATCTATTTCTTATAAGTCGAAAATTTGATTGTACATTTGATCAGATTGTTAGCTTTTTCTGTTTTATTTCTTTTGAGAACCTTTGAATAAAAACATCTGAAACTTTCAAAAAAAAAAAAAAGTCGAAAATTCATCTGTCTTGAAAAGTCTCATTTGATGCTAACCCTGTGACAAAGTCTAGTTAACACCAGCCTCCGGTTTTCCATACTGGCAAGGCTGACTAAGGCTCAGAGAGACAAACCACCTTTTCAGAGCTTGCACCTTAAGCACAATGTAGGTCAAGGTGAATCAGGCTTAGTTTCCTGACTCTCACTGTCTGCAGCATCCGTATCCTCCAACAGGTAACCAGCGCTCTTTCTGCTCAGTGGCTCTTCAGCAGCAAATCTCTCCCCTCACAGTTTTAAAAAAAGTTTCATATAAAGATGGGGACAGTGGCATAAGGCAAAATCTGTCTGCTCCATTTCATCAAGGACCTAATGCCCTACCACATGTTAGGCATCTTCCTGCAAACCTGCGCACATCGGAGACAAGCATCTTACTCTGTGTAATTGATTATGACGTGGCTAACAGAACAACTTAATTAAAGGGCAACTGCATTTCCAGATGGCTTGTCAATGGAGGCCCCACTATTTTGACCCCCTAACACCCTGAAGTGGAAAAGAAGCCTTATGAGCAGAGCAGAAGGACAGAGAGAGGATAACAGCTGCATAGGCATCTTTCCTGGGCATCTCTTGCCAAACTCAAGTGCCAAACACAGGGCATCAAGCCAGGGTCTGATGGGTGACACCCCAGGCTATACACCTTTTTGTCACAAGGTTTTAGAGGAAACATAAGCCATGGAAAGAAAATATGGCCCTGGAGACACGGAGACTGTGTTGTATTGGAGTAAAGGCAGACACTGCAGCCAAGGGTCTTCTGAGTCAAGTTGCAGAGAGCAGGATAGTGGCTTAGACCTTCTGTGGCAGACAAAAAACCCTGTGAGACAGAACGTCCCGCTACCTGTTCTCAGGCCTTTCCAGGGCTAGGATTTGAATGTCTCCCTGCTCCACACTCCTTGTGGGAACATGTCCATGCCTGAATACATATGTGGAGAGGCAGTGGGTATTGTCACAAAGACAGTTCAAGGGATGCAGAGCTGCAAACCATATATGGCAAGAAACACGCTCCTGGATCACCAAGCCAAGATCTGCCCATGCTGCATGGACTCACAATTCTTTCTTGAGTGAATGGCTGTCATATATACGAAGGGCAAGCACTATTGGAAGCAGCCCTCCCCCACGCCATCCTCTCTCAACCCTAGAGAAGAAGGTGAGTAGCAGGAGAAAAGTCATTCGGCATGAAAACGGCTTTTGAAGGAACGGACCAGTGCTGAGCCAGTACTGGAGCCACTGTGAGGTGTCCTGCAGTTGATGTTTCTGCAAAACCAAACGGACATGTGAAGCACCTCAGTCATGTTGGGATGTTCCTATTTATCCTGCCAAGATGACAGAGAGGCTGCTGGGTTAAGGAGAAAGATGGGTGTGAGCTCCACTTTCCTTTCAACTCAGGAGACGATGCGTAATGAGTACCAGGCTGTGGGACCAAGAGGAGAAAGAGGAGGGTGGAGGGATCTAACTAAGCTCAGTTAGTGACTCAGTGATAAGGAAAACTGGAGATTCATTCTGGCCAATGAGAAGGGAGCTTTAAGGAAGTGCATGTCACACAATTAAGGAGGTATCCAGCTGTCCAACATTTGGGGACTTAGACTTTACAGGTCATAGAAAACAAAAACAAAAAAGTAAAACAACAACAACAACAACAACAACAACAACAACAACAACACGTCTGGCCATCCAACCCAGCCCCTTCCCCTGCTACTTACTGCTATCGAGGTGTGTTCAGACACATGTTCCTTCTTGATATTTCTTTCTTGGTCTTGAAAGGTACCATGAGGGAAAGATTAAGGACACATATATTCCGGCTCACCCTCCAATACTGCCAACTGAGTAGTTCTATAAATTTGGCAAGTCAGAAGACTCCTGCAGAGCCTTACCATTCTCATCTATAAATGGGGACAGCAGCAGTGCCTTCCTCATGAGCACACGGCACAGTGTCTAGTGTGAAATGAACTCTCAGTTGATTGATTTTAATATTGCCACACCCCACTGCTGGGGAAGGACCAGCCTGGAGCTCTTCTTGACTTTGGTCCTCAATAGACCAAAGTGAAATGTGTGTCTAGTCTCACATAGCATGGGAAAAGAAGGCATTTGCAGCAATAGAGTCCCTCATAAGCAACCAAAAATGATATTACCTGGGAAGGGGGCCACTTTTTACTAGTGTTTCTGAGACAGGTCACTTACTATGTAAATACTTTTCCCAAGGTGAATGTCATATCCAAAAACCCGAAAAGGAATTCTTAAACTTTGTAAATGTGGGAGCACCTCCTTTCCCTTATTCTATTTCTTCCCCTGGTCCTCTCTGGGACCACAAAGTTTATGGAAAGCTATCCTTCTCTCCTCTGTAGTCTCAGTGAATCCGACTTGTAAACTCCTGGCAAGAGAGCAGTATTTTCAGTGCACTAACCCAGGTAGAGCCCTCTCCAAGGGAGCACGTCCCATACTCGGTGTGTAGCTTCCCACCTAAGACACCCTTCAATCCCTGTCTAGGACCCAGAGGCCGAGAGAGCTAGAGGGGTACAAGATCGCACAGCTACAGAAGCACGGGGATGAGATGTAGATGCACACCTGTGTGATGTTGTGAGCTCTTCCACAGCCTCCCCTCCGATTGTTCAAGCTCCACCTTTCCCATACCTGGTGAGGTCAAGCATAGGCTTCCAGACAGGAAGGGAGCAGGGCAGAGAAATGAGAGCTCTTTTCCTTGCATGTCACAACCCATTTTGCATGCAAACCCTTCCATCCTCCTCAACTTTAAAAGAATATTATTACATTTGACCCCATTCTGGGGAGTATTCAGATGATCTGACTAAACCTCCTGTTTAGCCAGACTGCTACCAGATCCTCCATCTTTCAAGGACCACATCCTTCTCGGAGCAGGATGTAGTTCTTGCAGGACCTGGGGGGGCATTCTCTGGTCACATCCTGAGTCTCAAAGAATTCACAATTATACTCTAGTTTTGGCCCTGTTGCTGAATGGCAGTGTGCCGGCAAACTCTTTCCAGGCCTCAGTTTGCCCATCTGAAAGATGAAGGGACTGGAAAAGGTTACACAGTCTTTTCTGGGACCACCATATTTCTATTTTGTGCAGGTTTGGAGACAGCCATTTTTAGTGTCCAGAACTCCAAAGTGTAATCCTGAAGGTAATGCCTAGCTCCAGGAGGCAATCCATTATTCACCCATTTAGAAACTGGGTCAATTTCAAAGAAAGGCTTTTCTGCAGGAATCTGAATGCTGGCATTACTGGGTCACATCTATCCACAGCCTATCTTTGGTTTTTTCTGTTTGTTTGTTTATTTTGTTTTTTCTTTTGTTCTGTTTTAGTGCTGGGGATGGAATGAGCTCAGCTGATGTTCTACCACGGAGTCACACCTATCACTCTCTTAAGGTGTCCAGGCAGAAGGAAACTCAGCAGTGCTTTCCCAGGGTTCCACAGGGCATGAAAGAAACTTGTCCTCAAGATCTTTCTAGCTTCTTCTCTAGGGAGCCCCACATTCTGGGTCTCTGAGGGTTAAATCCTTTAAGCAGTGTGGCAGGCAGCACAGTTTGTTCTCAGCATGCCAAACATTCTCTGGATTCTCCCTAAGCAAAACCAGGCCTTTATTCAGCCTTCTTTGCCTGAGCTGACAACTCCTAATCCTTGTTCTCTAGGATTCTACTGCCCATTCCCATGGGGAAACTATTTGTAGTTTTAGACCAGGTATCATCACTTGGAAATAAGACATTAAACTCGACCACATAGAAAGAATTCATCAATAGTCAATTTCTTCCTTGTTTGCACCATCTGACTAAGCTGCTGAGAAGTAGGATGATGGAGTCCTGGGCTGAAAACCACCTAGAGGGCCCACACATTCTAAATCAAAGTGACTGGATCCCAGTGATCAGGACTCAGCAGGCCAGCAATTGGTCTCTGTTGCTATGGAACAGAAGACCCATGGGTGATTCCAGCCACAGGAGAAGAGACCCTACTTAGAGCCATCAGCCTGGGAAGTTGGCCCAGGATGCTTCCACTCTCACAAGAGAGAAGAAGCGCACAAACAGGGTTCGTTCACAGGGAGTGTCACCCCACTGTGGTTTCTACGACATACTTCTCTACATAAGCCTTCCTCAGAACCTAGGTTGGCTCACCCAACAGGCCACCAGCGGTCCAGGAGCAAAGCCCTCATATTTCAGATTCCTATTCCTGGGTCTCTGGACTCTCTTTAGCAGCTATTTTGGGTTCTAAGACCCTGGCCTTCCATTAACAAGGAAGGCCTTCCATTTCTTCCTTTAACAAGGAGAAAGATAATTCAACTCTCAAAGTATAGACTTTCCTTCCCATGGAAACCAGCCAAAGGCATTGGACAACTCAGCACCAGTGGCTCACACTCAGGCTTGAACTGGGCAGATGTGGCCTCACCATGTGAGTAAGGCTTGGGACAAGGGATTTCAGAACACCAGTCCTTTTAAGACTCCCAGATCCTGAGCTGAAAGGAGAGCCCCATGGCTCCTGGGTTCCTGGCTTCTAAGAGTCTCCAGGTGAATAGGGTCACAAAGGCATGAGACCTGGAGCCCACTGATCTAGTGACCTGGGTTGTTTTTACAGTATCCCTACAAGCCTTTCATAGGGCCCGTGTGTAAACATATAGAGCCGACGTCCTAGACTATCTACTCCCAGAAAGCATAAACCTGGCAAGTGGAATAGGGCTTGAGGATCTGTCTTCAAAACAAATGAAACAGTAGATTTGATACTTGGGCTCCGCATCCAGATGTTGGCTGAAGAGCAAAGCTGAGGCCATCTGGAAGGTGGATTGCCTGGATCCCAGAAAATCCCATTACATCCTCTCCTCACTGATGAGTGGGGTCATGGAGAGGCAAGGAAGGGTCTCTCACTTGCTCACTCATGGGCACTGCCTACCAATGGAGGCATTTCTGAAGACAGGGTGATGAGAAAGCTTGGCCAATGCCAGAGGGAAGAATGTAAAAACTGGCAGGTGGACTAAGTAGGGATTGTAACTCCAAGCAAGGTGGGGTTAACCCCCAAGAAGGGTGGCTTGTCTTACCAGTTACGACCAGATTAAGTTTGAGTCCTACAGTACTCTGGCCAGAGGAAATGAACTCAAATGAAACCAGCACTTAATAGAGTGTTGACATAAACATGGATATCCCAAAGAAAGTTGAACAACTGTCACATGCACATTGCTTCCTGTATGCCTTTCTAACTTGCATATGATAGTTTCCATGAAGCATATGCAGTCCAGGGTTTTGCCCACATCATATTTAACTCCTAACTTCCAAATGTTATCTTTAAGCTTTTCCCATCATTTTCCATGGAGTTACTGAACCAATTCTTTATCACTCTGGAGATGAAGGAAGGCCTTGCAAGGCTTGCTGGGTCAGTGACTATGTTCCAAGGTACATACAAAACAGCTTTAAAAAAGACTGAAGAAACATTGGCAGTGCCCTACTTCTCTGGCTTGCTCACTATTGTATGCCAAGGTTACACCTTTTCAAAGTAGCAAGTCCACTTCCCCAAAGCCCCAGAGAATAAGACATATGAAATGGAAGTTTGTTCCAGGCTCAGGGAAGGGGTGAGGCATTGTCTATATAGACACAGACAGCTTCAAAGATACAGATAGCAGTCTCATGGCTGGCCAGACCAAGGCCATTCCCCTACAGGAAAGCCAGGACACAGGACAGTTTTTAGAGATCCTGAGTTTCCCTGGTGTTTCTTGATGTAGAGAAAGGAAGTTTGCTGTTCTTCTTAAGCACACCTCTGTCACCTGACACCAAGACTCTTAGATTCTTCACAAATTAACATGCACACAAAGCAACAAGTTAGCATCACTGAGCAGGGCACGGGACTGGTAAGTTGATTTGTATATCTTTTCCTCTACTCCTTAAACTTTGGACTTTAGTCCATCAAAGAATGGAGAACTCTACAAAGTTCATCCTCCTTATGACCTCAAGGATATTGGATACTCTATGAGCCAACCAGGCCATCACCTCCATATCTCTGTTTAGAAAGAAATTGTTTCAGACAGTTAGCCTGTCACCCTTTAGGGAAAATAGTCAGCCATTTGTACAGTCCTCGAAATTAGACAGACTATTCCAGGATACCTTGGCACTTTCTAGCCAGGATCTTAAGGAAGCTATTTAACAAGGGTGCATGGTACAATTTCAATCCATAATTGAAGCAGGCATTTGCAGACTTTAACCTCTAGAATTCCACGTGAAGATGGCTGAATTAATACAGGCAGTGAAGCACTTGGCAATTGAACTATCATAACATTTCAGAATAGGTTGCTGGCCAATCAATGTCACTTCCCCAAGAGTCTTCCTATGCCTCCGTCCTTCTTCAAGGTGCCCAGAACTTCCCTGTGACACAGTTCTTCAGGAGTGAAGGCCTGGTAGTCAGAGATAGCCAGCTTTCAACTGCAGTGGGAACTATACCCAACGATGTAAAGTTTTGAGTCTTGCTCCAGCTCTCAAGACTCCCATAATCCCCAGCACCATCCTCTGTGACCTCCAACATACTTTAGGCAGCACCTCACTCTGTTCCTGGTCACTGAGTCTTTCACCGAGCACCAGAGGTTTCCACATATACTGGTGAGAAGGGACCTGCTCAGCTTTCTCCTTGTCTTTGAGCATGCACTTCCTCTACAAAAGTTTCAAACCCAGAGACATGGGCTCACAGCCAGACAACTTGACCTTACATGGCTCCTAACGTCAATTTTAGGCCAGAGCTATTTGGGAAAGGCTAGAATCTACGTCTACACTGTTGTAAAGCGTGGAAAACCCCAAAGCTACTCCTTTGGGACCACAGCACACACTCATAACAGTCTTGAAGCTGGGATTGAACCTATCTAATTCCCTCTACTGTTGATAATCACTGTCTTCACTGAGCAAGAAACAAGGGTAGCATTTTTTTTAAAAGGGGAGAGGTACTCCTGAGTCTCAAGTCTAGAATTTACTGAGGTATATGAGGCAAGTAGGTTCATGGAGACCAGCCAGAGAGGAGAAGTTCGGAAGTTGAGAGCTCCATCCCAAGGTGGCTGTAGAGCCAGCACCCAGGAACCAGCTGAGGGAGGAAGTTTAAATTGTGCCCATCCATATTTGCCTGATGCATAATTAGCACTTGATAAAATGAGTCGAAAAGTACATTGTTTGGTTTATAAATTTTTTTAAAGTACAAATACATCTCCTCTTCAACAAAGAAGAGAAAGTACAGGGACTCAGTCAGACAAGACAGGAGCCTGGGGCATATCCCTTCCTCCCTAGAATGTAAGAGGGTTCAGGGCAATCCTTGTTCTTCAGATACCTAAAAAACAGGGCAAGCAACACTTGCACACATGAAACCTTTCTTTTCTGTATCCCCTTCATCTGAGACATCCCAGACACATCTCTTAAAACAAGGAACAATCATCCTTATGAACATGCCTGGGAGAACTCACAAAGACATCCTAGGGGAAATATGATTTCTTAGATTTCAAGAAACTCTGGACTTCCTAAAAGATACTGTCAGTAACCTGACTGTGTAACCAAGGCTGAGCAGGTCACACAGCAGGTGAGTGTACCACCTGAGCATGACATCAAGGTGTTCTAACCCACCTGAGCATGCATGCAGGGGAATGGCCTTTCCCCTCTCCAGCATGAGCGTAAGTGCTCACATCATGGGGCAGGAGACTCATTTTTCCCTGTTCACAAAGAAACATACACTTAGCAAAGTACAAACTTGTTGGGCTTATTAAAAAGACCTTTTCTGTTTCCTCTTCTTTTGTCGTAGAAATAGTTCCTTCTAAAATACCTTACAATATATTTTCATTGATGCATATTAATAAAACAGATTAAGAGTGTTTGTTGTGATATTTCTATGCATATATATGTGCATATATATGTGCATATATATATATATATATATATATATATGATATATCAGCCCATAAGACTCCCCAGTCTCTACTAATTCCTACTTTTAGATTACCCTACTTTAGCTTCTGCCTATGACAAAGAACATGTGTGGTATCCATCCTTCTATGTCTGGCTTATTTACTTAACATGATATTCTCTAGTTCCACCCATTTTGCTCCCAATGATATGAGTTTATTCTTCATCATAACTTAATATTTCTTTCTCCATTGTATATACAGAGCATGTTTTCTTTATTCATTTTAGCTACTGTGAACAGTGTCAAAATAGACATGCCATGTCTATTTTGAAGGTATATCATTGGTGTACTGAGTTAATTCCTTTAAGATGTGTACAAGGGAGTGGCATAACCGGATCATGTGGTAGATCTGTTTTTGCTATTTGGAAGGACCTCTATACTGTTCGCCATAGTGTCTGTACTAATAGCTCCTTCTACAGCCAGTAACAAAACCGACCACCTAATGCCATGCAAATCAGCTCATCACATCTTTTCCAGGAAGCTTTATCTAATTAACAGGATAGACTCTGCAGTCCTCCAACACAGTCCCAGGCCACACACTCCCTCAAGTCACCTAAAGGAAATTTACAAAAATTCTGGACTGCTTGTTGAGCTGGAGTGTTGTTGTTGGAGCCTCAGAAAAACTGCCAGCTAGATATAGAGAAGAAAAAATAATTTTTATAAATATGTTCCAAATATCACATGAAATATACTAAAATTACTTGTTCTCTGAAACTCACATTTAATTGGGCATCTTGTGTTTGTTTTAGTTCTGTTGGTTGTTTTGTTTAATTCTTTTTTTTCCTAATCCTTGCTATCCATCTGTTTTGCTTACACATAAGGAAAAAAATGAAGAAAAAGGTCTATGAAATCCAGATAAAGAGAGATGGAAAAGACAATGCTTCAAACCTCTAACACTAAAGATTCTCTGAGACCTTCACTGAGACATTTACGTCCTGTTCTTATAGTGGATCATCAGCACCACCTTAGAAGATGGGAAACAGCTGTTGAAAGAAAAATCTCCAGGTCAGAATCAGGAAACCAGACTCCCAGGACAGGGTGCACTTCCAGTAATGTTTCCTCTGAGCACATTGCTCAGCTCCTGGAGTTTTAGCTGTTTTTCCCCCTACCCTTTTTTCTTTTACTCAACAGAAGTGATGGAAAGATTTAATGCAGTGATGCATAAAGAAAGTGCTAAGTTATTGGAAGAGGTCTGTAAGCACAAGGAGACATGCAATTGGTCGTAGAAATACCCAGTTCTTCCTGCCTCAGAGCAAAGGAGGACTCATCCACTTATCACTCAGGCACAGTTCAAGCCATGGTAGATGGAATTTAACAAATCATGTGTTGAAAGAAATTACTGGATACAAGCTTTGTGCACACAAATTGACATAGCCTGATTGTTTTCTGATTGGAGAATGTTTGAATGACTATACTATGAATATATTTATGTATATGTATATGTATATATTTGTATATGGCAATTTTAGAAAGCCATGTGTTTCAAGATTTCTTCCCTTAATTTTGTTAATTAGTGACCATTTTGCCTTATTTCCTTAATGTTCATTCCAAAAAATATTGGTTAAAATTTTGTATTTTAGTTAATTACATTTAATAATCTTTCCAAAATAAATAATATAGAAATAAAAAAGAAAGAAAGAAAGAAAGAAAGGAAGGAAGGAAGAAAGAAAGAGAGAAAGGGACAACGTGGACAAAGCAAATACAGGCGCTCACAAAGACAACACTCTTACCCTGTATGAGAGCAAAGGACTCTGCACTCATTCTTACAGGGCATCATGTGAATCCTAGGAGCACTGGTGTTCACAATGACAGCCCTGCGTGGCATCACAATGATCACAGGATACTCAGTTTCTTTAAGGAGGCAGGGAAGTGCTCCAATCAGGAAAACCCATTAGGGCCCAAGTCCTTCAGCAATTGATACAGCCCAACCAAGAACCTTGAGACTTGATTTCTAAAGTGTGTTCAGTACCCCGATGGGCCAGGCACTGTGCTATTCACATTCCAGAGCTTAGAGTCTGTGTTCACACTGTTGGTTAGCATCCCCACTGATAAACAGTATCCCAGTGACAAATGAACCAAACCACGGGTGGACAACTCCCCCGTGGAACCACAAAGTGCTGGAAATGTGAAAGGACTCAGCAGATGTTGAGGCTGGATTAGCTCCTTATAGAAGTGACAGCACAGAGAAGGACAAAGAAAAGGTGCCGGTATGCTCCCAAATGAACACAAGAATGCTGCTCCCTCGAGGAGGGAGAAGTGGAATGACTTAAGAGTGGGTCATACGGCAGCAAACTCAAGTGAGCAGTTGCAGACATACTGCACCCAGTCAGATGATGCTCTTGTAAAACAAAGCTCCTGAGACTATTTCAAATGCTTGGTATGTCATAAACCATCTATTTCATTAATGTTTAGAGAATAGGTAGCTAGCCTAGGGGTTTTCCCAAACAAATGGCTAGGCTCACCACAACTCTGATGTACAAAGCAGGAGAGTAGTCAGACATTGGCCTAAGGAGAGTAAGACAGATGACCCTCCACCTAGGATATTAGCCAGAGCTAAATGTAGATTTTCTGGAATGAGCACGCTAGGGGTCATGTTGGGCTGAAATAAATGAACAGTGAATGAGACATCACAGTCAGACCAATAGGCTGGCCCACCAAAAGACATTCTTCCCCAGTCTAACTTTTTAACATTTAAACAACTACCCTGAATGCACTCCATGCCACAGGCACATACTGGCTAAAATAGAACTTGAGGGTAGGGGAATGTTAAAAGACAAAACAGGCATAGCCTTACCCTCAGAAAATTCACTTTCTAAGCTACCCACCAAAACCCATCAAGGCAATGATACAAGAACTGACATGTGCTAAAGAAACCCATGTAATATCACCATAAAGAGTGTTGGGCAGGCAGCTTCTTCCACAGAAGCCTCAAGGCCTGAGGCCATCAATGCAAAACACAAATTCAGAAAAAGCCAAATTTCCCTGGCTACTCCAAAATTGATGTTTCCAAAGGCAGGCCCTCCTAAATCTAATCTAGAACCGTAATGAAGCCCACAGGAGTTCCCACAGGTCAGATGTGGGAGTCCCTAGTCTGCAGAAATGAAAACAGGGAGAGCCATGGCGCTGCACCAGGCTCTCTGAATGCTATATGAGCCCCAGAAGCCACAGGAGATGGACTGCACAAGCCTTTGCAGGCCACTTGCCAGAGTCACAAGGCTGGTAGGTCAAGGCAGAACTCAGGACCCTGCCCAGTGTCCAGCTCACTCCTGCTGCTGTATGCCACCTAGTGAGGACAGGTCACAAAGGCAGGGGTGTCAATATCTAGGCCTCATCTAAGGCTCATAGGTGAACCTAACTGGCATCCCAAGCACAACTCCTCCTCTTGTATCATGTTAAAAGTCCCAAGTAGACTGGAAAGCAGGGCTTTGAAGCAGTGGCCAAATTGCTAATTCTCTAAATTCTACTGCAACTGAGGGTTGTGTTTGTTTAAACCAAAGGTAGCCATGAGAATGTCCCACTAGGGTCCAGTCATATCTTGTCAGGGGCTTTATGGGAATGTCTCAAGTCATAATTTTTAAGGGTTTGGGTTGGTTCAGAAAACATTTTTTTTTCAATATGGCATCCTGTGTGTTCATTTTTCTTTTTCAGATGACTGAAGGTGACACTTAGCCAGCCGGGAAAGCTGTGGGGCACCAGGGCTCACATTCCAATGGCATAACATATCTAGACTTGGGCACACACATACAAAAAAAAATAGCAAAGGCAAGAACTCTCCAACTGTAAAGCACACTAAACATAACTTTATAAAGAGGCATATATGGAATTTGTCATATATAACTATAACTATATATATGTAACTAAGTTATTAGTAAAAATATAAAGTTTTTCTTAACAATGCTCTTGACAGTAGTGAAAACTGCCCTTTCTCAAAATACTCTCAAAACAGGAAATCAGTTAATTATGGTGCCTTTATATAATTCGATTTTTACAAGTATTAAAATAATATTGTAGATTTATATTTAACGGTAAATAAGAATAATCACGGCATATTATTAAAGGGAAGATGGTATAGTGCGTAGTAATTACAGAGGGCAGAATTTTTTCAGGTATACACTTTAATGCTTGACTAGTATAGACTTGAAGAAAATGACTCTATAAGACATACCATGTCTGTGGGGCTGGGGAGATGGCTCAGTGGTTAAGAGCACTGGCTTGTCTTCTAGAGGACCTGCATCTGATTCCCAGTGCTGACATGGTGACTTGCAACCATCTGTAACTCCAGTCCCAGAGAATCTGATACCTTGATCGAGCCTCCGAGGGTATCGTGCACACATGCTGTGCATAGACATACATGCAGACAAAATATCTATGCACATAAAATACATAGTAATTTTTAAAAATAAAATTAAAGAGGACATAGTTTCCCTGAGGGTTGACTTTTTTCTTACTTTTTAAATTTTTTTTTAAAAAAAATTTTCTATGTCTATTATATATGAATGAGGAATTATTATATATGAACGGGGAATTATGACTTCGAAGTTTGTTCTTTAACTCAGAACAAGTAATACGGCTCAAATCTAGAGAACACAAAGAGGAGAACCTTTTCTCATAAAGCAATTTGCAATTCACAGTGAGATTATCAGTTTGGCCCATAAGGCCTGTTAAAAGTTTCTGAGGCCTAAGAGTAAGAGCTCCATTTAGGGAATTGAGGGAACGAAATAGATAGCTGGGAGAAGGGATGAGGGGAGGGGTCCCTTCATTGTCATGGAATCTCTTCCCACTTCCAGAGCATCCTTCATGCCTCACGACACTTTCATAGGTCTAGGCCCTGACCCATGCACGTTTGCACCCATCACTCTTTTCTCTTGGTACCCACTGCAAAGTCCTGTTTCCTGTCCATACCCTATCTCCTCAGACCCCACCCAATCCTCAGGGGCAACAGAATGAATTTTTCCAGAACACTTATAGAAGAACCATCTGTGGTCAGTATGGAAACTGGAAAGAAGTGACTACTAGTTCCAACACACCCAAAGCCACATAGCTAGGACCTATAGGCAAACCCTTTTCCCACCTCTAACATCTGTGTCAAGCTATTTCTGGCCCACAGTGTTCATCTTAGTGAACCTAATTCTTGGCTCACAGTGATGCTCACAGGCACATCTCATTAATTTAAAGTCTCTGACTTACTGGTTCAAAAGAGGAATGCTGTTAATTAATTGTCCTTTGCCACATGGACAGCAGAAGAAACATCTGCCTCTCTCCAGCTTGCATCTGGGCAATCCAGTGATCTAAGTAGAGTATGATATGGTCCAAGCAAGTCCATCCAGCTGCAGAAAAGAGAATGTGCTGGTGGTTGTGTGGGGGAGGGGGACAGTGAGATAGAAAAGACTGCTTCAAGAAGACAACGGTATGGAGATCTTAGACCTATCCCTTGAGCGGTCCCTACATTAAAGCAGGGAAAGAGGACAGTTACAGAGTATGACCTGGTAGCCACATTGAGACACTGTAGTGTGTGGAAATCAGAGGCAGAGAGAAAACTGAATCTGATGTGAGGGTCTGATCAAAGCCTTCATAGGAAGTAGTTATAGACAGTTTCTGGCTTTGGGGTCTATATGTGACCTCTCTCATCTTTTGTGGTCCTAGAATGGGCCCCTCAGGGCAGATAATATCATGGCTAAATCACCCAGGATAACCTGCCCTTGGGCCTCCATGGGCCGCTGCAAAGAGCTCAGGAGGCTGAGTGTGTTAAAGGTGCTTTGTTAAACTATAGAGTGCTATACAAATGTTAGCTATTATTATTAAATGGCTGAGACAGTATTTTGTCAGTAGCTTAGTTCTGCTTGGTTGAGCACTATGCTACAAACATTTTACCAAATACCAAACATGACTTTTTATTTAGGGAAGAGATTCAGGAGCTTTCATGGAACACTGGAAAATCAAAACAGCAGCTAAAAGTGCAACTGCTGAAGCTTCCAGATAAGAATCTTCACTCTGGTAAGCTTGGAGAAGAAAGTATTGACCCCCAGACCCCTAAATCCCATATTAAAAGAATAAGTTATCTCAGGTATGGGTCTTAACTCTGAAAGGCATCTCCAGGGAACTATAAAGGGTTCAAGGTGTACACACACACACACACACACACACACACACACACATGCACATGAGTGCAAATGACCTGGCCTCATCTTTTCAGGTTTATATCTTATGAGTTATCCTGAATGCCCATTTATATCAATGGAAGCCGAGCCTCTCAGAGGGCACAAATATTTTAAGCACACAAGTATTGATAACCTGGAATCATGAAACTTTAATCTTAGAAGGCATATTGTAGCAAAACTGTTTCTGTACCAATTTTCCTCCACTTTGTAGACTTCTCAGGTATAGATGTTATTCCTTAATACAGAGCAAAGAGCTTAATGTATAGTCTGATTTCCATATATAATACGTTGTAGAGATGGGTAGATGGTAGGGGTGTATAAGATTGGAAAAATAGATGGGTGAAGATAGATGGGTGGATGGATGCATGAATGAAGGCACAGATGTAGGGATGATTGAGAGATGAGTGAGTGGATGGATAGATGGATGGGTGGGGTGGCAGATGATGGGCAGAGAAATCCACTGGTGGGTGTGTGAATAAGTGATTGTGTGGATAAATAAACAAATAAGCTATAGGTGTATATGCTTTGGTGGATGGTTGAAAGGATGTTGGATGGATAGATGGGTAGACAGATGGATAAAAAATAGGAGTGGGTAGGTGGGTAAGCAAATGGGGATGGGGTAGATGAGTGACTGGTGGGAGTGAATAGATGAGTATATGGATGAAGGGATAGATGAATAGTTAGATGGACAGATGGATAGCTGGTGGGTTGGTAGATTATTAGAATGATGGATAGCTGGACAGATGGATAGATGACTGGGCATATGCATAAATGGATAAATAGATGCATGGGCAGATAGCCAGCTGGCTAGATGGAATGGAAGATAACTAAATGGGTGACCTGATGGATCAATAAGTTATGATAATTTCTTATCCAATATCTAATCTTGAATCTATCAACCTGTTTCGAGAATCTTCCTTTCGAGAATCTACCACTTATTTCTAGTTTCTTACCCCTAACAAGATAAAATTTCATGACTCTATGTGCCCCTTGACTGCCACTGTATCTGTTCTCTGCTTCTCTGACCCACCATTTCTGACCACGAAGAGATTGTTTTGTTAATTCCTGATGCTGATGTGACCCAGAAATCTCTCCCTTGGGCTGCCAGGAAGGCTCCTGAGGTGGAGGAACCAACCAGCTAATGAATTGGCCCTATTTCTAGGCCAGCCGCTCAGGTTCCTCCCCGGGAAGAGGATGAAAACTTTCAGGGATGAGGGAGAAGAGCCTTCCCAGAAGGGCAATGGATTTCTATTTAAACATCTGTTTTCATTTACGTTTTCCACTGAGCACAAAAGCTTCACTTTAAACCCTCACCTCCTGGTGACTGGACTATTCTTGTCATCTGAGTCACATATCTCTGGGTAGCCAGACCTTCTGACTCACTGGGGGTTGAAGTCTGGGATTCACAATACCACAAAGCTGCTAAAAATAGGATTCATGTACCTGAGCAGCAAAAGAGGACAGTGACAAACAAAGTCCTGTATCGGAACCATTGCCCTGTCTATATTACATGGAAATCAAAGATGGACTGCCGTTGACCTTGTTCACATTATCTTACATTTAATAAGATCATCTCCAATCCTCAAGAAGTCAGCAAAGCCAATGAACAGCATACAGAAAGTCAGTAGACAGAGTCAGAATAATGATTTCTACTGCACCCTGGATGTTTTTATTAGAAAATTCTACTCCTTACATTAACAGAGGGGCATTTCCACATAGTGGCAGGGAAGCAAAACTTCCATCCATGCTTCTTTGGTGGTAGGTTTCTCCCTTGAAAATCAATGTGGCTTAAAATAGTTTGGGAAATTGTAACTAAGAAGCAAAGAGGATGTTTAGTGCTCTCTCTCTCTCTCTCTCTCTCTCTCTCTCTGACTCTGTCTCTATGTCTCTCTCTGTCTCTCTCTCTGTCTCTCTCCCCCCCCCCTCTCTCTCTCTCTCTCTGTGTGTGTGTGTGTGTGTGTGTGTGTGTGTGATTATATTTCCTCTCAAGGCTTTTGAGGTCTGCTTTGTTAAAAAAAAATCGTAACCTTTTCAATACTGAAATACTGAAAAATCATCTGTATTTGAGTAACCTTGGTGGAGGACATGCACGTCTCTCTAGTTTAGTAACAGCTCTGAGATCTTACTTCATTCTGAATCTGTACTTCAGAACTCAGCATGAGACTTTACTTCTGATGCCTCACTGATCCCAGTGCAAACTACTGTGAAACAGGCAGACATCACCACCCTAAGCCTTCTGGGGAAATGCTATACTCAGGCTAAGTGCTTATATGGAGTGGGGTCCTGGCAGGCTTTCCCACATGGTTTTACTCTTTAGTTGCAAAGCACATGGTGAGCTAAGAGATTCTGTTGAAGGACGAGGGCTGGTCTGCTTCCTGGCCACAGAGCACCTGAGGTGTCACCTAGTAGGTGGCTACTCACTAAAAGCCCTTTCTTTCTTCCCATACAATTGCATAGGAACTTTCTATGTATCTGGTGGCATTTTGCCTAACATGCGCAGCACAGAGGAGATGATTGAAAGAAAGATCATCCCTGGAGACTGTCTTCAAGATGAAGGGAGTGTCTGTTGATATAAAGAGTGCAGCAATTTGTTTTCACTATGCCTTTAATCCCCAATGTCTTTAGTAAGTAGAAACAGCAGGCCTGTGGTATAGACCACCCAGCTATGAGACATAGATCATAGAGGCCACTTACAGAACAGGCTTCTGGGTGATGATAGGTAGTCACACCGATCCACTAGGGTAGAGGGAAGTGAAATGGCTTGTAGCTGAAACATTAGGACTGCCAGGCTCATTCACCTGCAGGATGAGGTTGAGGCTCATCCATGACTTCCACCCACTGGGAGCATATACAAGGATCTCTGAGTGGGATGACTCAATCATAAAACATTTGTATAGGTCTATGGAGGTGCAGTATATCAGAAATGCTGGAACTTCAGCTTAAGACAATTAGTGCATACAGGGAAAGCCCAAAGCACAACATAACCATTTAGCTAGGTGGAACACATAACTGGCAAGAGCTGGTTAAGACACATCTTTGGTACTAGCCCTCTAAGTTAAAGAGTGAGATCGTTTGTTATCTTAACAATAAAAGTGAACAGTCAACAAATTCGCTGGAAACCACAGGGCTGTGAAGACGTGAAGTCCCAACTTACCGGGTATCAAAGCCAGTTTGCTACAACTCTATTCCTCCCTGGAGAACTTGTCCTGACCACCAGATGGGAGTTGAGCCATATTAATGTCGAGCCATAATTATGAAGCAACATGGTTGTCCTTCAGAGTCAACCCCCAGCAAACATTTTCCTGCTTTTAGCTCGTCTCAAAGCCTGCCCGTGTCATTACTATGAGCCGTTAAGTGCCAAATTACAGTAACACGGTGTCACCTCATTATCAGGTGCAACAGGAAGTAGTGAGAGTGGCCTACTGGAGAATTTCACTACATATGGGTCATCCCAGGGGAGAAACAAGGAGGAAAAGCCTATTAGAAGTAACTTTGCCTTCAAGGACAGGAAGCAACGTCAGAAGGGACAAATATAAGTCGACTAGTCAGAATCAGAGAATGATGGGAGAACCCAGGTTCACCTACTGCTCTCCTGAGCCAGGAGGTCACTTAGGAGTATGGGTTTTAGAGTCACTGCTAAGAGTTAGATACAGAGTGTCCCCAAAAGGCTCATGTGTTAGAGGCTGGGTTTCTAGCTTTGTGCTACTGATAGGGTGGTGTGATCTTCAGCGATAGGGCCTAATGGGAAAGAGTTGGGTCACTGGGGCCATGTTCTTAAAGGAGACTGTAGGACTCACTCCAGCCCTTTCTACCCTCTTGTCTTCTTGGCTACAAGGTAAGCAGTTTTACTGCCGCACATGCTCTCTGGCATTGGCATCTGGCATTGCAACCTGACCCAGAGCAGTGGGTGGGCTTCACTGGAACCAAAGAAAACATATTCTTTATATATTATCTTGGGTGTGCATTTTAGTCAAACAAACAAACAAACAAAAAAAAAAAAAGCTACAGAGTGAACCAGTGCCACTCTGGGTCCCAGTAGCATCATCTCTAGTTACACATTGGCCTTAGTGTATCCTCTCTCTCTGTCTCTTCCCTCTCCCTCTCCCTCTCCCCCTCCCCCTCCCTCTCCCTCACCCTCTCCCTCCCTCTCCTCCCCTCCCTCTCCTCCCCTCCCTCTCCCTCTCCCTCTCTTTCTCTCTCTCCCCACATCTATTCCCTCATCTATCCATCGTAAATGAGATTCCACAGTACCTGCCACAGCCCATCATAGTCCATCAAGGCTACACTCCATACTGTCTCCATGACCTCAGCAACCTTTTCTCAAGGGGCATTAGAGATAATCGTGTATGTTTTCTTTGTATGGTAGTGAGGCTAAAGGTAATGTGTTCTCCTAAGGCTCCCAATACACACTGGTCAATTGTATTCCCAGAGAAACCCAGCTACATCAATCCTGTTGACAGCCCTCAAGAGCTCTTGCTTCTCTGTCATAGCCTGATTTTTTCACGGCTTATCCTTGCACTTGTGATTTTAATTTTTAGTTTTGAAATCATTTGGATTTACAGGAGAGTTGTCAGAATGGTGAAACACCCCATCTCCCCTTCAGCCATTGCCCAATTGTTAACTTTTTTTTTCATTTTTGCTCCAACAGTTTGTACAAGACAGAGATATACATATACAGCCTTGAACATACATACATACATACATACATACATACATACATACATACATTTTCAGACTCATCTGAGAGTGAGTTCCAAATATGATGGACACCCTTTTATACCAACATGATCAAACAACACGATTAGCAAAATCAGAAAAATGATATTAGAGCAACATGGTATCTATCTTGCAAAAACTCAAATTGTACTCCGTATCCTTTATAGCTCAGAAAAAAAAAACTAGTCTAGGAATCCATCCAAGATCATGTATTGCATTTAGCTGTTGCACACTGAGCCTCCTTTAATATACAGTAGCTCCCTCGGGCTCTGCCTTTCATGACCATGGCATTTAGAAAAGGATACACAGGGATATTTGCACACTATTCCTCAGTTTGGATTTGCCTACTATCTCTTCCTGATTAAATGAAGACAGTGTGTTTGGGGGCAAGTCTACCACAAAAGTGACATTGTGATCGTCTTAAGGGGTGAATCCAGAGCTGTGTGGTGTTGGTCTGTCCAGGAGCGCTGAGGTTAACATTCGTCATTTGGTTACGGTGATGTCTAGTTTCTCCACTGAATTCCTGCACAATTATGTCAATAATTTATACAAACATCATGCTCCCAACTCAAGGACCCCCTGCTAGTTTTAATATAGATTCATGATTCTCCAGAAGCCATGGAATGGTGGCCAAGGGGTGGGTGACATTCTCACACCACTTTTGTGAATGCTAGCTAATATGACCCGTGGTGATGTTTTCCTCATTGGCCATCATTTATTAGTTTTATCAGTACAGACTGGTGGATTCCTGTTTAGTCTGTTAATATCTTTGCTCCTCTCAATGAGCTAAGTATCTCAGACTGGGCCAGTGGAGTTCTCAGACCTGGCCTGTGGCCTTTGATACATCTTGATCCCCGTATTCTTGGAGACTTTCTCACCCCAGATACTACAAGAGGCTCTCCTGTAGGATCTCTGATTTTGTTTTCTTTTAGTGTCTCGATGACAGAGAATAGATATGGAGGAGGTGCGTTACTTCTTAATCCTGCACACACAATCACAGACATGTATGTATATATAATATGGGTGTACAGATACAATTATTATTGTATGTATGGCATTTCTTTTTAAATTAGAATTGTAAATATTGCAACTAGTGATACTGAATGGCTCCTCTGCCTATTTACCTATCAGACATTTCATATCTCTTATTGCTTTAGGCATTTTTATATTAACTTAATATTGAGAAAAATGTAATGTTTGTGGTAAGCACTTTCACAAGTTTTCTATTTGCTCCTTTGTTTCTGTTGGAGATGTTTCTAACATGGTGAAGCGGAAACTGTCCCCAGCATTTGTAACTTCTATTGTCTGGAGCTATCTAAGGGCCAATCCCAGGCAGAGATTCGATACTTCTGTTTTCTTCTTCTTTCCTCATTAATCTACTTAATTAACTTAGGCTACATTGTGGCAAGTTGAGCGAATTGAAGATCTAAACCTCTTTAAAATTTTTTTCAAGCAGCTAACTGATTGTCCTAGCGCCGTTTGTCATGCAATCCTTCATCATTGATTTATCGCTGTTGTTTTTAAAAATTGCTTTTGATAACTCCGTCTGGCCAAGTGGTTTGTACAAAGGTTGCAGGATAAAACTGTTACTCTCTCCTAATCTTATGTAATTTAGAGCCTTGGAAAAATCACATACTAGATAAATGGGTTGGCCTCTGCATTCAAACACTAGATCGCTGCTCTTTACCAGTAGGATGGGAAAAATGGGGGAACTTTCTTCACAGGACATCACGATGTTTTTAAGGGGTCTCGAAATAGCATTCAGTGCACTAAAGAGTGTAATGGAAGTCAGCCCTTATTTCTGAGGAATCTTTCTGGCTTTTAATGCTAACCCTTCTGCTTCTTGGATAGGACACTGAAACTTATCAGACATGAGATGATTTCCCCAAGTGTACACATTCCAACCCTGTTCACTGCAAGTCTCCCACATGAAGATAGGTCCCTTCAGGCAGTGCCTACGTTCCTATCACCTATGCTTTTACACTATGCAAATTCCAGTATCTCATCCTGTTGGGTAAGTTCCCAATGTTTAAATGAATCTGTTAGGTAAAAGCATGGACCCTTATGTAGACTCTACTCAAAGCCCATCTAATCCCAATTATTTACTCGCAACAAAGATTGTAATAGAAACATCGCAGCCTTTGACTGGCACTCTCTTGGTTATATTAGTTCTTGCCCCCTTCCAGTGTTGTTCTGCTTTGATATAAGTTTTCTGAAGTACACGAGGACCTGTATCTTTTCCATACATTCAACAGTTTCCACTATGCACGCATCATCCCACAAGCATACCACACCCAGAGATCAGAAGATTGGCTTAGCACTGCCAAAATGATAAACATTAAGAATTGATAGCATTTGAGGTAGGAGGACCCCTGAAGAATCTAATGTGACAAGTGAGGTTAGGTGACATGAATTACGGGTAACAGGACAGGCTTTTTCAGTAGGAGGAATAAAGAAGCTGCATCTCAATGAGCCTGGCACGATGATGTTTCTTCACTGCAGTGACAATGTGGCAGCAGGTGCAGGTACTACAGAGGAAGGAGGCACTCCTTAGGCACAGTCCACACTTGGGCCGTGAGTACGGCATGCAGCCATTATACTATTAGAACAGACTACCTAATCCAGCTGCAGGCTCTATGTTTGAAAATAAATATAACTAAACAGTAGACCCTGCTGCTGATGCTGACCCATTCATCAAAGCCTTTCCAACTTAAATACAAGAAAAGGACATGATTCTTGGAAAGAAAATGTATTAACAATAAAAGGCAGGAGTATGTAGTTAGCATCTAGCAAGGGACAGGAGTGTATGCGTGTTTAGTGATAGCCAAGTGACCAGGAGGTCTTTATTTCCCATCAGAGCCAGCTCTGTTAATGCTCCCGAAGCTGTTGCTTCCACTGAACCAATCAACCAGAGAGATAAAAATAGAACAGGGACGACCACACATGGTACTTCATTTCACCTGACTCGTATACAGACAAGCTCTTCTTCATGTCACTTGCTCTTAGTCATTCCATGGTGGCTAAGTGGTCTTTGCTGTCAAAATGCATGTTGCAGGTGATCAATGGCCCAATAAAGATGCATCAACAATATTTAAAATGACTTCTTAATGGAAGATGACACCAGGAAAACCCTATCCAGTCATCAGCTTCAATCCATACCAGGATATAAATAAATACCCCAAGAACCGACCCTAGGAAAATGTGCTGATGCAGTACCCAACTTTCACCAGAACCTATTTGTCAAGTTCTATGGCTGTCTACATTCCCACCCTGGAATGAGGAATGCCAATTAGGGAAAGTGCAGGCACCTGATGATCTGGGCTACATGTATGGCTTGTCTTCATCCATCCACCTCTGCCTTTAGCTCACTGTAGCATCCATTCAGGAGTCAAAACTAGGTGACTTTGAACAAACTAAAATTAAAACAAAGTGTGCTCGGGCGGGGAGAGGGTGGATGCTCATCTCTCAGTAACTGCTGTGATGTTATCCTGAGTGTTACAGTAGATCGCAGCCCAAAGGTCTACTAGACAAAAACTGCCCACCCATGGAAGCTAAGCACTCCCTGGGAGAGTCTATAGACCAGAACAAGAAGCAGTAAGAGACCACATTGCTTAGAATACACTTCAAAGTTCAGGGATTACATAGAAGACAAGAAATTGCAGCCAATATCCTCTATTCAATGCAACCAACACTGTATGTAGTTAGTCTTGATTCTAGATCAATCTAACATGACTGCCCTGAGCTCAGCCTGGTGGTACAGGTCTATAAACCCAGATACTTGGGGAAGCTGAGACAGGAAGACTGAAAGCTCAAGATCTGCCTTAGATGCATAACTAAGGGCTATTCTTAAAATACTCATTCCCAAAAGGCTAGGGATGTAACTCAGTGGCACCTACTTGTCTAGCTAACATAGATAAGCCCTTGGTTCTATTCCTGTGCACAGAAAGAGAGGTAGAAATATTACCCTTTTAACTGAACTTGTACCAAATTTCTCTCTGTAAAGAACAGGTAGCACATGTCGAGTGCCCACCATAGGTGAAGGACAAAGGGAAATGTAATGTCATCTCTAAGAGTTTCTCAGCCATCTTCCATAATAACACGGCATTCCAAGCTCATTATCTTGCTTCCAACTACACTATGGTATCATCTCTAATTCCATCCTCTTGCTGGTCATCTTTCAACCAGCACTGTCGTAAAGTGAGTTCAGCCAGTCAGGTGTATATATCCTGAACCCCTACATGGACACCAATGCCTCTCAGAACTTCAGGCAGCTTTGGGGATTATTAGAAATGAACGGAGCATGGAAGCCATTCAGTCAAAAAACTGTCACTGCACAAGGGATCCCAAAGAACTCAGAGCCACAGAGCTAGTTACCAGTAGAATACAGTACCTTTACCACTTGGGTGAATACTTGCTGGTTAATTTGTACATATCTAATGGTGTGTTTCTCCATATGGCTTTGCAAGGGAAGCATGAGCATCCGACAGAGGATGTATAAAGCTACTGAAAACACAAAAGGATAAGGAACCTCATATGCAGCACCTGACTCCCAAAGCGTAGTGCCATGGATTTCCTTTCTGTGAATTAAACAAAATGGAAATGCATTTCTTTCCTCTTGTGTGGAACTGTCTGCTCTGTGCAGTTTATAGAGACCAAGTGCTTCCAGTTTGCTGGTCTATCATCAGTTACTGGTGGTCCAAGACAGCTATCATCCACCTTGTAGCAGGCAAAAAAGGAGAAAAAAGAACTGACACCAGAAGGTGGGTCATGCATCTCCCGTAGCACCAGAGAGAAGATGTGGACTGAATCCCGAGCCTCCCAGCTCACCGGTATGTTTAGAAAGCTCCCTGTAGTTTGCTGAGGCACATCCTAGTTAGGACAATTAGACTAGAATAACTCATGGATACCTTCCAGCCACGAGCCATTCTGAGTAAAAAGAACTGGAGAGATCAATGAGGCATCACGCTATGTGTTGCTTCTGGCAGTGAATCCGGTGTGCCGAACAGTGTAGCTGACCCTAAAGACTCAGGTGGGATGTGGGGTGTGCCCTCTGCTGTCAAGGACAACGCTGAGATTTGCAGGGTTGGCATGAGATTTGCAGTCAGTGGCATGGAGACCATAATGGAAGGATATGAGGCAGGGTCCTTGCCTGATGAAATCTGTGACAAATGGACCCTGTCATCTGAGGGCAGCAGGGTACTCTCACACATACTAAGTTGGGGATCTACATGATCTGCAAGAGAATGACAGACTGATTTCTCCTGGGAGAGGAAGGAGCCTGGGGGGCAGTTTTCATCGATGTGACTCAACCTCCTGGGTCAGTCATAGAACCTCCTTAGTGTCCTCATTCCTAAAATTAGAGACAGCAATTCCCTCTTTGCAGGTGGTAAGGAAGACAAAGCAACTACTGTAAAGATGCCCGCTGTGTCTGGTGAACAGCTGAGACCTGCAAGTGCCTTCCTACCTGTGATCACCCCATGGAGAGCTGGGCCAGATACCTGTCACCTCCTCACCCCTCGAAGACGTATCAGAAAAGTGGTTTATGAAGACTTATTGATTTAATTTTCATATTTTTAACAATCAGGGAGTCCAAGAGTAAGCCTGCCCTATCTCTTCTGGTAGCCAGGCACACAGGGAGAAAGGCATCTGACAGCCTAAGAGTCAGGCAAGTTGCTTCCAGGCAAAGGCAGGTAGAGAGAGCATTTTCCTGGGAATATGAGTTGGAGGAATGGCTGGGTGAGCTTCAGGCACACAGGGAATGGTCTTGGGAGAAATGGAATGGATCTACCGAGTCCTCGGGGAACCTACTCAGATGCCCTCAGGCAAAGCTCATCAGCAGTCAACACGGTAAGCCCTTCCTTGGGCCGCAAGTGAGAGGTTAGAAAAATTTAACTGCCTCCAAAGGGAAAAGAGAAGGCAGATTTATGCACCTTCAGGCTCTCTGTGTACCTACTGCCTAGGCAAAGCCTATGGAATTCCCACTCAACCCTCCTCCTGGGAAAGAAACAGACTTGAGAGAGCTACTTTTAAGCTGCAGAGTTGGGACCTGATTCACATTTCCAGTCTTGAAAGGAAGGCTTGACAATCTTCTGGACATTCTGGACATAAGGATTATAGAGAACCATATGGCTTGTTCTCAAACAGGAAAAATCTAGAGGAATCCATAACCCACTCACCAGATCAAGGGCAGCACCGTCCTGGGAGTGGGAAGCATAGCTCAGATATCCTGCAACCAATTCGCCATTAACACCTCACCCCACCAGCTTTGCTAGTAGGACAGGGCCATGCTCTGAGAGACACACACACACTGTCTTCCCATCCCATGTTGTGTTACAGCGATACTCTGAAGGAAGATGCCAGAAACCCCAAAATTACTTCCTAGCATGTACTCCATGACACCATCTAAGTTACTTGAGTCAATCCACTGGTTCCCAAAGTCCCTGTCGAAATGCTCTGTCACAGCCCAGGAGCAAAACCCAAGAAGACTCATTAGAATGCTATAAGCAACTAAGTAAGCTGTCTCTCATGAAAGGTACAGACAGCACCAGGCCTGGTCTTTTGAGGGTTGCCAGGGCACAGGTCCAGGGCAGCATGTTCAGAGATGTAAGACAGTGCAGTGTAGCTTAGGCTAGTAGAGAGCCTGCTCTGGTCGGGTTGTTTCCAACCAGAGTCTGGGTGGCTGTTTTCCCCACTTCTAGTCATGGTACCTGTGATGGTTTGCATATGCTCGGCCCAGGAAGTAGCACTATTAGGCGTGGCCCTGTTGGAGTAGGTGTGACCTTGTTGGAGTAGGTGTGTCACTGTGAGTGTGGTCTTTAAGACCCTCATCCTAGCTGCCCGAAAGTCAGTATTCTGCTAACAGCCTTCAGATGAAGATGTAGAACTCTCAGCTCCTCCTGCACCATGCCTGACTAGATGCTGCCATGTTCCTGCCTTGATGATAATGGACTGAACCTCTGAACCTGTAAGCTAGCCCCAATTAAATGTTGTCCTTATAGGAGTTGCCTTGGTCATGGTGTCTGTTCACAGCAGTAAAACCCTAACTAAGACAGTACCCCACTTTGCTCCCTGAAATTTATCATCAGTCTCCTGTTCTACTATATTTCCCAAAGGTTCTTGCCAAAATGGAACTGAATATGGTAACACATTTATCTGGCCCCAAGGAGAGGCCATCTTCCACATACGCTGTCCATTATTGGTTTTTATTTCAGTTTTTTATGGATTGTAAGCTTAACTATCATCTTCTAAACTTAACATTTACGTGGAGATGTGACTTACCAGACTGAGAGGGAACAAGCTGGCTTAAATGGAGCAGCAACTGGGAATTTGTGGCACTATCTGGAGAGGAGTGGGAGTGTGCTCATGTTCTTGTCCACACACAGAGGAGAAAGGAGGAGCAGGGGAAGGAAGGGACGAGATTGAGAGGCCACAAGATGTGGCTAAGGATTCTGTCCTCACTGACCGCAGTCCCCCTCATCTGGTGGCTCTCAGGGGTTTAAGTATAAACATGATGCCATTGGAGGAAGTGATTCCTTCCTACTCCTTGGCTACACACATATCGGGGGTTTGATGACTGTTCTGGCTAGTAGGAACTTCTCAAGGTGGGGAAAAGGATATACAGTCCCTGGAGTTGGTTCCCTACCCAGACATCAGTCACTTTTTACCTTAAAGTCAAGAAAAACGATTACGATTTCAGTTACCAAGCAAACAACAACAGAAACCCACCTTAATCCCTGTGTCCCTTCCAAGAATCTACCCTGAAGGCAAATGGCCCACCCCAGCATCTCAGGAACTACCCTGGTTCATCATCAGAACAGGTGCACCAGCGCTGTGGATAACTTGCAAAGACTGAACTCTACATGCAGGTGAAAGGGCAAGATCCCCATCCAGAAGAACACCTTGAACTGATTCTTTTTAAACGCATATTTATAAATATGTGTGTGCCACGTGTGTCTGGGTGCTCACAGAGTCTAGAGAAAGGTTTCAAATCCCTTGGAGCTGGAGTTAAAGGCAGTTATGAGCTATCCAACATTAGGTCCTAGGAATTGAACTCTGGTCCTCTAGAAGAACATAAGCACTTTTAGCACCAAGCCATTTTTCTAATCCCTCCAGTTAATTTCTTAATAATGTCTTATAAATAAGTTCGTTTTGTCCGCTGGGTGGGGAGATAAGCCCACAGGAGAATCTAGATCTGATGGATCTGGCCAGTGTAAGGGTCCTATGTGAGTTCAGCCCTCACTTGCAGTGAGCTACAGATGTACCACTCAGTCCTTTCAGGGCATATATAAACCCGCTCTTTTTTTTTTTTTTTTTTGAGGGAGAGCCAGCTACTATTATTTAGCACATTCCACCCACCCCCACCCCTGCCGTAGGACCTCTGTCTGAACTGTTTCCTATCCAGGGAGCCCTGCCCCTGGATCTTTATAGGTCTAGTTTCTCAGCTTTATGTCTCAGATGAAATATTACTTTGCCAAAGAGCCCTCAACTCTAATTCCACATTATTTTTCTTCATGGCACATAACGCTACCTCAAATTGTCCTATTTGGTTACCAGTCTATTGGTCTATATTACAATTCTTGCACACACACACACACACACACACACACACACACACACACACACATCTACAGCGTTATGTGTGAGCCCTGTCTAGGCACTGCTCTACTTTCAGAACATACAGGTGTTCACATGGGACTCACAGCTGGTGTATAGCATTATCAGGACTGGTTAACTGATTGGCCCATATCAGTGTACCGCTGGCCATCAATACCTTTCATCATCCCTTCAGCTTTATAAGAAATTCCAAGTCTCCACTGTACCAATAATAAATTGGCCCTGCCTAACGCAACTTTCTAGGAAAAGGCTGCAAAACTAATACTGCCTTGGCTGCAGGCAGACAGCAGAGGCCACCCATAGCTGATGAACACGCGGGGCCAAGATTTACCAAATGTCTCTTCCTTCCACAGTTCCTCTGTTAGGCAGAAAGAGACTCTTAAGTCTGAGGGGAGTCTGAGTGGCTGGCTGCCCTGTGACTAGAAGAGGACAGACATACCCCCTTCATCCTAGTATCATAGCAACTGTAAATATGTGCTCTTAGGCTGTAGCTCCAGCCATCCATGACCTTAAACCACCTGCTGCCACAGCGTTCCTGCCCTTGAAGTCCTTAATAAGGTGAGGGCTACAGGAGAGCTGGCAGGGCAGACTCTCATGCTTCATAAGAGCGGAGAAGCATGCGGGCAAAGACGCACTCTGGTTTCCAGGCACAGCAGCGCTTACCCACCCCTGACCCCAGAAGCCTTGGCCTGTGTGCCTGCCCATGGCCGCCCCTGAACTGCTGGTAGCTGCAGTGCCTTTCTTGAATCCTAGGTGGAGAATGACTGAGGAGCAGGAACTGGCCTCAGAGAATGTAATCGTGACACCTTGAGACCGTGAGAAAGAATATGGCCTTGGAATGAAGAAGTCCAAAGAGACCAGACATCATCTTCTTCATATACGGCCTCACAGTGTCCATTAATCCACTCGCGAGGTAAATGGGAAGAGCTGGGCACAAGGTGATTAGTCACACGTACACCCTGCTAATTATGATAATTGTTATTTAATGATTTGTGTGCATTCTCAGCCTGCAAGCCACACGCAGATGCTTGACAGATGAGGACTTAAGATTTGGGTTGCTGCTTTTGCTTTTCTTTTTCACTAAAACATACATTGATATACATACACAGATTTTATATA
>JANHMN010000008.1:59330136-59377514 GCA_030674055.1 Rhabdomys pumilio
TGTGTGTGTGTGTGTGTGTGTGTGTGTGTGTGTGTGTGTGTATGCACAGATTTTATACACACACACACACACACACACACACATATACACATATACATCCAACAAACAAGTGGGAGACAAAGCAAGCCTACATTAGCATCAGATGCAGCAGAACTAATCTCCAGTATTAAACCACTGGAGAGTTTGGAACCCAACACCCAAAGCTCAGTAACAAAGTGGCTCGTCCTCTGGCAGGGGACATCTCATGGCCTGAATAGAGAGCCAGGTAGAAGTAGAATTGGAAAGCCCCTGAAAATAAAAATAAAAGCCATGGGAATAAAGAGGCCAGCTTCCAGTAAAACCCACAGGTCCAGGGACTTGTACACTAAAGGGGGAGGGGCTGGGGTCAAGAGCAGAATAGTTATGGGAGTTTCCTCAGCCTTAGGAAGTAACTTGTACTTCTTGTGAAATGTTTGAGGACTCACAGCAGAACTCTCACAGGTTCTGGCCCCTCCTCTTAGGCACTTTGACAGTGTCCTGCCTCAGCCCAATACAGTACTTATGGTCTAACACTTGTAGACACCCAATCAAAGTAAAATGCACAGGGGCTGGAGAGATGGCTCAGCAGTAAAGAGTTTAATACCCAGGACTCTCATCTGGTGGCTCAGAACTGTCCAATTCCCGGGAATCCAACCTCCTCCTCTGGCCTCTGTGGGCACAGGTATATGTATAGGAATCATTGCTATAGGCACATAAGAAAATCAAAAATCAAATAAAATGCATACAGGGAGCAAATCAAAGAGTAAACAGAACATCTGAGAAAGTCTACTTAGAGGGGACAGAATAGCAGCTGTGCCCTACTGATTACCCATCAGTGCACCTGCAGAGACCTGAGGGGCTGGCCAGTCAGTGTCCCTGAGCCCTCCCATGCTATGGATCCCCTCAGACCGGAGCACAGGTCAGGCACATGATATGGGGTGAGCCAGGGACGAAAGCGGCTCGGGAAGCCAGGGTGCTGAGTGGGGATGCCTTCTGAGGATGAGTCCTGTCTTCTGAGTGGTGCCTGTGTCGTTACCAGCTTTCCTAAAACTGTGAACTCTATGCAGTCTCCTTCTTGCTCTGCAGCCTGTTAAGAGCTCTGTCACTTGTCCTGTCCAGACAAGAGGCACGGTTCTCATGCCCCTGTACTAGTGACTTCCATGGTGTGATCTTAGCTGCCATGGGCCTAACAGAAAAGCCACCTCCCCAGGTCATGTCTTCAATACTCTGCTGTCACAAAAGGCATTTGATTCTGAGTTACTCCATTCTTAGCCTCAGAGGAAGATAGAAAAGCAGCCACTGCCGGCCTCTGGCCCTCCTTTTGCTTCCTTCCCAAAACCAGAGCTAGACAATGACCCTTGATGCAGGAGCTCCATGTGTATGCATGTGCAGCTGGATCCCAGCACTATGCCTGACCCAGAGGCAGTGCTGAAGAAGGTGAGTGATGATGGCTGGTGGGGGACCAGCAGGTGACACTGCTCTTTGCCCTGCTGTACACTCTAGGGATAAAGGCAATTGATCTCAGTATCTTGGGATCTATCTACCTGATCTTCTAGGAGGAAAGTTGCTTGCCCTGAAAATGACTGTGTCTGAGGATTTGGTACTGCTCTCAAATGGGCCACGTGCTCGAGAGAGTCCTCCACTGTCACCTTGCTTAAAATGATTGTTTCAGTGTCTACCGAGTAAGACATTTCTTCTGACTTGCCGTCGCCTGTCAGGTCTGTAATTACACTTCACAGTTCTAACAAAAAGCATCATGGGCACCAGAAGAATAAAGACAGACGAAGGCCCTGCAGATTATTCCAGAACACCTTATACACTTGACCCAGAGAATCAGGAGAGAGTAGCCTTAGACTTTCCAAACCACAGGCCAATTATTCTAAGTGGCTTCAATGCATTGACACAGGCCTCGCCCCATTCGCCCCTGAGCTGTGCCCCAGAGTCCTCGTCATGCATACTCACTATGTCTGCATAGCAGAGTGGGAACATACATTTCCTCAGGCCTGTGTCCCTAGCCGCTCTCCGCTAATTAAAACAGGATGTCAGTACTCATTCCTTAGGATGAGTTGAAGTCACGGTGATACCGCCTCTCCCAGGGCTGTTTCAATTTGATTATGAAACAAAAGGGATGTGTGCTATTCTCTGTGCTCCTAAAATCTCTCTATGCTGTCTGTGTGAGCAAGGGACCTAGCAGTGGTGGCTGTCCCTGACCTGAGTCTCTCTCCTCCATAATTTCCCAAGTTCAATTATCAGAAGGTCTGCTCTGGACCACAATTCTTAGTCTCTCTGTTGTGGCCTTGCATGAGGTTGATCCTTCAAGGTTCCCATGTTAGAAGCTCGGTCCCCAGTGTGGCAGCATGAGGCGTAATGGACCCTTTAAGAGGTAGAACCTGGTGAGGAAAAGCTAGTTCATTAGGCATGCTGCCATTGGAAGGGACAGACATAGACCTCCTGGGAACCTGGTGAGCTCTCAGCATTTTTTATACAAAAGCAAGTTCAGCCCATTCTTTCTGATTCCTTTTGTCGAACAACATGCTATGCCCCTCCCAAGAGCACTCCTACCAATGAGATGCCTACAATACCCGAGTCTTCTACTCTGCTTTAATCTTCTCCCTCTCCGTCCCCAACCCATGATCTAAGAATTTTTATTTCTGCATTACCCAGTCTTGAGTACTTTGTGATTGAGACAGTAATGGACTAAGACTCAACTGGATTCGGTTGTTGCACAGTTATTTTCTGAGTTCTTTCATGTTTAACTGATTTATTTTGTGTGTAAGGGTGTTTTGTTTGCAAGTATGTCTGTGCAGTGTGTGCAGGAAACGCCTGCAGAATCCAGAAGAAGGCATCAGATCCCCTGGCACTGGAGTTCCAGACAGTCATGAGCTACCATGTTGGTGCTGGGAATCAAACCAGGGTTCTAGGGAAGAGTATCCAGAGTTCTTAATCACTGAGCCATCTCTCCAGCCCCTTATGTATTTTTTTAAAAAGCCATGGTGATACATATTATAAAACCTGTCTGTTGTACTTATGTGTAAGTGTGCAAGCTCAGTAGTGTTACATACATTATTCTAAAACCAGTATCTGAAATTCTCCTAACCTTGAGAAACTGAAATTTCACATGAACTCAACACTCTCTTCCCATCTCAACCTCAGTAACTGCTATTCTTTCTACTGCTATCCCTATGGAGTTGGCTTCTTGGGTACTTGGTTCACGCAGAATAGTATCTCTTAGGCTCATCACACCATGCATGTTGTGGCCTATGTCAGGACGTATTTTCCTTTAAAGTCCTGACTAATACCCATTGTAGTAACACACTGTATGTACACAAAGCTTTGCTCACTCATTTACTTGTCTGTGGACACGTGGAGTATTTCCACCCTTTGTACATTGTGATGATGCCGTGGTCAATGGCATACAAGTATCTCTATGATAACCATACTTTCTCTTACTTTGGTGATATTCACAGAAATTAATATTTTTATTTATTTTTAAACCTACCATACTGTTTTCTGTAGTAGCTACACTATCTTACAATTTTACCAGAAATACAGAAGGAATCCAGTCTCTCTACATCCTAGCCACCTTTTTCTATTTCTTATTTGCTTTGGGGGTTATTTTAATTAATTATTATTTGACTAATTAACTAATTAATTTTGATTTTTTTTTGAGACAGAATTTCTCTGTGCAGCCCTGGCTCTCCTGAAACTCACTTAGTAGACAAGGTTAGCTTTGAACTCAGAGACCTGCCTGCCTCTGCCTCCTGAGTACAGGGCTTAGAGGCAAGCACCACCACAACCTGGTTGGCTTTGTTTTTTAAATGGTAGTCATCTTAGTGGATGTGGAAAAAATTCTCAGTTTTGAGTACTTTGACTAAATAATCTCATTTAACCCAGAAAATCAAATCAACAATTGGCTGGCAATGGCTGACTTCTCCTCTGTGACGCTGGCCATCTTTCTATCCATATATGCTTTCTCCCAGTGCCTACTAATTTGTACAGGAGATGTGTGTGCATACAGGTATACATACTCATATAGGTATGCTGAGACTCTGACATAGCAGACGCATCATTTTCTGCTGCTGTACTAATGAGCAAGGGCATCTCTTTTGGGCCATGGAGGTCTCTAAAGCTTTGTGGTCACATGCATGCTACTCTCCTGAGTTAAGCCTCTTCCCTCAGGACCACCAAGTCCCTGAAGCAAACACTTGAGCAATGGCCACCCCTAATTAAAGTGGGCAAGCTTCTGTGGTGCAGAAAGCAGATGTTATGAAGGCCTGTGCTGTCTGGTCCCATATCTGCACATAGCAGATGCTTGACAAACATCTCCTACCTCTCTAAGACTAGTCAAGAGCTCTCAACAGTCCCTACCTGCACCACACATCACAGGCACCGATTTCCTCTCAGAACAGCCCTATGGGACAGGCACACCTAGCCACCATTTATGAATTAGGAAATGGAGATCTCAAAGAAGCACAGGCCCCCTCCTAAGGACACACAGTTAAGTGGTACCAAAGAGAGAAGTTGACTCTAAATTGTTCGTAACTGCTTTGCCCTGCCATCTCTCTAGATAGATTAGCTTTAGATGCTTATCCCACACTGGTAGTCAACAAGCAGGCTAGAGCTAGGTTCTCATTCTAGAACCTTCTGGGAGGGAGCCCAGGTCTCCAATCTCAGTCAAGAACAGTCCTGCCTCCTGGCACTGTGATGTTTATCCTGAGGACTGAATGTGGAAGGAGGAGAATTTCAACATTAAAGCGACACAACATTGACCTTTCTGTTGTCTTTTTACCCTCGTGAAAATGATATTTTCCTGGGCTTTTGTGATAATGCGGGACGTTGGCCAAATATCCACACCTCCTCCCTTCTCAGAGCACTTTATTTTTGGGAGATCTAAGTAAAAGTCCCCAAGGGTTCTGTTTTGGAGAGGGAATCAAGGCTCTATTGACTACAATGCAAACCTAATGACTTGAGCATGTCTGTGCTCAGTCAGCTCTGTCTGCACACCCAAAACAAAGGCTTGAGCTCGATCTTCATGCAATCAACAGTGTTTCTTCCCCTCTCAAGCTTCTTCATGTCCATGAAGGAAGATAGATGGGTGACTTGGGGACACTGTTAGCTTTAGGCTCCAGGCTAGAGGCACCAGGCACTTATCCTTAAAGAGAAGCAGCTGTAGCCTGAAGGGATGTGAGAGCAAGGTGACAATCCTTCCTAACAAAGGAAAGCCAGGTGACAGAAGAAAAACCAATGCACAAGTGTGTGCCACATTCTTCCCAGGCATCCAACAGTCTAGCTGAGGGAGACTGGGCTTCCTCATGAATTCGGTCTTAAGCACTTATTTCCCCTTCCCTAGTTATTACTGGCATGGATGGAAATCAGGTCCTCTCCATTGGGAGAGCACCAGGGAGTCATACTTCCCCAAGTCTTCTGGGTACAGAGGAAAGGCCATTCCTGCCCTGCTTAAAACTCCTACAGTTCAGAGAAAGTTCTGCATGCAGGAGAAGGTGAAGGAGTCACGCCCTCTTCTTTTACACCCTTCAGAATGAAGGGTCTTCAGGGGGCTAATGGGAAAATAACTAGTTGATGTGCTCAGATGGATCCTTGTGAGTTCTGACAAGTCACAGTCTTCACATTTCTTCTAAAGATAAGATGGCAGGGCTGAAGAGTAGGGTGGCTCTTCAGGAACTTTTTTCCTTGTGGGAAAAATAGTTAATGACTAATAGCAGTTACTATAGGAGTTGTGTCATTTTCTAATAATGTAACCACTGGGGACTAAGTAGAAAGAAGGCTTTCATGGGGAAAGAAAGCGGATGCCAGAGAGTAATTTGAGGTGAATGCCAGCATAATATTCTGTATGCATATATAAAACTTTTCCAAAATTTAAAGTCTCTATTTTATTTTATTTTATTTTATTTTATTTTATTTTATTTTATTGTTTTTGTTTTTGGAGACAGGGTTTCTCTGTGTAGCCCTGGCTGCCCTTGAACTCACTCTGTAGACCAGGCTGGCCTCGAACTCAGAAATTCACCTGCCTCTGCCTCCATGCACCACCATTGCCCAGCTAAAGTCTCTATTTTAAAATATTAAGTATCACATGCCAGAAATCCAAGCACTTGGGGAAGTGGAGGCAGGAGGACCAGGAGTTTAAGGTCAGCCTGAACTACATAGCAAGTCTGGGGCAGCCTGGGATATGTTATATCCTGTTTTAAAAGAGAGGGAGGGAGGGAGAGAGGGAGGGAGGGAGGAAGAACAAAGGCTGTTAAGTTGAACTTGGTGCTTTTACAACAGTCCCTTTGCTGTTTTCAAAATGTTGTTCTGTTCTCGTCATGGTGGACAGTGCTTATAGCCACTTTTTTTTTTTTATCACTGTGACCAAATACATGGATAAAACCAAGGGATAAAGGGTATATTTTTCAGAGAAATGCATCTATAACAATGGGGAGGACATGACAACACAAGCAGTTTGATTCATGGTACCAACCAGGAAGTAGTGAAAGAGGCCACAGTGCTCGCCTGGCTTTCTCTTTACCCCACCTCCACCCTCTATATTCAGTGTGCAATGGTAGCCCATGGGACAGTGCTCCAAGTTCAGGCAATACTCTCTGGAAATGCCCTTCCAGACACAGCATTCCCACGGGTGCATGTCCTAGGTGATTCCAAATCCAATTCAGATGACAAAGAATGTTAAGCATCATAGACAGTGCTAACAAACTTTGATATACTATTGACATATAGCTGAATACAGTAACAGTGCTTCCAGGTCAGAAGAAAACAAAGCTACAGCCCCGGAGGATGCTGGCTCCTCAGAGCAGGCAGAGGCAGGAGATGACATGCCAGCAAGAATTCTCAACACTGACCATTGTCCCTAGCCCAGAAGAGACAGCAGACGAGAAGTCACGGAAGGAGGACCAAGAGGGTGGGGATATAGCTATAGCTCAGCAGCGGGATGCTTGCCTACCATGCCTGAGAACTGGTATTCAAACTCCACCACCAAGAAGGTAGACGGTAGGCTAGAACGATCAGGAGCCTGCAGAAAGTTGGTACCCGTAGCTGCAAAACCCATGCTCACAGAGATGAGGCTGCAAGTGGGAAGTGATTGATTCTTCTCCACTGCCCACAGCATGGGAAGGACATGAGATGTGTAATGGAGCTGCTCTGATGGTAATTATTTCCTTATCAGACAGGGAGGTGATAGATCATCTCAGAGGAGACTCCTTAATTGAAAAAGTGCCTGTAGATAAAAAGCAGTAAGAACCTTTTCAGCCAAAAGTGCTGCTCCCTCAGTCCTGAGTGCTGTACTTCTTCCCATTAGGCCCTTTCCTAAGGGGGGAGGGAGCCGGTGCATTTTCATAATTGGAGACAAAGAGCCTGACGTCTTCAAAGTCAGGGAACACATTCCACACTGTGCTAAGGAACCAATAAAAGCAAGTGTCATCCCCAAACTACCATATACCTCATTTCTTTTCTGATTACAAGAACGGTCTTTGAAGGAGAGAACTGTCTAGACCTTTATTTCTCTGTCCAAAGACATGAAAGCTAAGTCCAGAGGACTCTGGGAGAAATCTAGCTCAAAGGTACCAGTTTGCATTATGAGTAGCTTGAAGGGAAGTTCCTGGGTGGAGATGGGACATTTGGATCATCAATGACTGTGATGTCGAGGGTGACCAGTGTCTTCACAATGACCACAGACCATAGAACGGACTGGCCACCCACCTCACGCTGCACTTCGAGACTGTCTAATTATCTGGAAACATGGTGGATAAACAACAGCGTGTGACCTGGGGTTGATGGCTTATCTTTTGGTACTATGGCTGACTAGTGGCTTATTGTGACAACAAAGGGGGCCATCATACTCCTGGTCCAATCCTATCCAACATTATCACCAAACTATGAGAGACAGAAGATTGTAAGTCAGATGAAGGTGAGGGAAGAGTGTTGGAGGACACCACAAGTGACGTCTCAGCAGTAAATACACTGATCTTGACATAGTCCTAGTAAAGCTGGCAGTAAACTTCTGGATATACATTAAATTGATTTAATTTCAGAATTGAATCCGCTTAACCAAGTCATTCACATAAGCCAACTGGAAGCTTGAGATGGTCACATGCTTTTTTTTTTTTTTTTTTTTTTAAAGACAAAGGTGATAGATAATATTCGAACATCAATGTTGGGTGACACTGGGATACAAGAGGACAGAGCACACAGAAGATTCCTTTCCCCCACCTAATCTAGTCATGTTGTGTTTGATTCTGGAGTTACCCTAAGATCTGCTGTATACCTAGAGAAGATGCTGGGGATAGAAGTCACATGAAGGTCATCTGAATGAACCAAGGGCAGCAAATGAAGGGTCTGACAGCATCGGAGTCACTGCACAGAGGCAGAAGAACCATTGGAACAGGAATCGACACACAATTTTCCATAACAGCAGAAGGTGGAATGGCAGTCAGTAAACACAATCTTGCTTCCCGAGAAGGAATTTTCAACAATTAGGACTGTCAACAAAGAAATTAGTATTTGTGCACACATCAACACACTTGACCCAGGTGCACTGAAGAATACGGCCTCCCTCCTTTCCTTCCAGAGCTGAGCTAAGCCATCTGACTCCCAGAGCCCTGTGGTAGTTACCTCAGTACTAATCACTACAGTGTTTATCTGAAGTGCCCTCCAAATAAGCATGTGCTGAGGGTTAGCCCCTAAAGCAGGGCTATTAGGAGGTGTGGCAGTTTAAATAAGAATGGTCCCCATAGGCTCGCATATTTGAATACTTAGTCAACAGAGAGTAGCACTATTTGAGAATGACAGGGAGATGTGGCCTTGTTGGAGTGAGTGTGGCCATGTTGGAGGAAATATGTCACTGGGTGGTGGGCTTTGTGGTTTCAAAAGCTCTTGCCAGGCCCAGGTTCTGTTTCTCTTTGTGCATCAGGATACAGAATTCTACTGCCCCGGCACCTGCCTGTATGCTTGCCATGCTCGACACCACAATGATAATAAATTAACCCTTAAAACTATAAGCAGGCCCCAAATTAAATGCTTTTCTATTATAAGAGTTGTCTCGGGCATGGTGTCTCCTCACAGCAAGAGAGCAGTGACTAAGACAGGAGATAATGGAATCTTTAAGGTGGGAATTAATAAGAGGGGGTTGAACCAGTAAGGACATGCCTTTGGAGGTAGTGCTGGGATCTCAGTTTTTTCTTCTTTTTCTCTTTGTTTCCTAGTTCATAAGATGATCTCTTTTCTCTTATCTACCACAACCACCTTCAGATATATATATATACTATTTTCCCAGGGCCACAGCAATGGGAGTGTGAAACAGTAGGCCAGATTCTTCAAACTCTGCATCATTTCTCTTTACAAGACATTTGCTTCAGGTGTTTTATTACAGAGACAGAAAACTACAACGGTGTATGTCACCACTTACTGGGCTGTTCTTAGAGCTCCTTGCCTTAAGAGTCACTACTCTAAAGACAGGGGCATGTGGATGGTTGTTCAGCTCTAAGGGTGTGGCTTTCAGGTATCTCCCATCATGTTCCTGAAATATCCTGGCACTGCATGGGACAGTTCCCAGGGAGCCTTGACTTCACCTTTCTACAGTATGGGAGAAGAGGAATATTCTAGAGATTCTGATGGTTTATATAATCTTAAAAAAAACTTTTACTGCCTGAATATTCTGCCTTCTAGTTTAGGAGGTGAACTATATGTAACTTAAAATTCACCACGTGAACCGCTTTTAAGTTTGCAGCTCGGTGACATTAAACACACTCACACTGTCACTTCTGAATGCCATCGTGAACTTAAAATTTACCTCCAGAAGCTATTTCTAGTTTTATCAGCCAAGTACTAGATGCCATGGTTTTCTTTCCATGCCCACTGGACATTCTCAATCTTGTCCATATGCACATTTGCATCCCTGGTTAAGTAAGCTTTTGGCAAGTCTGTAACATGCTCTAGGCCTGTGATTGGTTCCATATGAACATGTGATGAACAGCCATGCTTCCTATGCACTGACTGCTCTTCACTTGTGGTGGGGAGGGGCATCTTGGAACCCCTCTTCTTAGGCTAGGACTGGTGACTACCTAGGCAAATAGGTCAGCTCAGGTCCTGTGAGGCAGTTTCTTTTTGGAAAGTAAAGGTGGCAGGTAGTGACAATCGAAGGTTTTTGCAGCCTCCAGTTGCTCAGCTTGTCTTGGTGTTCATGCAAACAGTGCATTGTAGGCTTACAAGCCTGTAGAATACAGAGGGCAGTTCTAATTCATTCTAGTACATGCCTTGCAATGTTTACATTCCAAATTACCTCCAGTATGCGGCCCAGAACCACAGTCTGGGGCAATAAAATTCCACTGGCCACTGCTTCCAGCATCTGGAAGTCATTAGGGGAAAGAGCCCAAGTTTGCTGTTTGGTACAGTTAGCTACACTTCAGGATAGGGACAAGGTACTATGAGCTCCCCCTTGAACTGCAAAACAGGCTGTCTCCTGAGCAAGGCAGGTGTCCTGGATGTCTAGCAGAGAGACCTGGAGAAAACAATCATTATACTTACAACCAGGATCTATTTCTTACGACTTTTGTATTTTGTCCCAGCCTTAGCCCCGAGCTCTGCTGAAGAGGGAAGCGTTCTGTCACACACACACACACACACACACACACACACACACACACACACACACCTCACCTGTTGGACCCAATGGTACATCTCACATCCTAGAACAGGCTCACACTGAAGGAAAAGCTCCTGTGACCAGAAAGAGCTCAGATCCCACTCTGCTCACCCTCCTGCCTATGTATCACCACCACAAGCCTCAGACTGCCTTCTCTATCATTTCCCTCTCCAAATCTCAGGAATTCCAGGCTGGTAGAAAAAAGACTTAACATTTGCTCCTTTGGAAGGCAAATTTCCAAATGATTCAACAATGCTGAAGGGTTTACAGCATCTCTGAACAACTCAAAATTATGAAAATACTGCTATTTGTCAATGTTATTTTCCTCCTGCGAATTACAAGGCCAGTTGGACTTGTTGATAATATGTTTCAAGAATTCTGCATCCTCACAAAGAAGGTGGGGATAGGGTGCCACTACCCTGCTTTCCAGTTAAAGAAACTGAGGAGAGAAAGGACAGGTACCCTTATTAAGCAGACCTGCACTGATGCCTGTTTCTTAATCTATAAAATGATACTATTGCCTCTCTGCTGGGCTGCCATCCCCATGGGGCCTCTGTATACCAGGTGCTTCACACACACAGCAGCCAGACAGTGAGACAAGTTGCTCTGAGAACCAAGCAGCAAGGATTGAATGCAGATTTTATGGGCTCCTAGGTCACCATGTCCTGAATCAAAGATGCGTTGGGGTTTCCAGGATGGCTCCTGGTGAAGTTCTAGAGATCGGACACCCCAGAAGCTCACGAGGTTGCTCAGCTGTCTATGGGTCTCAGCTGCTCTTTATGTGCTTTTGGTATGCTCCCCATTTCCCTTCCCTCCCAGTACCCCAACCCTAGTAGTCACAAGTCCATGCTATGCTTCCCCAGGGCATCTTTAGAGTCCATACACAAATATAGTCAGAGTCCACCCCGTGCCTGGCTTACTTCATTTACTCACTGTCTTCCAGGTTTGCCGATGTTGTCACAGATGGCACTATTTACTTCTTTAAAGCTGAACAATAAATATTCTGTCTACGTATATGAGTCACACTCTCTTCCTCCATTCATCTCTTAACAGGCTCCACACTATCTCCACAATAGCCAAAGGGCTATCGTGGCTAGTGCGGCAATGAACAAGGGAGCACTTTCACCTCTTGGTGACAGTCTTAATGTCCTTTGGACATGTACCCAGATACGGGACTGTTGAGTCACGTGGTACTTCAATTTTTTAATTTTCAAATGCATCTCTGTAGTATTTTCCATAATAGCTCTGCAAATTTACATTTCTAGCACTAGGCATGAATTCTGTATCTGCCACACCCTCAACATTTGTTATAGCCTTTCAGGGTTTGTTTCAGTGTTTGTTTTTTGTGAATTTTTTTGTTATTGTTGGGTTTTTTTTTTTATTGTTTTTGGAAACAGATACCCTTACAAACATGTAATGACAGCACTATGTGGTCACGATTTCTCTTTCTGTGGTGATTAGGGATGGAGGTCACCTTTTGGGCTTCCTATTGGCTGGATGTGTAATTAGCATAAATTGGCCCTTCAGGCCTTAGTGTCTTTTCCTATCTCTTTGATAAAACACTGAAAAAAATCAACTTAAGGAAGAAAAGGGGTTATCTGGGCTCACAGCTCAAAAAAGTCAGTCCAGCATTGAGGGGAAGCCCAGGCACTGAAAGTTTAAAGCAGCCGCTCACATTTTTTTTTTTTTACAGTAAATGAACAGGGAGGGATGGACACATGAGCTCAGCTCTCTTTCCCTGTTTTGTAGAGCTCAGGATCCCCAGCCAGGGACTGGCACCACCACAGTGAACAGATTCTCCTACCTCAATTAATCCAATCAAGACAATCCCCACAGCCAGCCCCAGAAGCCCACCTCTCAGGTGACTGGGTTTCCACACGTTCACAGTGAGCACTAACCATCTCAAGCCCATAATTTTTTTTTACTCTGATTATCAGCTCAAATAGATAAAAACATTCATTAAAAAGAACAACAAAGTTGGAGGTGTCACTGTTCTTGATTTTTAACTGTATTTAAAGGCAAAGCAATTGAAACAGTCCAGCACCGCCATAGCAGACACACAGAACGGTGCAGAAGAAAGCAACTAATGGTAACTAGGAATTAGGACACTACACAGAGAGTGGAAAGGTAGTCTCGTCCAGAAATTGTCCCGGGAGTCTGGAAACCCACAGACAAGAGAATGCGGTGGGATACTTACATCAAAGTCTTCCATGTAAGACAAAAGCTGTAAAACCACTAGAAGAAAACATAAGAAAAGAGCTCTTTGACAAGACTCATTGCCTTGGTTGTGAAGGCAAAAAGCAAAACAATATACAAGGGAGATCACATTGGACTAGAAAGGGTTCAACAAGAAAGGACAGTCTAGGAAACAAGAGAAGACATTCGCAGAGCATATAATCTCACAAAAGATTAATATTCTCAATATGTGAGGAACCTGAAGAATCCAATAGCCAAAAACCAAATGAATAATTTCAACAATCATCAGGATGCTGCTGCTTGTGTCACATGCCATCTGTGCTTGACAAGTCAAATGCCTACCTTCTCTCTCCAGGCCTGACAAGTCAAATGCCTAGCTTCTCTCTCCAGGCCTGACAAGTCAAATGCCTAGCTTCTCTCTCCAGCCCACTTGGGCAGTCATGGGCCTGAGATTCCAACCTCATATTCTAGTGGTTGTGTTTAGTGGCCGCTATAATCACTACGTCTGGGCATGTCCGTTTCCTCCAAGGGCATCTCTGGAGAGAAGCTGCATGGAAGCAATGGGTCAGAAGACTGAGAAGGGGGTGTGCCCAGCACAGTTGCAGGTTCCCAGGCAGCCTGGGATGAGTACTAATCCCTGGAGACACAGCCTGGGTTCTTCCCCTGAACTAGACCCATTGAAAGGTGTCTGTGCAGTTCCACAGCTTCTGTTTGCAGACTTAACTTTTCAGAGTCTGCCACAGTGGACAGCATTGATCGTTCAGAATTAGAGCTTGCTACATAAAGTGAACTAAAGCAAGAGGGGCTGCACCTCATGTCCCATAATACAGAGTGTGTGTGTTCACGTCCACTAGAGAGCAGGTAAAGCCAGCCCCACAGGCTTCTGCTTCAGTAGCGGTCATTTCAGAGCCACTAAAGGACAAATATTTGTCCCCGGGTGATGTTCCTGGATCCATTCCATATGGTTCCGGTCCTTTGAGATGGATGGTTCTGTAATATTTAGGAAGCACCCTGGGTGTTTTTGCTGCACAGTCAACTCTAACAAAGGAAGTTCAAAGCCACCCATCTCTGCCCAGCACCTCTGCATAAGCAGAACTCCATAGTCCAGAGTCCCACAAGCGCTGGGAGGTAGGCAACTGTGCTTAAACCCTAGCTCTGCTGCTCTGAGAGGCTGTGGGTCCTACACAAGCCCTTGAGCAGGGACCTTAATTTGCCTCAACTGCCAAATGATGGAATTAAGCTAAATCAGCAGCTAGAAGAGGTTTTTTTTTTTTTTTTTTTTCCAATCAAATTCCCAAAGAAACGTACTCAGAACATGCCTATGGGAAAAGGGTTAGAGTAAAGCGGAGAGCTGGAAGAGCCTCCACGGGACACAAGGACTTCCTGAGGGCTGCCTGCATCTAGGCCAGACTCATAGCAATGCATGTCCCCAGCATACGCCTGGGATGGGAGAGGCATGGTGCTCAAGGACGCTCAAGGATGCTGGCAGAGAATGGCTCCTTGTCCAACTGAGTGCTGGATGGCCAGGGTGGTCCAGATTTCCTCTGGGCAACTGACGCTATTTAGTTGCCCATGGCTGCAGCAGTGCAAAGAGACCCGAAAAATCCTCTTCACTGCATGTGAGATAAGAGAAAAGGCTTCTGTGAATCAACCGAGCTTGAATTTGTTCCCCTCCCCCACCAAAGGACATTGGTGTAGTAATGGACTTGATAAGTCCTGTGGTAGGCAAATCAGTGATCAGCCTGTTCTTAAGCCAGCAAGCCCACAAGTGTTCTTTAGTTTAGTTTTGTTCTGGTTGGTTGGTTTGTTTGTTTGTTTGTTTTTAGATGAGAAGAGTTTTTCGCACGTAAATTATACCCAATGTTCTCTGGGAGAGCATTTACAATCTACAGATGTATAGTATCAGAAATGCTGTGAGTGTAACCATAGGGAAGCAGTGACCATTTGAGGATTTAGAGGGAGAGAGAGCAAAATAATTATTTGGGGGTTTGCCCTCTTTCAGTTTTATATTCTGCGGTATCAAAGGTCACCAAGGGTTTAGCTATCTCACTATGTAAATGTTTGGTCTCAAACTATTTATTTGTGAGGACTCCCAGAATCTCTAGAACCTGCAGGTAATGCTGTGGCAAGCAGAAGGCCTTCCTGATCATCTTCTCCTTACAGGATGTCCTGGGCTATCCCTGAGGATACTATGCAGGCTGCAAGGGAGTCATGTCTACCCACTCAGAGCTTGTGTCCCTGGATTGGAGGCTGAGAAACACATCTCTACAGAATACCATCTTTAGATCTGGAAGGTCTGAAGCCCCATGCACAGACTAGTCATCTGACACTCAGGACCATGAGTAGCCTTCTGGGTTCTTTATGGAAAGATACACACAATTGTGGACACTGGCCTAGAATGAGATGACCTAGGCCCAAGCCCTAATTGCTACTTTAGCCAAGCTAATATAGTTTCCAGAAACTTCCTTAACCCTTAGTTCCTTGATTTCTTCAACTGGAAAATGGAGAAGGACAATAGGAAGAGTTAATGAGCCAGCAAAAGCAATTGGCTTAAAATAGTTCCTGAGGCATAGCAAATGCTGGAAAGACGTCTGTATTGTTCGCACTGTCCACCATCATGCCTGCTAGGAGGCAGGGGGATATTCACGAGGGATGCAGATGGGCTGGCAGAGACTGTCTAACTCTCCACAAATGTGCCCAGTGGAGCAAGAGGTGGGATAATGGAGAGCGTGTACAAGGTATGTCTAGTTGAGGAGGGGAGGTAATAAGTCACATTATCATCTGGGAAGGGAGTGTCTGCCAGGAGCTGAGAGATATATGCACTCCGTATCATGCTACCATGAAGTAATGCAACCTTTGCTTCATGGCTAGGAACAAGCCCCCAAACCTTCCTGAGCCTCAGCTTCCTCCAGGGTAAAAACAGATGAGGTTAATGACATGACTCAGGGCCCCTCCCAAGCTGCTGGGTTCAGGCAGGGGCTGAGGGCAACAGAAAAGGCCAGATGGAATAGAGAAATATCCCTGCCATGTGAGCACTCATGTGGGATGAGGAGACTCAAAAAGATGGCTGTCTGAATACCCCGAGGTGACCCTGCCAAGTGGTTCTCTAAGTAGCTCAGGGGGGTACCCACACTGGGTAGTTTCCCACCCACCCACCCCCACCAACATAACAGAACCACGTGTTCACTGAGTACTTGTTCACATGGAGAAAAGTTACCTGTTCCACTCAAGAACAAGGCTCTGCAGTGCTAAGGCCTCCAGATGTAACTGCTTTTCTAGTGTGGCTTATTAGCCTAGGCCAGGTGCTCGGACTGTGCAAACGTCTCCTTCTCTCTGAATGTCAGGGTTTGGAGCATCTTTAGAACTAGAAGCCTGTGCTCATTCTCAAATGGTTGAATGTGCCTGGAGGCCTCCAGGAATTTGCTGAGGAGTTTGGACTCAATTGTCCTCTACCCCTTCAAAATGGGGGCCTGGGGAAGTAGAAGCTGCCTTTCCAGAAACTTGGTCACAAGAAATGGCATTGCCTCCCCAGCTCTGCGAGCCCTGCCTCTGGCCTTGAACTGTTCAGCACAGGGGAACACTACACAGCCCAGCATCAGGTCACCTACCAGGGAACTTTCCGTCATGTTGAGCTGATGTGTTGAACATGGGTTTTGCTATTGCTTTTTCCTCTTTACAGGTGAACCACCTACTTGTCAGAGAGGTTTGTAGTTCCAGATTCCCCTAGGTCAGGTCACTCTCCAGACATCTTCTAGAGCTTTCTCAGTTCCCCCCCCCCCACCATGTCATATACATGTGCATGTGAGCACATGAATTTACATTCCCTGGCTGGCAACCCTGGGAGAGCCACCCCACCCCTTCACTTTCTACTTCCCACTGGAGTTCTGAGCCCTTGCAGACATCTCTCACCTGTCCTTGTCTGAACTCTAAGAGCACTCTGACAGAAGTGACAAACTGCCTCCCCCTCCAGCTCCCTGGCTGTGAGGGAGGCCTAGCTGCCCGCCCCTGCATCTCACCTTGTTTGCTTAGGAGAGACACCACATATCCCCTAGCTGGGAGAAGTAGCTTGGCAGGAAGTCCCCTCAATTTTTATCCAGGGCTCAGGAAAAGTAGGAAGCGGGTAGGAGTTGGGGCAATAGGGCCTAAACCCAGGGTGGGGAAATCACAGTGGTTTCCAAGACCTCTTCTAGGATCACTGGTAGGAATTAGGCCTAGGCCCCTCTCCATGGAATAGCCACCTGTGGAGACAGCAACATGGGTGGAGTCTAGTGTGAGCATGGAAGCCCTGCATTTAAATCCTAAAGCCCCAGTACCACAGGTGGTGACCATACTTAGAGGTGAGGTATATAAAGAGGTAATTAAGTTAAAACGAGGTCATTAGGATAGGCCTATCATATAGTTAATGTACCTTCCAAAGGAGAGACTTAGCTGTCTTGACAGATAACAAAGAATAGAGGGGACATGAAGGCACAAAGAGATGACCATTTATGGGCCAAGAGAGGCCTGAGAAGAAAGCAATCCTGCTTTAGACTTCAGGCTTCTAGATCTGTGGGAAAAACCAACTTCCTTTGAGGGACATGGTCTGTAGATCTATCAGCCCTAACAAGCTAATCCTCAAGGCAATGGAATATTAGTCCCAACACCCAAGCCTGTCACCTCTGAGGCAGACTATAGTTCCCATCAGTTAAAGCTCAGCATTCCCATACCAGACGCCCATCACCATCCTTGGCTAGATACAGATAAGAGGGGTCAGAAACAGGGAATCAAGCCCAGACAGGCAGTTCTTAGAGATGGTCCCCATCCAGTGGTTTCCATCACCAGACCTGTTGCCTGTGGCATGAAGAACCAGCCCCGTGGCTTCGTCTGTGGCTGTCCCTCTCTACCTCAATGAAGCCCCTGGGGATGGAGTGAGTACCTCGCCACTGTGGGGGCACCAAAATCTAGCCCAAGCACTTAGTCTACACCCTAGCACCAAGGCAGAGCTGCTAAGCCTGGTGACCCTAAATTAAAAAGCAAAGGGCTGAGAAACCAAACAGACCAAAATACCATTCTTCTCACGAGGGAATATTTACTGAATAGTTTATATATACTGAATGAATCTTATGTAAGAGTCAACATGTTCAAAGCACTAAAAATAGGTCTGGATACATTCTGGGGAAGAAGCTAATGGTGCATTTAACCCTTCTAAAGACAAAGTAGACATGCCAAGGAAAAGAAGTAGCCATTCCTTATCAGCATGTGCTCCCCCTCCTACCCTACCAATGGCTTGCTAAGGGACTTGGAGGGTAGGTCAAAGGCATAGGAGGAGCAGCCACAGCCTACAAGGCACAGGTGTCCACAGGCTTACATGGGCTGGAGCCGCTAGGGACAAACTTCTAGGAATAAATGACTGGGGATGGAAACAAAGAGTGTGTTTGGTCCCAGGTTCTCAGCACAAGAGTCAGCTAAAGCTGGTGGGTGGGAGGCCATCCAAGATGGGAAGGGGCTCAGCAATCTCAGTGTTGCCCTGAGTCTCTAAGATACAGACCAGGAGTCTCCATGCTAAAGCTCCACGATCAGGAGTTTCCAGGACAGAGCTGAGGAGGGTGTGCTAGTTAAACAGCCACAAAAGAAGGCACACAGTAGGAACACAATGTGGGCTCCACAGAGGTGAGCAGACTTCAGTTCATAAACGCTAGCTGTGCTGGCTACTTATTGACAACATGACCAAGGAAGAAGGGACCTCAGTTGAGAAACTGCCTCCATCAGATTGGCCTTCTGGGGGAAGAAGCTAATGGTGTATTCAACCCGTCTAAAGAAAAAGTAGACGTGCCAAGGAGAAGTACATTCCTTCTCCGCATGAACTCCTCCTCCCACGAAACCAATGGCTTTCCAGGGGGCCTGGAAGGCCAAAGGCATAGGAGGCACAGAAAATGCTGAGCTGCTAGTTGAGATAGTTGGGCCGGGGCAGCCCTGGGCTGTATAAGAAAGCAGGCTGAGACAGGGAGTTAGCGGCAGTCCTCCAGGGCCTCGGCTTCAGTTCCTGCCTCCAGGTTTCTGTTTGAGTTCCTATCCTGACTTCCCTGCTCGATAGGTTTGAAGACTTAAGGTGAAGTGAACTGACCTCCCTGGGATTGCTTTTGGTCATGGTGTTTATCACAGCAATTGAAAGCAAACTAGGGCACCAGTCAATCACAAGCACCGCCTAGCCTCAAAAGCAGATTTTTTGGCCAGAAAACTAAACACACGTGAGCAGACCAAAGTTTTCAAGCTTTCCTAATACATCCATGGGATAGGACTCCATTTGTAAAGTAATTGATCCAGAAAAGTACTTAAAATATCTTCATACAGCCTCCCAGTAACTTCATCTTTTTTTATTACCTTTCTAGAGGAACCCCATTCACCCTAAATTCCAGCTAATGAACAACCAAGCAATATGAAACCAGACCTGGGTCCCGGGGCTTCTGCACATACTGAGGACAGACTGAGGCCTCTCTCTAGGGCACAGGGGCTGCATTCTATCCGGTGCAGGGTCGGTGGTTGTCTGCTCTGCTTTGCTCTGCAAGACCCACTACTGTACAGTGCTCAGAATATGCACTGGTGCTGACAGGAACACTGCCTTGGTGAGATACCATAGAGATGATGCAGGCCTTTCTAGGACTCAGTCTTCAGGACGCTCTGAGCATCTCTATGGTTCTCCTGGAGAGAGACGGGTTTACCACTTTCCTTTGGTCCTCATGAGCATAAAAACCTGCCCATTTGCTTCTGACCTGGAGCAAATCAGGAACTTGGAACTGTGGGAAAATCTGCTCTGGCCTCTGTTCAGCTGCTGACTCCAAATGAAGATCTTGCCTGCTCATAAACCTAAGGGATGAAGCTTAACCAGTTTTTAAACCTCTAACTGAGGGTCAGAAAGCTTTGAAAACCTACAGCTAGCAAAGTGGGATGTAGAGCTGGTCACCTGGAATGGGAGTTTTACTGATGCCTAAGTGACAATACAGAGGACAAAGGCTGCCTGGTCTTCTGTTTCCTACCCCAGTTGCCAGATCTGAGTACCTCCCCTGAGACAGTGTCCTTGAGAATGTTGGGTACCACAGACCTAGCCAGGAACTTACTCATAAAAAAAACAGCTGTGCATGCCCATAGACCATGGCAGCTGGGCAGAAGGCTGTAGACACAGACACCCTGTCTATGCAGCCCCAAGGTGATGGTAACCCACACAGTCCCTCCCAAGTAGCCTGGCTGCTCATTATCCCCCATAACGACTGTTCCTCTTGACCCAGACTGCTACCCTAAGACCTCTCCTTGGCCACCCTAGTCTTTGTATTTCTGTAGCCCCCTCCCCAGCGGCCTTCTCTAGCTGTCTTCAGAGCTCAGTCAGTTCGCACTTTTGAATTCTTCAGCTCAGGATGGCTCCTGTGATTGGAAAGGCACTCAGGCACACATGCTCTCCTCCTCCTCCTCTCCCTCTTCTCTTTTTCCTCTTCTTCCTCCTCCTTTTCTTCCTCTTCTTCCTCTTCCTTTTCCTCCTCCTCCTCTTCCTCTTCCTTTCTTCAGGGTGCTGACTATCAGAAAGAGGTGAAGCCCCCTGTCATCTGCGGCACCAGTACCTCAAAGCTGCATAAACAGCCAGCACTCAATAAAGACATGTGAACTGATTTGTTGGAATGGAGATCAGGACCCAGCTATTTTCCTTTTTCAATAAAAGCTTTTATTTCTAATGAGTATGTCTCCAGCCTGACACTTGCAATGTTATTCTCACTCTCCCCGTGGAAGTTTCTGGTTTGAATTTCAGGTAAAAACCAATTTACCCGCCTCTTGCCTCTAGACATGCCTCAGGCTTCAAGGCCAGAATTGCTTATTGCAACTCTTAAATCCTGTAGGTTCCTCCTCTAGCCTGTCAAGTCTACTTGAGTCATACTTTAATCGTGCTGGTGATATGGTAATGCCGTGTACATAGCATCATACTTTAATCATGATGTGATATGGTAATGTCGTATATATAGCATGTCTGTGATGTACAAATATCCCATGTGCCTTTCCTCCTCTTGTTCTTGGAAGACTTTTGTGAGACAGGTACACCTGAAGCCTCTACTTACTGAATGATGAGTCCAAAGTTCAAAGAGTTGTGTGCTTTGTCCTGCTCCCAACACTCATCAGCATGGGCCTAACGGGACTCAGAGCCACATGGTGACCACAAGAAAAGATATTTACCTGAGGCAGAGGCTGGAAGCTCTTCCTTAGACCACTGGGTGATTCTGATGGTCATTTGTGTTCAAAGAGACCTGGCCCTGCATGAATGTCCACTGCCCACAGCACTGAATTAGGTCATGCCTGTATCTGACATGGGGCTACCAGTCAGCATTAACTGTCCATGCCCCAGTAGGCAACAGAAAACGGCTGGATGGTGTGCCAGTCTTCCTCTCTTCCCTCCCTAGGAGCTGAATTCCCATTAACTCAGTAGAACTCAACACTGGCTGTATGTTAGGGGCACTCCAAGGAATTTTAAAAGCAACTGATGCGGAGGAGGAAGAAGAGGAGAAGGAAGAGAAAGATGATAGCAAAAACTAACAAAAAAAAAAAACCCCTTAAACCCTAGTATTTGGGGAAGGTGAGCAGAACACAGAAAGAAGTGGGCTCCGGGTCACAACTTTTGCACTTTCAAAGGTCTACAGTGAGTCTACTGTGCAGCTCATAGCCTTGTCCCACTTAGGATGAAAGACTCTGGTCATTCAGTTTCAGCCTTTGAAACTTCTTTCCCCACATAAGCAGAGGGTACATGGGCTTTCCTTGACATTTCTGGTTAGTCTCAAAACTAAAAGCTCTAAAATCTTCAGTGCCCCATTGGCTTCCCTTAGTTTCTTTAGGTTAAGTATATAAAATAAACTCAGAAAGCTGAGTCTCTGGAAAGTGGCTCATCCTTTGAGTGGCTGTCCTACATGCGGACCTGAGGACAGACTAGGAGGGATCAGGGATTCACTGACAGTCAACTGTGGTCCACACAAAACCAGTGGTGATCAAAACCTAATCCTGTGGCTGCAAATGGCTCTGGGACCAGCATTTGTAAGTCTGAGGATTCTAGACTCTGGTCTTTTAGTTCCCCAATGCCAGGGCAAAAAAAAAAAAGAGATTATTTTTATACTGGTCATTGAAGAATATTTACATTTTAAACTCCAGCTCGAATCATGGAATGAACCATTTGCTCCTTGCTAAAGGCCCATAGCCCTTGCTAGGTATGTACACCTGGTAGGCATGAAACGAGATCTTTTCAATGCTTCCTTTAATTTACGCATCATAATAACCCAGTAAGTAACAGGAGGGGTTTTCTGTCTTCCTCAGAGGAGAAAAGGACACCTTGAGAAGTTAATCCCCAACATCACAACACATCTGAGCATCTGAACCGGAGTGTGGACTCAGAGTAAGTGTCTTGTAACCACACTATACTCCCTGTACTCCCTGGTCAGCCAGGAAGGGGGCACAGATGGAAGGACTGCTATGGTCCATGAAATAGAAAAGGTAGCTCCCTTTGGCTGTTTCATCTTTCTTCCCATGTGTGTATGGGGTGTACATATGTGTGCTTCTTGGGAAAGGTTAGGATGTCAACACATGTTTGTAGATATCTAATGGTTAGACAAAGATATAAATGGATGTACATTATATATACAGGCCTATGCAGAGGGTACTGAGAAATATTCATATATATGGCATACATGAATGCACATACTTATATATGTTCATATTTATACTATGAAGAAGAGAGAACCTGCCATTCTCAAAGATGTATCTTGAGTGTTTGGAGTCTGTAATGTCACTTGTTAACTCCACAAGCATGTAGTAATCACGAGAATAACGCACATCTGGGTGAGAAAGAAACAACCCCGTACACCACTCTCCTATCTGTGCACCCTTTCAGGAGGCAAAGGTTACAGCACGTTTTCTCAGTCGGCCCATTGTCTCTGAAGAATTAGTATAATAATCACAGTAACAACACTGAAGGGCCAAGCTAGTGCACGTGTTCACTAAGGACAACCTCGGAACTCTACATATCCGAGAGCCCTTAGCTCTCAAAGCCCACACAGTGCAAGGATGGAGCAATACCCCTGATCCAGGCTGCTTTCTTTCAGACGGTCCCTTGCCCCACATGCTATGTGTCCTGTCTCTAGAAAGTGAGCATTAACAGAACTGTGGGGCCAGACTGAAGGGGTGGCATTCAAGGATGCTCCCCAAAACGCATGGCCAGGGGTTCCCAGGAAGTTAGCACCTCCCTCCCAGCCAGACATCACTCATCTCATTGTAGACATCTGTTCCCCTCAAACCGGGATCTTTCCCAAGGCCAAGTGGTGACGGAGACAAGCACTTTATTTTCAGAGTTGTTTCAGTGGTCATGTGATCTGGGATGAGATGGTTCTGATACAAGCTAATGGACATGTTCTCCTTCCCTGGAGGATTAGGAAGAACCTGTGCCAAGGGAAGCCACGTTGGTGAGTTTCAAGCACTGGGACTTACAAAGAAGAGACGTTTCTACTCCCTGAAAACACATCCATTGGACCACAGAACACTGTCTCACCCTGGGGATTTCGTATCTCTTTATGCCCTGGCATCCCTCCCCTCTCCATCTTGCTGTGGTAGTAAATTAGCATGGTCTTCCTCGTCATAAGGAACTTCAAACAGTGGGCTGGACAAAAAAAAAAACCGCTGTGGAGTAGGTGGGGACTGAGAGGTCTCCGTTGAGGGTATTTTGAATTGACCTTGGAGTAGAAAGAAAAGCTGGGCCTGCATCACTTTTGATCCTCAGAATTTTCCTCCAGCCTTCTAGTGGTCTTGGGGCAGTGCCACAGGTGGACTTGAACTTCCCAAAGAGGCAGAGGCCAATGTCGAGGCTAAGTTTCCGTAAATGTCAAGCACCTTGTTGTCTGTGACCTCCCTGTTGAACCTGTGAAACTAGACCGCTGTGGAAATGCTTCAGTCACTGTTTGCAGCCACAGGCTCTGGCGTCTTCTGCCTCTGGGTTTTACAGCTGAGTAACTGTTCCCCGGGCCCATTAGAGCAGAGTACCCATCATATCCCCACTCCATTAGCATGGACAAACACTTGCGTTCACTCCCCATCTGTCAACATACCTTCCCCACTCCCTTTTCATTTTCCCCGTCCTGAAGGCGCAGGGAACAAATCATCCATTTTGATGACACCTGATGAGAAACCTCATTTTCCCAGCCACTCTGGCATGTGACACCTCTTCCATTCTCTTGGCTTTAGCAGAGACTGTTCCCTGTCACAGGGCTAAGGAGGCAGCATGATCAGAAAGAAACGAAACCGCCCCGCACTCTGACAGAGGACACAGGAACAGAGGTCAGGCTGTGTGTCCCAGGAAAGAATGGCACTTCTCAGTCACCTGCCACACTGGCAATAACAATCCGTGTGTTATTACATCGCATAATGCTTACAACGGGTCTGATACTGTGGCTGACCTGTCCCCAGCACATGGCAGGTACTGCCATTAATTTGAGCCCCTAAATTCTCGACATTGCTTGTCCCCTGTTACCTATTCAGCATCTCAAGCCGACCCAGAGTCACCCAGATCAGCAGCCATTCATTGAACAGTTACCATTTGGGGGAATTCTGCTAAGAACTGGGAGTAAAGAGAGCTACAAAAAAACTTCCTTGTGCTAGGAAGAGCGACAAGTTTGCATGACATGCACAGTAAGGGCTGTGAGACCACAGGAAGGGCGCTCGCTGAGCTGAGGAGCGGCCACAGAAGTGTCCTGGAGGAAGAATTCTAAAAGAAACTTTAATGAGCGCTGGAGATGGTGGTGGCAGATAATTTGAGAAGGGTTAGGCAAAGCGAAGAAGAGCAGCACACAATTTTAAAATGAGTGATTTGAGGAGTTGGGGGATTGCTAGCAGTAAGTAAGGAGAACAGGGAGGGAGGGTGTGAGTGGAGACACACCTGTGTAAGGGAGCACTAGGGCAGAGAAGACTGGGAAGACCCAGCGGAGCACCCACCAAAGGCTGGGTGGAGCTGTGTGTCACATGAGGGATCTCTGAGGGCCGCTGGGAGAATCCAGATAAGACAAAGACATGGTGAAAGAAGAGGGGGATGACAGAAGGAAAATGAAGGGTAGAGGGAAGTGTAGGGAGAGAGGTGGGCGTGGGAGGAGAGGAGACTTCTAGGACCACTCTTCATGGAGTGTCACTGCCATGATGAAAACAAAGGCCACATGAAGCGGAGATGACCAGTGCCTTGGGAACCCTTGGTGCTTCTGGGACAGAAGGTAAATAGGAAACAGCATGGTCTATCCTGAGAAAGTGCTTCCAAATGCTGCCACCGACAGCTTTTGCCAGCCAAGTGACAAATTTTAATTAAAATTTATTTACACGGAGAACAAGACCAAAAGTCTCCAGACTCTAACATCTTATTTACATGTACCTCCGTTTCAGGTAATCTAAAGGGGTGCAAACCACCAGTTTCCTTCCCTCTCCACCAGTCCTGCTCTTGCTGAAGCCAGGTCTCCAAGGAGCTTGCAGTTCCCACATTCTACCAGTAGGTGGCGCTGGCAAGTTCTATGTGTGGGCTGCAAGGGGAGCCAAGGGCTCTTTGAAAATTCCCTGTCCAGTTCAATGTTGAGATCCAGGTCACTGTTCTGATTTTGAGACCCCCTCATTAAATAACTTCCATTTCCAAACTTTCCTTCAAATAAAGAACTTTTAAGTATTCTTATTTTCATAAGGGCTACCACCTAAGAGCCTCTTGTACGAGACATATTCCTAGGTGCTTCAGATACTTCAAAATCTGTGAAACAGCTCTGATACACTCAGTACTACCTCTTAACACTAAGGAAACAGTTTAAAAGTCTTGTGTGCATGATTGGCAACTGGTCAAACCAATGGGGCTTAAGGATAGTCTAGAGAACATTCATGCTCTAAATCCAATTTTTTTTTCATGAATCACTTGAGTCATGCAGGCCAGAGAAGGTTCTCATAGGAGTCGGCAAGGCTTGCCTGCATCCCACAGATACTGCCACACACGGATCATACTGTATGTCCAGTTCCTGGAGTACTCCTCGAATGCCTGTAGCACAGGCAGCTGCTGCAGAAAAGGTCAAAGTTGCACACTGTTTCAAGTCCTCGACTTGTCTCATGACACTAGACAGAGGAACCCTGAGTTATACAGGAGGGGCCCTGGGAACACAGCCCTGAGCAGGTCTCCTTAATAAAGTCAGGTGCGCAGGCTCCTCTGGCCACTCTCCACCTTCAGTCCATTAACCAAGCTCCCACGGAAGCTTCTACGGCATCTCACCCCGTCTTGTGTCACCTTCTGGGGTCTGTATCATGAGGAAACCCCTCAGCTCAGCTCAGCTCTTTGCTGCAAAGAGGGCACTTTCTCTGTCCCACACCAGCCTTTTCTCATTCTGACCTTCTGAGGTATTTGACCCATGACTTCCCCAGGGAATGCCCCACCATGGGGCATGCAGAAAAAGTCAGCCCATCCCTCTTTAAAAGCATGCACCTGCCCTGCTGTCCCTGGAGGACCCAGAGGACAGTGCCATTGAATCTTCCCTTCCCCTTGGTCACAGTCAGCCCCCAGTCCCCACTTGCCATGACATCTGCTGAGGTAGCAGGTGCTGGCCACAAGGTTCTCTTCGGCTGCTGCTTCTCCACCTGTCCTCGCTTACCCACCTGCAGACTTCAGCTCTGCTAGGTCAATTAAAATATTAACTCTTCAGAGGGAGGGCCCTGGTCCTGAGGACCCAGAAACTTTCCCCGAGTAGGCTTCATTTCTCTGAAGGTGGCAGAAAAGGTCAAGTAGTGGGTGGGTCATCAGGAAGGCAACCTTGCATCAAGCTTTACTGCCAGAAAGCCACACAAATATTACCACACGTCTATAGCTTACCCTCTTTAGCTTTGGTATCTTCTCACTCAGAGCAAATGGGCTGGATAGGATGATGTCTAAAGGCAAACATTCGGTGATTCTATATGCCCCGACACAAATGCCCTCTTACGAGTAAAGACTAACATGGGCTCAGTATGAGCACACGGTGTCAGAAGAGAAGGGCTGCTTCTTTGTAAACAGGATCTTGGCTAACCACTTGGAATCCTAAACTGTTATCTCATGTATTCCTGTGCCTTGGAGCATCACCCATATGGCCAGGTCAGCAGCCTCTGTGAGCACAGATGTCTCCCTGACAACAGGGACTCACTGCTGTAGCCTGGGTGCCCAGCATTGCAGACACACTGCACACACTCAATACAAGCCTAAATACACCAAGGGTAATATGGTTGAGGCAAGCACACACTCATTCGATATTTCAGTTCTTCTCTAGCCCTGTTCTGTAGATTTTCATAAAAACCCGAGTTTCTGATGGCTCTACTGTTGCCTCTGGAGGTAGCTGGCTTCCTACCTCCAGCTACACCATCGCTGGGCAGTCAAGCAAACTCAGGATGACCGCTAGGAACAATGCCCTCACACATTCTCCTGGACAGTTAGCACTTGCTGACTGCTGGGAACTCATTTCCAGATGTACATACACTCCCTCTTGTCTGTCTGCCACCAGACAACAGCAAGAGAGCAAGCCAGTACCTCCAGGATGCTTTGGCTCATGACCACTCTGCCCACTACCCAGGACTTATCTTCCCATAGGGGCATATTGGGTGCATACTTAATCAAAGACACTCAACTCATTGACGCCCTAATTCTTCCCATTGGTCTTTTATAATTCAGTGGTCAATGGAACTTCCAGAGGTTCTGTCACTCACAACATAGACTCTGAACAACACGACCACTGAACGCTTATCAGATGAGGTGATTAGCTGGTGATTTGAAATCGTTTTTTATTGACAGGTGGTCACTGGAATTACTGGGGAATTTGAAGAAATTCTGATGCCCAGATCATGTCTGTGGAGAGTCCAACTGAATCAAACCGGTATGGTGTGAGTCCAGCAGCTCAGCCTGACCACACCTGGTTAGAAATGCTGACTCCCCAGCTATGCCCAGAGCCACCAAGAACCTGTGGCCAACAAACCCTCTAGGTGACCCGTGACCAGATGATCCAAATCGGACAGAGAGCCTGGTAATTCTTGTTTAAAGAGCCTGGATGGTTATAGGGCCTGACCACAGATGAGAAATATTAATGTAAAAAAAAAAAACAACTCCATAGGGTCACTGCCAATGGCACATGGCCATTGAATCACCAAGCTTTTCATGGGTGACACCAAAGGGAGACCATATGGGATAAAGCAACCACTCAGGGTATTTGCTCTGTGGACTCAATCTTCCTAAATCCTAGGGACAAACAAGTCACATTCATTGCTATTATGCTGTTTCTGTGGAAGTGTATTTTGCACAGAACTACCTCAGTGACAACCATGATAGCACAGATGTTTGGATCACAGTCCTAATGTAAGAGGTTGACTGGGTTCTTGCACCTCTCTCTCCCTTGAAGAAGTCGAGCGAGAAGGGGACCCATTCTCAGATGCTCTCCAACCCTAGGACATTCCTTGGGAAGAAGGGAGAAATGAGTTCAAAGTGCCAGGAAACCAAGCCACTGATAGTGTCCACACCTGTGTCTCCAGCTGAGGCAAATGGGCTGCCATGGGGGTGGGGGTGGTCGGGGAGGAGGCTCCTGTAGCACTCCCTGCATCTGTATACTGGTGCCTCCACTGTTTAAGGGTCAGCCATACAGCATCCATGTTGTTTATATGACCCCGACTCCCCAGAAGACTTTGGATTTTATCCCCAGAAAACAAGAATTTTAAATCTGCTTAAAGTCCCACGGGGATTGTCAAGCCCTTAGCACAGAGGTATAAGGAAAATTCACTATGAACATTTGTTGGCAAATGCTAGCCACAATACATTCTTCTGGAAGTGAGAAGCAATACACGATCTTGCTGTGCCATCCTTGAGTGGAAGAAAGCATAAACAAGAAATCAAGACCACCACTGGTAACACTTTCAGAAAAGAGCTGCTGTGTGGAGCAGAGAGTTAGGGAACTCTTCTGCTCACTTGACACCCACCGCCACCGCCACCGGCTAGGGAGCTCACAGGTCAAGGACTGTAGCACCCAATTCCGGGCACTCTCTTAGAAAATCCTCCTTGAAGCTAGAGAGACCGCTGTGTCAGCAGCCTCACATCACTGGTGACGTCTCAGCTCACAGGGGTCCTTCCTCTCTGGCATCCTGCTTCTGGCATCTTTTCACCTGTTCAATTCACTCAAAAGAATTTTCTTCCATTAATACAAGAACGCAGGGTACCCCCTGACCTTTACCAAAGGGCAGGAGGTCCCTATTTCCTGTTCCCTCCCCATGCAAACGGTCAGCCAATCCCGATGGTCTAGGTGAGCTCTGACTCTAGTTCTAAAGGCAAAGGCAGACATGCCAGTCTGGTCCCAAGGTTTTCTGTGATGACAAAAGACATGTAAAAGCAGAAATGGCTAAGTACAAATGTCAAGGGCCCAGCTCTTGGTAAACGTTTGTTCTTGCTCTAGCCTCCAGCAGGGATTCATCTGAGGAGATGAGATGTTAACTTTACCTAGAGTCCAGACACTGAAGACCTCTGCAGGCCTCTGCCTTCTGGTTATAAAATGAAGCAGCTGGAGCCCTAAAAGGTGATGATTTAAACACACGAAATCCTGAAATACGGTGCAGTTTTAAAGCCACATTCCAGCTCCAGTGGGAAAACACTGACCCCTCCGTCCCCCATTGTGGTATTCTTGGGACTCAAAAGTTAATAATTCTCATCCTCCAGCAAAGGGCCTGCCTGGAAGGCACACACAAGCAACAGGTCAAGAAAAAAAAAAAAAGCAGAAATAAAGGGCACATAAGAGTTCCAAACAGAAGAGAGAGGGAAGCTGGGGGCAGGGCAGACAATGGAAGTCTCTGCTTTAGGTATTCCACTGTAGCACCAGAACATAGCCTCTCCTAGAACTGGGTCAAGCCACCTGAAGGAGGGAACTGCCAAATGTCCAACACGCTCCTATATGCTGCTGGCACAGGCCTACCGGAAAATGGTGAAGGTTTGCTTGGAGCTCAGGCCCTGGATCACCCTACCTTTCTCCTTCCTTTCTAAGTGGGTCCAACCAGCCTGGTGCTGGTAAATGTACCAAGTGGCTTGAAGAAGGGCAAGAAAGTTTTAGGTGTAGCATTAGCCCACTGTAAATCTTCCATGGCAGCTCCATCTTGGCTGGCATTGTGGTGATACTGGATAAAGGTTTGTGTTTGAGCCACCCTACCCCACCTAGTCCTGGGGTCTCTTTGCAGCTCCTGCTGGGTAAGCATGCACAGGTGGACTGGAGGGGTGGAATAAGTTATTAGGGAGAGATTGCGGGCTGAGAGCAAGCTACTGCTGTCGATTAGTGGCTGTTGCTTTGCAGGGAAGCTAGAGAGAAGGCAGGCTAGCAGGAGACAGGAGGGATCCCACCAGAGGACAATGTAAAAATCTCAGAAGACTGTGCTGTGGGGACAAGGAAGACAGCTAGGAGGAAGCTATGCCCTGAGAAAAATTAAGTCTGGGGATCCCTCAAGGATGCTAATTATGGCCCAGCTGCAGGCTAGCACTCAAGCAAAGTTGAACTGAGGCTGCAAGTAGCTCAGATAGGCAGGCAGGCAGGCAGGCAGGCAAATAAAACAGGACCCCCTAGAGGGTGACGCCCTGAATTAATGGTCATTTACAAAGCAATGACAATGACTTGCACATGTACATGTCTGACACAAGCAAGCCTCACTTTAATGGATCTTTTCAATTCATTTTTCCTTTTGATCCCGGCAAGAAGATGGGTACATGGGTCTCTCTCTGAAATATTGGCAGTCACCGCCTACAGTGGGCAGGGCACCCAGCTGCTCCTCGCAGCATCCTAGGGTCCCCATGGCTCCTAGCTGACTTTTCTTTCAGCATCTCTCCTGGTTCATTCCATCCTGGCAGCAGCCTCTTGTATAACTAAAACCACACAGAACTTTTTGTTTGGCTTCTAATTCAGAAAAAATTAACTCAGTTCCTGATTTAAAAAAAAAAAAAATTGACTTTTGAGAATTCAGCTTTTTTCCCATAGGGACAAATGTTTACGAAGAAAATTTTTTCTTTTCTTCATTTTTGGTCCTCCTATGCAGCTTGCTGCACTTAATCACAGCCCAAAGAGCTGAACAGCAAGGTCTCCAGGTCCCTCAGGCAACATTCCCTAAGGCCAGGGCTGAAAGCCTGTTCTAGAAACCCAGCCCCAGAGGAGGCTGGGAACACTACCTGGTAGGCCTCTATTTCGAATGTTCCTTTTGGTGTGGCAAATGTAGACGTAGCCAGGGATGCTAGGCATTATCCCCATCCCATTCCGAACCACGGGGCCCAAGTCTCGGGTCTGCCTACTGGTATGCTTAACAACAGCTTCCCCTTTGCCAGAACAGGTCCTGGTCAATTTGGTTTTGTATGTCCTGGGATCTTTCCATTAGAAGTAGGAGCCAGGATTGGTGACAGCATCCTCCATGGGGAGCTAGCTCCAGATGTGACATCCTGAATCCCCATTCTGGATCTTATGAGCCCAAAATCTACATTTTAACCAGATTCCCTGAGTAAACTGGATCTCCATAAGGTCTGAAAGGCAGGCTTGACACCATGTGCTGCTAACTAACTTTTATTGGTTTCCAACACCTACTGTGTCAGGTTCTATTTGATGCTAACAAGGTTCCCTAAGTAAGATCCCTGCTCTGCTAAACTTTGTAAGATAGACTGGCTTGTGTCACCATGGGCTGGGTAGGACAGGCTGGAGGAGGAAATTTGGCTCTTCTGAGGCCACCTTTGTGACCAGTGCCTTTGCAGTGGGCTTCTGTGGCTAACATTGACTGGCTACTGAACTTTCTTCTTACTGCTCTCTCCTTTTGCTACTCTGCTTTCAAAGCTGAAAAGGGCACGGGGCACTGTCCCTGTCCTTTGCAGCTGTTTGTTACTCTGTGAGTGAATTCTGGCCACAACATGAAAGAGAAACTTTGTGCCTTGCTGCTCAAAAGGATCCAGCTCCTAACAGCCCTGTCTTGCTCTCTGCACTTGGTCAAAATGCAGAATTTCAGGCTCTCTTGTAGATCGGCTGTATCTAAACCTGTATTTTAACAAGGTTCTCCCAAGGATACTGGGGCACGCTGAAGTTCAGATGATATTATCTTATCAGGGCTTCTGGGTAAACAGAAGGCAGAGTGTTACTGACACTAATACTTTCTTTGTTGTTCCTGCTCTGAAAGAGGTTGTGATGCTGAACCTATGTCCACCTCCTGGCAACCAACAGAAAGTAGATCTGAGTACAGACAGCCAACAGGGTTAAAGGTAAGTAGGCAGAAAGAGATGAACAACCTTGGCTCTCAGTGGCATCTCAAGCTGTTAGGCCCATCCCAAGGCTACAGTCTCTCTCAGATATCATGTGATGTGACCTGAATACACTCAAATCTGTTAGCATGCAGTAGGATCTCAAAGCAGACAACCAAACTGAAGAAAACCAAAATCCACTGGGACTTGTGACAACCTGATAGTCGGTGTCTCTGTTCCTTCATGAGAGGCAGGACAGGGTAGCAGCAAGCTCAGGGCACAGCTGGCTGACATGCTATGTACAGAGAGCATCCATGTTCTCCATCAGCCCCTGCACAGGCACAGGCTCACCTTACTGGGTGGTGGGAGAAAGCTGAGAGTAACCTCCCGATAAAGCTGATGCACAGACAGAGCTCCCTGGGCTGCTGAGGGTCTGCTGAGGTCAGGTTATGTTCTGGGATAAGTTACTCCATATCAGAAACATTTATTCAGACAGTTCCTTGCCCTGAGAAATGCTAGTGTAGAGGATAACTGCATACGGGGCTGGACAAGTGAACATCACCATGTGTCTAGCACCACCCAAATGGCAGAGACTGATAAACGACTTATTCCTGGGCATAGAAAGAAATGTTGCCCTATACATTTATTGGGGGGATTTTAATGCACATGAGTCTATTAAAATCACATCAAGGAAACTGTGCCCAGAATTTATTAGATGAGACAGACCAAGAAAGTGTGTAATTTCCTCATGTGGCCCTCATTAAGTGGTAGACATTAGCACTATAACGGCACTGTCCCTCCACCAATATGTCATCAGATACTTACTCTGTGTGTTAAAGATCCACAGGAAACCTCCCAACTTCCCTTAGGACCTCAGCTGGGCTAGGTGTGTGTGTGTGTGTGCGTGTGTGTGTGTGTGCGTGTGCGTGTGTGTGTGTGTGTGTGGTTTGTTTAATTTACTGTGTGCAAGCACTATTAGTACTAGGCGTAGTGCCTGACAGCCGACTTCCAGGCTGTCATTTTCCAGTAACTTGTGATGTGTTGAAACTTAAGCCATACAGAGGTGTTAGGGTTTGAAGACTCCACATGATTTCTCTGATTAGCCACATTTTAGAGATTTTCACTCGTCCCTATGGTCTTCAGTGTTCTGATTAGAGCACCGAGTTTGCACACAACCTTTGAGTCATCTCTGCTCCCACTCCTGTATACTTCAGCTAAACTTGTGTCTCTTATGCTGTATTTCTTGTCGTTCCAAATAGTTCCCTAATCAGCAACAATTCTGTTGGGAGTCCCATCCTTCACAGAGCTGGTCTCTGCTTTTAGTCATTCTGCTAAGTAAGTACGTGCTTCAAGATGGATGCATAGATTCACCTGCCCTGGCTACAATGTCTTTTAACTACATCCCTCTCAGAATCCTAGAGAGATGCCTAAGGGTTTTCCTGGGCAATCAGGAGTACAGCAGGTGAAGTCTGGGTCACCATCTCTTCCACTTGCACTTGATCCAAGGTATTTACTACACTGATGAAGGTCTTACCTTCATCATAGTGTATTTCCTCTGGATTGGACTTGGCCATTGTCATCTTATAGGAGAATGAGATATCCTGGAGACACTGCCCATTGGCACCCCCATGAGGGAGAAAGGTTCACAGGCCACCAACATCCTCAGGAGGCCCCTCGCATCCTCATCTGAGGTTATCAGAGGTAAGCAATTGCTGGAATGTGTCTCTTCAGAAATGTTGCTGCTTTGAAATTGCCCAGTAGTGCAGTTTGCCCATCAAGTTGCCCAGGCCCCTGTAAGTAACAACCCACCAAGCTAGACTTGGGTGGCATCACTTAATTTCTATATTGGTGGCCTTGGTAGCTGGGACAAATAGACAGGAAAAATCATGGTGCAATGGAAATCTTTGGCAATAAAATATTTGCTAGTTTGTGACTCTCCTCAAAATTTATTTAAAATAAAATTGAGAATCTCAGAGAAGGGGCAGACCTTCAGTCCCAGCACCCACTCACTGTCTTTTAAGGCTGAGAAGCAGCCCCTTCTCCTTTCTGCAGCAGCAGAGATCTGGGTTCCTTCCCAGACAGGTTGTCTAACTGTGTGTCCTGAGTGCCACCCTGCCTCCTCCTTCAGACTTGAGTTTTCACTCTGGGAATGTAGCCGTGTGAAGCTTCCTCTGGCTCCTAAGATCCCGCTTTGCTGAACATCCATTGTGGGTGACCCTCACAGAAGGTCTGTGATAAATATCCACCTCTGAAAACACCCGTCCCCTCCACCTACAGGGTCAGCTCCCTTCTCTACACTGAGAATTCCCTGCAGCAAGTGACCTTCCTTCTTATTTTGGCCTGATCATGAGAAAAGCAATTACATGGTCTAAGACTGCCACCTTCTCAGAGAATAATCCCAGGATACGGCAGTGCTGAGACTGTCAGAGTCAGCCCCACGCTGCTCCATGGAACCAGGCTTCTCAAAAATACAGACAGAGGGGGCACATCCTTGGTGTGAAACAGGGCTTTGTGGGGCTGTGTTGTATGGTACTTTTTCCTCTGGGCATAATAAGATGCCATCTTGGATTTTGTCCTAGTAGCCATGGCAACTAGAGGAGAAAAATACACTTATATCCAGGTCTATAGTAATAGTAGGAGCTACCGACACTTCCTAATAGATGGAAGATGGAAAAGTCTCGAGACTTGAAATTCTAGCCTTTACCCACTTAAGCAGCAGCAGGTGATCTAGAGAGACACTGGTACAATTCAGAGGTTGATGGTTAATTGAAAACAGGATGCTATAATTCAACCTCTATGCGATCTTCATCTTGATGGACTGGGACTCTGCAGTGATGTACTATTTGGGGATCACCAGTGCTAACCCCTCATCTGTGATTTGGAAGAAAGCCCCATAAACTCACTCTTCTCACCAAGCAAGACTTGGTGGACTCATACTTTGCCCGTTACCAATGCCCATCTGGGATGACAAGATGTTTGCTCTCAACTCCCCAGGAAAACTTAGCATGCCAGGCTGCCAGCTAGAACAGAGTGGGGGAGCTGCCTGTGGGGTGGACAGTAAGGAGGGGTATCTGCAGAGGCAGAGAGAGAAGAGCAGAGAACGCTGGGAATGAGAGGGGAGGAGGAGGAGAGCAACACAGTTCAGGTGGAATGTTCACCGTGGGAATGTACCTTCCAGAAAGCTTCATCGACGAGGTCATTAGGCCTGAAGAGGAGTCATGGCAGACAGGCAGCCAACTGACGCACAGAGCCTTACAGAAACTAAGGAGAGGCAAAAAAAGAGCCATGCATTGCTGGGCTTCCATTGAACCGATGGCTGCGAGCTCACAGGACACGAATTACATACTCAGTGCACAGCAGCAACTAATTTCTAAGCAGATCAAAATAAATCAGAAAACAAAACCGCCCTGACAGCAGAGAAATGTGGAGATGTGTTAAGAGATAATTGCAGTCCTTTCTCCCATCTCACTACATCTCTGCTGCCACGAGTGCCAGCGCTGAGTCACACTTGTCACTCCATCAAGAGGCCATGAATGCTGGAGGAAGACTGCAGAGTGTGCCAGCCAAGCATGCCAGCACACTGGTCTGGGGGTCAGTCTACTGACAAGGATGTTCATCCCATCCTCAGATCTTAGAACTGAGGCTGGAGAGGGTACCTCATACCAGACAGGAGCCACTGTGCCAGACAATTCTTCTCAACCCTGTCTCCTGGGGCTCTTTTAAGCATGACCACTGTCACTCTGCAAAGAACCTGTATTCATGGCTTTCAGTAGTGTATCCTAGAGTCAAATGGGGCCAGTTCTATGGGCTCCTAGTCAGGTGGCCTTAAGCAAGATCCTAGAGTTCTATAGACCTGTTTCCCCTACCAAAGAGAAAATAGGCAAGTGTCAATGGAGGAAAGTCACCAGGAGGATTAGAATAACACACACAGTATCTATAACTGGTAGGGTTTACTGTTAGACAGCATAGCTGTTATTACCCTTGAAAAGCTGAACCGAGAGGCCATCAACTTCCAGATCCTTCAGACTACAGTCCAGTGGCTGCTTAGGAGCAAGCCTGGAGTATCAAGAGTGTCCTTGGATTCCTCTCAATGGCTGGAAGAGAAACATCTACATATCTAACTCCGTCTTCCTTCTATCACCTAAAGAAATGGTGCAGCCTAGAAACACCGACAGATACTTCCAAGTGAACAGATGAAGCGTCCTGGGTTGTCGTTGAAACTTCTCTGACATTTTCCTGGTTTCTGAATGGATGCTGCAGGTCCTCAGAGGTTCATCGGGCGGAGGGCTGGGTGTGCAGCTTAGAATAGGATCTATAGAATGATGAACCACTGCCGTGAAGAAGAAAGCTATATGGGAAGGAACTTGATCCTTGGAGGATGTTTGTTGCCTCGGTGACCTCAGCAGCATCCCATCTCTCCAGAGTCCTGTGAGGAGGCTCCCCCAGGACATGTATTCAAGAAGCATAGGTCCTCAGTACCTGTCACTGAAGATCATTTAACTCTATCTGTTCCCTCCTGCAGAGGCTACTCCTCTCCCCACCTGCAGGTTGAGAAATCAAAGGTTTTAGATGCCAAATAAATTACCCTCAGCTATGAAGTGGCTGCACCAGGCCTGGCACTTCTCTTGGAAGTTTTCCTTCCTAAGGAGTGTCCTTCTCCTGACAGGATCTGTTGAGAGCAACATGGTAAACACATGTCCCACCACTGTACCTTGTGACTAAGCCTACAGATATATTTTTCCATCTAGTGTAAAAAAGTGGGAAACGTGGAAGAAAACCACAACATCCCACTGCTGGCCCTGAAGGACATAAAGGTGATTCCACATGCCATGCTTCTGGCCCTTGTGTTCAGGCTGCCATGGCAGGAGTGTCTACCTCCTGAGAGACAAAGCCCATGCTAGACACTTCTTCTGCTTGTCCTGTTGGAAGAGAAAGGCATGTAAAAGACACGGTGTCTGCTCTCAAATGAGCTACAAGCCACCAAGCCAGCATTTGGTTCTCACTCTGTCAGCATCCCCCACCCACAGGCAATGTCAGTCTCTCATGGACTGGAACTTCATGGGGAGAACACCTGAAGATCTGCAGCATGCTGACTCTTTTCCTCTTCTTGTCCTGTGGTCTATCAATATTGGTGTGGTTCCCCCAATATTCTAGATTCTGAGCTTGAGCAGTGAGAAGCTATACTGGACATGCCATGCTCTAATTTGGTGTTAAGTTCTGAACAACAACCAAAGTTTTTACTTTATGGTCCCTCCTTCCTATCTCGTTCCCTCAAAATACCAGAAGCATGATTTTCTATCCTTGTGCCTTTGGACCTCGGGGTGGTAATGATGTCCATGCCAGCTAGCAAAATGGCACCTCCTGCCTCTGTAGCTTTCTTTACTCTCTGCAAAAATGTCCCTTGATTCTTCAGCTCTGTAGATGATGCTTCTTATTGTGACACCAACAGGACACTCGATGCTCAGCGTGACATTGAGCTAAGAGTCTATTAAGGAAGTACTTGGTGACTTACCCCATCCTAAAAAAGACACCACATCTCAAAATGTCTGCACTGCATCTTCTGTCCCAGAGGGCTGAGTATGCTTCCAAATCCAGAAACCAGGCACTCAGAACTGCTCTCCCCTCAGCCAAAGCCAGGGACTTCACTGGCATGGCCACCAGCAGCCTACTGACTCTTGAGGCCCTCAGGTGGATGGCAGCATGGAGCAGGGCTAGTCTAGCTGATTTCTTTCAGCCAGTCTGTAAATGACACCCTGACCACCACTGTTCCCTCCCTGATTTTGGATCAGCATCCCCTCCACCCTCCACAGAATGTGTTTCCCACATTGAAGTCATTTTTCACATTGTTCAACCTTCCCTGCGTAGAGGTGGAGGCATTTTGCAACTGTTGGTGTTTTGATAACGCCTAAGTATTTAATCATATGCCGATCACCCTTGCTCAACACAGAAGCTTTTGGCATATGCCACCAAGATAGCCAAGAGAAAGCCAGGTCCTGGAACACCTAGTCCATATACAGGGCCCTCAGATTTGCCCAGCTGAAGTTTGGCCGGAATGCTTAGCACGAATGTGCGGCGTAAGATTGAGTGGGACAGCAAAGACCATTCCGTTCTTTCCCTTGCCTCTTCCGGAACTAAATCATCTGTAGCAGATGGTGTTTCTATCCACGGTCTCCCTGGGAAACCTCCTCACTGCCTAGCAACCTCCAGCCCCGGGAAGTCCTCACTGCAGCCTTCCCTAGCTGCCCACAACTCTACTGGCCCACTACCCAGGACACACACAGGAAGAGAGGCCATGGAGGAACCCTCACAAGACAAGAGACTCCATGAGCGTTCCCTTCTTGGAGCCCTTGATAATCCTCCCTTAAACACAAAGTCTCCTACAATCCCCAGATTATCCAGGGGCATCTTCTATGCAGCCACTTCAAGCCTGGGATAGGATTCCACACATCCTCTGGAACCAAGGCTGCTGGAACCACCTATAAGAGGATCAGCACCAATCAAGAGCTCTGCTCTTTGTTCCTGCGAGTATGGACCCTGCCAGAACCCCAGGCTTCTCACCCTGCCTTTGGCTCTGCCTCTGTTCACCCCAGCCATATCTTTGAAAGCTGACTCTTCAGAGGAAAGCAAGTCAACCCCTTCCCAGCGTCTCCCTCTCCAGAAACCATCTGACTGAAAAATTTTGGAGCATGTCAAGGTTCAGTGACAGAGGAAAACAAACTGGTCCTTAGAAAACACATAGGCTGTTCAAAAATGGAGGCCCCTATAGTTACTATTCCAACAGAGAACCAAAGATCCTAAAAACCTGCTCCTTTTTCCCCCGACAACAATGTGGGAGGCAGACAAACACCCTGTTTTTAAAAACCCTCTCTTCACTTTACACGCAATCAATCCTGAACAGTGTCAGATGTTTGGCAGTGAACTGAGACCAAAGGAATAGTCTGTCAGAGAAGTAGGGCAGCCATAGGATGAGATTGCCTCCTGGTCACAAAGCAGGCAGTGCTCTTAGGCAAATAACACTGCAAGAATCCCAAAGTTAGAGACATTCTCACCCCCTTCTTCTTCCTCCCCCTCCGTCTCCTCCTCCTATTTCTTCTCCTCAGTGGGAGGGGCAGGAATGAGGGAGAGAAGGAAATAGAACAGGCTCCAAGCATTCTCTACAGATCCTGGACAAAAGATTTCCAGGACAATGGGTTTCCCCTTTTATGACTCAGTTCCTTCCCCTGGACATAAGCCCAAGCCTGGATCAGAGCTGAGCATTCCTTCTGGTTCCCTCCCTCCCAGACCAAGCCTCAGTTTCTCATCTGTACAATACGCCTTGTGATGCTGTCTGTGGGCTATGTTGAAGGGGTTATACTATTCAATTTATGGGTTTATGGAGCCAACAAGTACCAATCCTGCCAGGGATAGAGATCAGATCTACAGGCTGAAAACCCCTAATACAAACCTTGGAAAGCCGAGATGGCCCAAAAGCAGAAATGTTTTTGAGAACCAGCATGAGGACACAAGCAGAAAGTTCCATTCCTGAGCTCTGTGCTGGTCACAGTTATACTGCAAGTACAGTAAAACTACTGCAAGATTCTTCAGTTCTGTGTTTAAGTGTGTGTGCAGCCACCCCACCCCCCTACACACACACACACACACACACACACACACACACACACTCACACACACAACTTCTAACTGTGCCTTTGCAAGTATTCAAAACCCCAGATTGGAAATACTTGGTTTGGACACATGCAACCTGTACCTAATGTGCTTGCTGTGGGAGTGAACAGACAGGAGGAAAGTCCGTCAAACCCACAGGCCTTTTCTATCACTCAGTTCCTTGTGAGTACCCACAAAGAGCCAGGGAACAGGCCGGGCTTCAGAGTACTGCAAGAGACAATGCCCACTGGAAGTCCTTCTCCCACGGAGCAATCAAGAAGATACTATACAAAGCAGAAGGAAAAAAAATTCTACAAAGCCACACAGTACCGAAGATTCTCCTTCATTCCCCAGAGACTTCAGTAAGGAAAAGAACTCAGCCCACAGACCCTAATAAGAATTCAAAACTCATAGATGTTCTTGTCATTACTGGTTCTTAGCAACTGTCCCCATTAGTTTTTATCCCTCCTCACACAAATGAGCAAAGAAAGGCTAAGGACGAGAAGCCCATAGCTCAGATGGCACAGCCTGCAGGGATGGAGGGACCCAGGTCCAGACCTTCCCTCCTTCAAGTCCCTGCCCTTCCCCAGCCTCCCCCTCCATCTCAGGTCTTAACACATTAACTCCAAGTTTTCCTCAGAGCTTCACATTGTCTTACTGGGTGTTTATGATGTTCACTGAAGTGGGAGGACCTTGTTTTTATCTTTCTGCCTCATAGAAAGCCAGGCCCGAGTTTTCTCAACACAACAGAGCTAAGTCTATTTTCACTACAAGACCTGGATAGCTCCTGCTTCTGTCTGACCCCAATATGTCTTCCATAAAGGGGGAAGGGACATAAAAACCATATCCAACTCTGGCAGGCACTGACCTCAAATACCAAACTCCACCTAGCAAGTGAGCCTGGAGTAGAAGTTAGATAGTGGAGAAGGGGGTAAGAGCAGGTGTCATAGGTTGGAGTGTGCCCAAAGCCCCCCGTGCCTCTGGATCAATAACCTAGCTTAATGACTTCGGACCCCTGCCAGTTGCTAATGCTCCAACCCAGGTTTTGTACAGGATAATGAGGCCATATGCTCACACAACGAGCAAGCCCAATGCCATCTCCAAAAAGCACGCCTAAGAGGCTCATTCTGAAGACAGAGAAAGGGGAAAGCGGGGCCACGCTGGGGAAATGAGGCTCTGAGCCTCTGATGACACACCCACTGTGCTCACCTTCCTGTCTGTTCCTCCCAGCAGCCTGTGCTCTCAAGCTCTTTAGTAAAACCGCTATCAGATCAGGAAAACCGCTATCCTGTCCATGAAGCCCAGGGATGAGGTTATTTAACTCCTCACACTGCCAGATGTAGTGTGGGAGTTCTGATGCCATCACTGCACAGAACAGGGTACAGAGAGAGGGCAGACACCAAGAGAAACAGTACAAGGTCTTTCAGAAATTCACAGGGATCCAGAAGGCTTCTGAGAAGCACATCATGACCAAGACCACCCACTTCTCCCCTTGGAGAGCATGTAGGGCTTGGGTGACGGAGGTAATAAAGGGACCCATGAGTAGCTCAGGAAACCAAAACAAAAGGCAGAGCCTACAAAGCCCAGGCCTACCTCCTCACTTCTGAGCTCAATCTACTGCCCCTAAGTTACACCATGGCATCTCCAGATGAGACAAGACTACATCAAAGCTGCTGCACTACCTGCAAAGGAGTCCCCAAGGAGACCTGCTGCCCAGCTACCACAGAATGGATGAGGCTTGATTATCTGAGAAGAAGGGATAGGTATGGCGGGGGGTAATAACAGCAGTGTACAGGACTCTCTAGTCCTTACTAACATTCTACCTCCTCCACTATCTAGTGAGGGGTAAGCAGGGAGAACAAGATGTAGACATGGGGACATTTTCCTTCCTTCATGTAGAAGGATGCTCCAAGGACCTATGGATTCAGAGATACCCAGATCTGAGTTTTTTGCCTGAAACAGAAATGGGCCAAGTGCTCCAGATTGCTGGCTCCCAGCTCTGTAATCAAAAGCTGTTGGTTATAAGCCAAGAGTAGGGCTCTTCACCAAAAGAATCAGACAGCATTGGTTATTAGCAGTCCCCTCCTAAGGTCTGTGCAGGTCAGTATGGCCCTGCCTCCATCACAGGGATCAAGGCCTCATGCCACCATGCCAGCAGAGATAGCAATCTTCAGCCTCACCGGTCTGGAATCCCCTGCTGTTGTTGCCTAATTCTCCAGGTCACTTGCGGGCAAGAATGACCTCAGTTCCACAGGAAGCCACCCAAGGGCCAACTTTTAAGGAGAAATCCAGAAGCTGAAGACACAGTTTACAAAGAGCAGCTCGGACTACTGACAAAAGAGGGGGATTGTAAACAATAGATTGGCATGGGGTTGGGCATGCTAAAGGAAGTAACTCAAAGCGCAGTGAAGTGGGTGAGGAAGGGGACAAAGTCAGGCTTGGCACAGAGCTAACCACCCACACTGAACGCACAAGGAACAGCACAGCCGAAGATGCTTCTTGAGGAATACTGTTGAAAGAACCGTGTTCATACGCCCGGTGGTAAACTACCAAAGGGACTAGGTGACCTCAGGCCTGCCATTCCTCCCAACCTTGTTCTAGAAGCAGAGAGTTCAAGTGAAGGAGATCCAGGGTGAACTCAGAGGAAATATGAGTACACAGGAACTCCTAAGCCAGGGCTCTCAGCCTGGAACAGTCGCAAGGGTCCCATGACTTGCCCTACATCTCGATGCTTCTAGGTGAGCAAGTTATGCCCTCTCACAGTACAGAAAGAAGAGAGAGTCGGGTAGAATGCTGTCTGTGGTCCTGGTTAGTTGGGAGTTGGAGGCCAGCCTGGTCTACATAGTAAGTTTCAGACTGGTCAGGGTTATACAGTAAAACCCTGCCTCAAAGAAACAAAAACCTTCCAGAGATCCTTCTGCTCCTGCTCCCAGAGCTTTGGGGCTAAAGGCATGTGTCACCACACCTGAACCAGTCCCCTAGATCTTTGTGTGTCTACCAACATCAGGAGTTTGCTATTCTTTAAGACATAACCATGCTATGACCCCTGCTTTGCTCAGAGCCCCCATGAGCTCCACATCTCCCTCTATGTAAAGGCCACATGTAGCCCAGTGACTTGCTTAGGAGGCTTTTTTTCCTCCTCCATTGCTTATTGTCCTCACTTCATCTCAAAGGACTCCGGTCACACCTGCCTCCTCCCTGTTCCCCACATTCTCTTGGCACCTGCTGTTTCCTCAGCCCTTGAATGTCCTTTCCCGGATATGTCCAGAACTTACTGAATCACGCCGAGCCCGTCTTTGATCCAATATCATCTGCTCAATTGGACTTTCTCTGCATCTTCTATTTGAAACCGTGGCCTCATCCTGAATCATCTACAGCCTTCCTTCCATTACTTCCCCTCTGCATCTAACACTATCTATCTTTTCTCCCCTGTCTCTTACTTTATTTTCTTCCAGGAAAGCAAAAGTTCCTAGTGGGCAAAATTTTTGTTTGATTTGTTCACTGATGTAACTATTGACACAGATACAATAATAATGTTTGCACATGAAAGCCACTTGACAAATACTGTTGCATGAACAGTAGCTCTCACTACCTATAGGAAAGTCAAGAATGGTTAAAAAGACAGGATGGGGACTGGAGAGTTGGCTCAGCAGTTAAGAGCACTTGCTGCTCCTGCCAAAGACCTGAATTTGCTTCTGGGTCCCCATACCATGACTCGCAAAGACCCATAACTCCAGTTTTAGGGGATCTGACATTCTCTTCTGATTCCCACAGGAACCAGGCACACATGTGCTGCACATACATACGTGCAAGCCAAGCACCCGCACACATGGAATAAGAAGAAAATCGTTTTAAAAAGAACATGTTTGTTCAGTGGGACCGGGAGTCAGCTTCCAGAACCGATACCTCTCTTCTTGTTCTTCTCCATTGACAGTCTTCCTCATTACCATTAACTTTTAGACTCAGTATTTGTCCAACGTTCTATAAACCTATCTCAAACCTCTGACACAGCATGCTGGCTTTTAGCTGCCACCTAGCTTCCTCAGGCTCTGACTGACTCTGACCCTACCAGACACAGATACTATACTGCTAGACTATAGCTACTGGCCTGTGAAGTTCCTGGGCTGACTCTTAGTCCCCTGTCATCCACCTATGACCACAGATCAATGACAGCTAAAAAGGAGAGACAGTTCCACCACACTGAAAGGCAGAGCCATTGCTCCCACTGGCCCGGGTTCTTTCATTTTTATCCCCCACCCCCACCCAACGCCCCGGAGATGATGGAGTAAACAGACTGTAGCTGAAAACATACCAGGTGTTTAATAGTGGGCTAAGTGAGAAGGGCTTCCAAACTGCACGCCAGCACAGCAGCTTGCTGCAGTGTTCAGCCTAGTGTCTGTATCATGGCTTCTGGACTTCACAAAAAGCAGAGGGGGAAATGCCTGGGAGCGCCAGCTGAATGTCATATGGCTTTCAGATCTTCTGGTGGGTAGACAAAGTCCTGGGCTCCTGTCCTGGCCTCTCCTGAGCCTAGAAGCTCTCCACAATGCTCCTGGACAAACCCCTGTCAAACCAAAGTTACTTCTCCAGCTACCCACTGCCACTGATCTGAGACAAGAAACTCAGGGAAAGTTTAGATCTAGTGTGAAACCCCACCACCACACTGATTTATCAAGTAACCACACCACATCTCTGCCTCTCAAAGACAAGGAGACAAGATGATGGTAAGGTAAGGCAAGTCCTTTGCCTCCTAGGAGGGAAGGTGACATCTAATTAACATAATTTGCATATCAGTGCACAGGGACATAGCCTATGATAGTGCTGCAGACTGATACACATGAAAAGATTTTCAGGGCTCCTGCTGGCCACAAGAGAAGATAGGGGAGCCCTCTCTAGAAGTCACAACAGCTTTGCTGCTGCAGGGTTTATATGGGAATCCTTGCAGAGATTGGCCCCATTGATGTGTAAGGAACTCCCCATAACATTATGTCTGCTAGCTCACAGTGGCATTTACAATAATTTCTTATTCAGTGATTACCACAGGCAAAGCATTATACTGAACATACATCAGAATGGCTCAGCTCGGTGGTTCTTCACAATTTATTCAAGGAATCTGAGAGCCCCAGAGACCTCAGCAGCTCCTCTGCAAGGATTCCTGGTGGTTCTAGGGTGCTACTGGCCTCTTACTCCAATGTCTTCACAAATATCCCTTCATAGAGGCTACCTGATGTGACACTGTGGTACACTGAGCAAGTGCATGACTCCAACTGTTTGCATCAAGCAGGACTCTAGAGAAACATACAAAAGGGTAAAGAAAGGTCCTTCTCACTAAATTTTATTTAATTTTTTTCAGAAAACAGTTATTTTTAATTGAACATATTGTTTATATTTATCTCGGCCGACTTCCCTATTTTCAGTAAGTTAAAGTTTAGCTAATGGAACAATGAAACACACATATGTATAAAAACTCCACGGAGTCTTCAGCCATTGTTGAAAGCATAAAGGAGTCCTGCGAGCAAAGGGGTGGAGAAATCTGCTGCATTATTCGCTCTAGCTTTCTCAGAATGATACACCAAGGTTTTCACTCAGCCCTTGCTCCTACATAAATTCTCCTCACCTCTATCTAGTTACCCAGAGCCTCTCATCAACTTGACAAGTCCGTGCGGTATCTGGAGTGTGAAACCCGGCAAGTGATAAAAATTCAGCAGACACTTAATTCAGCCGGTTTACACCATTTGTCTCCAAGCCATTAGAATAGGAAAAGTACCGGCTGGAGATGTAGCTTAGTTCCTACACTGACTGTTTCCCATGCATGATACTCCGGGTTTAAACCCAGAGTTCAAGGTGCATGCCTATAATCCCAATGCTCAGAAGGGCAGGACCAAAGGTTAAAGGTCACCCTACACAGGCTTGAGGTCAGCCTAGTATACAACCAAGGAAGAGTGGGAACAGCTCTTTTCCAGCAACCAAGGTGTTGGAGGATGGGCCTGGCTGGTAGCTCTGTGCAGTTCATTCTTACAGTGCCATCAAGTTCAGACTGACTGGTCACCCTCTGCTTTGATGGAGAGGTGACTGGTTCTCAAGTGTCCAGGGAAGAACTATAGAGGTTGTTGGAAATTCCAGGCTTAACCCTAATGTAGGCTGGGCCAAGAGTTCTGCCTACCCATGATCCACGTGCAAGTGACAAGAAACTATAGGTTTGAGCATACCATGAGTGGCTGGGTTGATTCTGTTGACGATCACAGCCCTCCTGTTTCTGGCTTATCCTAAATACTGACCTCCCTTGAAGAGTAGATGTGACACAGGTGACTATCTGGTCCTCTGAAGGCCACCTTTCTTGTCATACAGTGACTAGGAAGTATCTTTCCAGGCTGCCTCAGGCCCATCTGCTCAGAGGTCTAAACAAGGAGGCCAACCTCTTGATTGACATTTCCCTTCCACTCTGCCAGAGACCATCTGTACTCACATCAACCTGACACCCCTGAACGGTCATCCTCCTGCAAGTGCAAATGGGCAGGAACATGATGCTGAGACCCAAGAGAGAGAGAGAGAGAGTCAGTCCTCATCCACCCTGGGATGACAGGACCCAGGGAGGAAGCCCTTCTCTTCTCACAGTAGGCTCTGTTCCTACTACAGCATGCTGAGACCCGGCTGCAGGCCTTCCCTTGATTTCCAGGCCTTCCAGTGCCTCAGTAAGACCAGTCTGTATCCAGGTCCTTCCTGAACATTCCGCAGATGGCAAACAGAAAGGAAAGCTGACTTATCCAAGGTCACAGAGCATGTCAGCCAGAAAGGACACCCAAGCTCCATGCCTCACACCACTGTGTTCACAAGGCTAAAGCTCTTTTGCATTTGTGGGGTACAGGATTACTGTGTATTAAAAGTGTGCTGAACACCCTCTGCCCTACATCATAGACCTCTTGCTCCTCAGAAAAGAGATGCCAGACTAAGCCGGGTATTCCCTCATCCATAAGTCCTTCAGAGAAACCATTCCTAAACTGCCCTCCAGTGTGAAGAGAAGGAGACAAAGGCACCTTTCTCTTAATAGCACAGCAGGAGGAGGAGGTCAGAACACAGACAGAGAGGCTTCCTCCCCATATCTTCCTTTCTCAGAGACTCTGACAAGACCACCAGCCATATCTCAATCCTCGTCAAAAACAAATCACCAAGGACAGTTGCTGAAATGGAATTTTACTTTTCCCTGGTCCTCTGGGACACTAATGTAGTGTTGAGGGGATCCCTAACTACAGAATCAGTGTGGAAGGCGAGGAGCCAAGTGGACCCCAGTTTAGCACAGCTTGGATGGGAGAGACAAAGAAGACAACAGACATAGCTGTAAGCTGACTTTCTGAACCCCAACCTCCATTTCTGCCCTAAAAGACAATTCAAACATTGAAGGCTGGGACTGAGGAGATGGCTCAGTGGTAAAGGTAACTGCTGAGTTTCCAGGAAGATCCAAATTAGTTTCCAGTACCTGTGTTCAGCAGCTCATAACAGCCTGACACTCCAGCCTCCAGCTCCAAGGGTATCAGGTGTTTCTGGCTTCCTCAGGTACTTGCACTCTTGTACACACACACACACACACACACACACACACACACACACACACACACA
>JANHMN010000008.1:59377524-59437392 GCA_030674055.1 Rhabdomys pumilio
ACACACACACACACACACACACACACACACACACACACACACACACATACACACACACACACTTAATAAAATCTTTTTCAAAACACAGGGTTAGTGATAGTTTACACAATGCTCAAGATGAAGAGAGGGGTGGAGCAGGTTTTGTGAGAAAGAAATGGAAAGACTTGCACCTACCCATGAGCCTCAGCCTGAGTCCTCAACAGCCCCCTGAGAAGACCCCTGTGTGTCACCATGATGCTATTCTGTCCTCTCCTTCCCTCCATCCTGAGGCACATGGAGTGAAGGCATGTCTGCAGGTCCCCAGCAGTGAGGACCATGAGACCAGACCAGTTCTAGAAAAAGCTGTGTGGCACCCAGAGCTGCAGGGGAGAAGCTGGGTTCACAGAGCACAACTCGTGACTTTCTGTCCCTGCTCCTTTTCATTCTAAATGTGGTCCAGCCAACCCAGAATGAGTGAAAGGGTCAGCCCAGGAATATGTCGAGGTTCATCGTCCTGTGCCTTATGGCACAGACAGCCATGTCAGAATCCCTTTGACCAGTCCCTGCACTCAGCCCACAGCCTCACTTCTCATTTACAAAATGTTCTCAATGATTCTATAGATCTAGAATATGAGACAGGTTTCCTACTATGTGTTAAAGCTAATACGAAAAGAAACAGTCATGACTGCAGTTACACGGGGATGGTTTAGACTTCAGAATAAATATCTGCCAGCTCGTACTACTTACACAGTCACAGACACGAGGGGAGGGGTGGGCACCAGCACCTTCTGAGGACCTACTATGGGTTTCAGAGAATCCTCGTGCCCTACTGTCAGGCAGGCAGCTGCAGTTTTGAAGAGAAGAGAGAGCTATCGAGATAATGATATTTTTCTGAAATAATGTCATTGTCTGACTGAACAGTGTCTGGTGCTCTGGGCAGTGGCCAGTAAAAAATACTTTTTGTCCTTTTGAGGTTCAGAATCTATTAATAAATAATACATAGGAAGCATACAGATTAACCCAGAATAAAGCTTTATTACAAACAAGTGCAAAAATGGAAGTAGCTTAGATCAACTTCAAGGAAGCTGGTATTTCACCCACAATTAAACCTCTTCAACCTGACAAAAAGATAGGACCTCACAGAACTTCCCCTCCACAATAGAACAGGCCCCAAAAACTGGATGATTTTTTCTTTTTTGAGGATGAGTGAATTTAAGGGAGAGTCTTAGAAGGGGCTAAGCTTGTGGGTCAAAAAGGTAAGGCCCTCCGTGTGCTGGCTATCTATTGTTAACTTGACACACACTACAGTTGCCCAAAAAGAGGGGGCCTCAACTGAGAAATCCCCTCAACCAAATTGATCCGTCTATGGATTGCTTTCTTAATGATGGATTTGGGAGAGCCCAGCCCACTATGGGGAATTCCATCCCTGGGCAGGTGTTCCTGGCTTATATAAGAAAGCAGACTTATCAAGCCATGGAGAACAAGGCAGTAATTAGCATTTCTCTGCTGTGTCTGCCTCTGATCCTGCCTTTGAGTTCCTGTCTCAATGAAGGACCAAGATCAGGACGTATAATCCAAATAAACCCTTTCCAAGAATCCTTTCCCAACCCCCTTCCACTTCCCACTCAGGGCTTGCCCTCTTCCCTGATCCTCCTTCCAGACAGTCTTGAAAGTCCACAGAGCTGTGCATAGTATCAGAACTAAAGACTTGAAGAGGCCCTTGACTACAGCCAGATCAGAGAGGCCACTCTGTAGAAACCAAGCCTTTTTTGGACTTTCTGTTTCAGGCAGTGAGTATTTGCACACTGCGAGCCCCATAAGGCCATCCTGTGGATAAACACATCCATGTGAGCAGCCGTCTCTGGTGGAAAGACATCATTATTAATTGGGCTTCTAGTTCTCCTTGTAACTGCAGCAGGCGACGAGCTGACTTGATTTAATGGTATGCAGGCTTGTCCAGAACTCCAGGAGACGCTCCACAAATAACATCACAAATGTTAACTGCAGTATGGGCATGCACTTAGGCAGTCTTTATCACCATGACATGGACCTGAGCTGTTTCAAGTGGCTGGCCACTTGGACTGGCTGCCACAGAGTAAGGGAACTTCATGGCGTAGAGTTTTTCAGGCAGGTTTTGTTAGTCCTACCTCACAGATACCAAACCCAAGAGAATGGCAGTGACTGGGATCAACTAGACCTGGTGCCAGGCATCCACCTAAGCTCCGTCTCCCACCCAGCTCCCACTTGAACTTGGCTCTAATCGCCAAAGTGTTTTTCACTTTATGGAGACAAGGAAGATTCCATTCTCGGTAGTACTCCAGGGCAGCTGTTTCTAATTATTTGTCTAAGTGTAACGCACAACCAAAGGGAATTTGGGTTACAAAGCAATTTATTTTTCTACCCACTAGAAGCTATATGCATCCACTCATACAGGACCAGTGCCGGGCATGGGCACACCTGCCTGAATCCATGTCAGAAAGGTTGGTAATGGGAACATGGGTATGGAAGCTCCATCCCTATGAGCACCTGGGCACCTGGCTCCTCCCTAGTGGCTCTGCTGAGTAAGTCAACCTCCCTGACTTGGGTATTTCGACTGAAAATCTCGATGTTCTTTCTTGCCTCAAAGCGACGTTCATCTCAATGAGGGGTTTCAACAAAGTCAGAGATGCTCTTTTTTTTTTTTAACCTCACTTCTCTAAAATGTTGAAAGTAGCCCCTCTAGCCATCAGCTGTCTGCTCTATTCCAAATGGCAGCCTCAGGAGGCCATTATATAAGTCATCTTCTCCTCTTGGTCCTCCATTCCTGTCATATGCGTTGAGGTGCTTGCCCAGGCTCTTCAGAGTCACTTAGAAATGAACTTTCATTCCCCAGTGACTACTGAGATGAGGAGCATATCACACACACACACACACACACACACACACACACACACACACACACACACAGAGAGAGAGAGGGGGGGGAGGGTAGTGGGACAGGCAGCAATACAAACACAGAAACCTGTCCAACTCATGCCTTTCCCAAGCAACCAGACCTCTACATAGGAGAGTGATGCTGACTTAATAGTCCTCCCCTCTGCTTCTCGGAGTGTACACTGTGAGTAGTTAACATTATTAACTTGCTCACACTGTCTTGCATCATGAGAGTCTCAAAGTACAGAATACCATGATAGATGTGATGGTCTGTTTTCCAGAAAACATAGAGGGACAGGCAAGCCACCAGAGAAAGTTGCAAGTTCAAAGAATAAAGCATAGTTATTATTTTGAGTATCTTCTCATCTCTATTCAGACCATAGCGCTCCCCTACCGCACACAAAACTTCCACCACAGCCATGAGAAGGGGATTCTCACAAGAAACATCATTGGCTGGCTCAGTAAGTACTTGAGGAACTTACTGTTGGAACCTCCAGAATGCTATGGCCTGTGTTGAATCAGAGCATTGGTTTGAGTTTTTACCTCCATGTAGTTAGCTGCCTCAACACACTAGAAATGACCCGCAAGAACCCTTAAGTGAGTCTAGATGTCAATCAAATGCAACAGGAATGGTTGGAGTCAACATGCCTTGAGGCCTTTTGGATATTAGGAATTGAGCCAGAATGACCAGTCTCCCAGCAGCGCCACAAGGACTGTGGTATTATCATGGTGCTCATTTCACCAATGGAGATACCAAGACTGAGGGTGGATGTCACTTGTTCAAGTCCCAGAGCTCGTTAAACATCAAAGCCGCAATTGTACTTTAGTTGGCCAGGAAAATACAGCCAAGGCTGGTTCACTTCTTTTCCCTTCTATAATCAAACACTGCTCTCTTCTAGAGTTTATCCCCACTAAACTTTTGGGAGCATCTCTGTACTGCTCTGAGGTTAACTGGACTGCCTCACCTCCAGAGAAAAAGAAGGTCCACTTCTGTTCCCCAGTGGAAATCATGACCTTGCCTGTGTCATTTCTTATTTGGCTTGGATGTCACTTGGCAGCATATAGCATCTTTTGGCTCCTGTGACACTCTGGGCTTACCGTCTCACTTGTGAGCTGCTAACCTGAGAAACCGGATGTGGTGTATGGGGATGGTGCAGCACTTTCATCATGGACAGGGATGTTCCCTTGGGTCACTGGTCCATGCAAAGGAAATTTCTCCTTGAAACGACACACAGGATTCCCAGCATTATGATGCTGGCTCTTTATGTATCCATTCCTGTCCTTAGCTAGTGAGGAACTGAGCCTGGGACAGAGTTCTCATTGAATGTGTTGTAAAGAGGAGTCCAGAAGCCAGAAAGTGGGCATCACCAGGTTGTGTGATAGAAACACAGCCTTAAGGAAGTGTCTGTCTGTTGCTTCAGCAGACCTTTGACTAGAGCTTTTTTAGGTCATGTAAGATGGTGGTGTTTCTCATGCAAAGATACATACACACACACACACACACACACAACACACACACACACACACACACACACACAGAGAGAGAGAGAGAGAGAGAGAGAGAGAGAGAGAGAGAGAGACAGAGAGAGAGACAGAGAGAGACAGAGACCGAGACCGAGACCGAGACCGAGACCGAGACCGAGACCGAGACCGAGACCGAGACCCAGACACAGACACAGACACAGACACAGACACAGACACAGACACAGACACAGACGACACAGACACAGACACAGACACAGACACAGACACAGACACAGACACAGACACAGACACAGACACAGACACAGACACAGACACAGACACAGACACAGACAGACAGAGACAGATAATAAATAACTTTTCTTGAGAATGGGAAAGGTTATCTCTGAGGTAGCAGAGCCCTCCTTTGATTCAAAATCTCAGTAATTGCTTATCTAATGCCTCATGACAGCTGCCTTGTAGTCTGTCCCTGCCTCCAGACACTCACAATCTGGCTAGAAATTAAGACCATCACATCAGATAACCACAGCTTTAGTTCCTATAAGCAAATGCATGGCATATCACTAGACATCAATAGCTATGTACAAATATTCCTTACTGTCCAAGGCCCTACAAAGCGCTAAAAGCTTACCCAAACAAGAAACCTTCTTCCATACTATTCTAAAACAGAACAGAAAACCATCCAGACAAAATACCCAACCACCAGGGTTAGCTCTACTACTTAAAAGCTACGTGACCTTGTGCAAGTCAATTCACCTTATTTATCTTAAATCAACAACAGCAATGCTTCTCAATACTACTACACAGAAGCCTTTTATGGTTGCATAAAACCATTCTGAAAGCCAGGCGATTGTGCAATCATATTGGACAGGCCAGAGAACAATGGTTCTCATTTGCAAATGAGGAAACTGAGGCCTGTAGCAGAACCAGGTGTAGGGTCTGTGACCTCATAGTCTGTGATCCAGGACTTATATATAATGTGTCTCCATTCACGAGGACGAACAGGAAGAGCCACCATGAGTCCCAAAGTAGAGCTCTCCACAGGAGACCAGCAGGCCCACTGTGATCTGTAGCCCAGGCAGCAACACTCAAACAACAAAGCAACCCCAGGTCCCACTCATTCATCTTCTCCAGTCACTGGATATCTTCAGAATTCGAGCAGATGCTGTGGAGCCTGTCCTTCCTCTGACCTACTTTCCTAGGCTGTCCATGTTTGAAGATTGATCACGTATCTACCCCGCTCACAAGCGCTCTCTCTCCTGTTCACCTGTTCTCTGGAGTCAGTGTGTGGGTGGCGGGTAAAAGTGAGAGGCAGGGCAAAAAAAAATAATAATAATAACTAACATGCCATAATGGGAAGATGTGGACCCAGGGCAGGTTTAACCTAAGCTCTTTTCTAAGACTTTGGGAAAATCTGCTTCACTATAAGCTTTTCTTTCCTCATATTTAAAAAATGAAAGTAATGGTATTTACCTCAAAGAATTATTCTGAGGGTGAAATGGTACAATGAGTAAGAACATGGAGCCTGTTTGCCCACCCTGAGGCCCAGGGAGCCTGTGGCAAATGCTGTCTTCACTTTGCACCTCTGCTCTTTTCCATGTGGATGAGGCAAGCTTCTAGAACAAGTCAAGTCAGAAACAGAGCTGCTGGGAGCCTTTCCGACTGATGCCTCCCTCCCCCACTGACATTACATCCCACTGTTTAAGGGACACAACACAGGCTGGTCATGCACACTATACCTCCCTTTTGGAGCATTATTTCAGAAACACCAGAGGTCTCCCATGGGGACTGAGACACACATCTACAATACGCCATTAAAAATGCAGCCGTGACTGTCAGGAGGAACTCCATGTTGGTCAAAACATGGGAAGATGGTGGGATGGGAAGGTGAGACACTGAAACACCTGAGCAGGTCGATCGAGTGTTGTTGGCAAAGGACAATGTAGAGAAAATGGCCAGAGGAGGGGTGGAAAGGAGCAGGTGGAGGCCAAACATGCAAGGCCCACGGTACCGTTAGCAAGTTTGGTGTGAGGTACCTGGTGGACAGTGGGCCCAGCTTGGATGCTGTGCACAGAGATTTAAACTTGTCCTCATGATTTAGGCTGTCCACAGGACTTCCAAAACAGGTCTGCCACTAATTCTGGGCCACATGGATGGTTTTGGTTTAGCTTCTGTCTACCCCAGAAAAAGTAACAGGCATTTCTCTACACTCAAGGACTTCATCAGAAGATAGACCACGAAATCCTATTCTATTCTCCCTTCTGAGGGATAGTTCAGGTCAATGACTTTTAAAATCACTTTATTCTAATCAACTCACAAATAAAAACATCACACAGCTGGTTCAAGGAAGGCACTCAAACACTTGCCCTGCCGCAGATTTCATGCATCTCCGTGAATTTCTATACATTAGAATGGCTATTCCTGAAGCCACAGAGCTTTGCTCAGAATTTTCTGCATTTTACTATTAAATACATTTTTTTCATTTATCCAACACACACATGCACACACATGTACCACGTTGTGACCTTATTCGTTTTTTAAAAAGAGCTGTATGACTTGTGTCCTTTTGCCTGCATCTGTATTTTGCCTGTATACTTCCCCATCACTTAGTAGTGCTCTCTTCCCCTTCTTCTTCATTTTTGTAATTCCTATAAGGAAGAAAACCATGTCTGAGTGGACCAGGCCACCAAGCCACACAACAGCAGCTTCCAGCTTCTTTAAAAAATTATCATCTGGGCCATTTGTGAATCCTAAGGATTCTGTTAGCATTGATTCTTGAACAGCAACAATATTTTTTAACTGATTCAGCAACTCATTCCTCGCTGTCGACTGATGCAATCCCTAAGAGTAATAAGGCAGTTTGAAAGAAATTTCATTCTTCACAGATCACTTTTTCAAACATTTCACTTTCAATTTTATCCACAATTTCCATTTCTTTTCAATCCATGGATGCCACAGGACCTTGATACTAAGTCTCTAATAGCAGCTTGCCTTACTGATCATACCATGGGCCAGGTCCTCCCTGCCCCTTGTTTGAGCCCTGTCAGCCTGTACCACCCCTGCAGATGCTCAAAGGCCCCAGCCAGAGAAACAGATGGACACAGTTGCTGAGCTGCAGTGAATGGCACCTGCATACTCAGCCTCCGTGGAAGCAGCCGGACAGGCGCCAATGAAGCATCCCAAAAACCTGCTCTGGGAATACCACTGAAATTGGAAAGGAGGCAGGTGGAAGGAAAGAAGAGGCTAAAACAGAGAGGGAAGAAGACGTGCCAGAGGAAACCTGAACTTTCTGAGAGAGAGACGAAAAACACATGTGTCTGGTAAGATAAGCCCGGAAATACATGGTATTAGGGACTAAGCATTCTCCAGAAACCCACCTTCCAAGAGCCTTCCATGAAGAAATAAACATGCACCTAAAAAAGCATGGCATCAGGGAGCAGAGGACACCTGCCTTCAGTCTCAGCACTCCGGAGACAGAATTCGGCTGATCCCGTGGTTCCGGGCCAGCCATACACAGCCAGGGCTATACAGCAAGACCTTGTCTCTCAAACATAACAGATAAACAAAAAGCATGGAAGAAAAGCCTTGGGGACTGGAAGCTAAGAGCTGTCTCAAACCTTGCTGAAACACACTGTGGTTACTGGGTCCTGGTGGAGGGACCGACCTCGGTGCTGTGCAGGCCACTTCGCCCATCCCATGTTATACCGTGTTATTCCTATGTTATCCCTCATGTTATTCTCGTGTTACTGATGAGGGAACACTGCTTGCTGTGAAGCAATCTGATCAAAGACATTTAACAAGCTTTTGATCTCCAAAAACAGAGTCAGGGGCTCCCAATTTCTCTGGATCACTAATGCCCATTTCAGTCACAGCCAGGGAGATTCTTCTGTTTCATGTCACAGAGAAAAGATGGAGAATTTCCCTCCCCTTTTAGGAGAACACTGTCTGTGAGGGCTGAGGAGGGGGCTCAGTGGGTAAAACACTTGCCTTACCAACCTGAGAACCTGAGTTCAGATTTCCAGAATCCACACATCTGTGATCTCAGTGCTCCTGTGGCGGTATGAAGAGGGAATGGGAGAATGCCTGGCGGCTGGTGGGCCAGCAGCCCGGCTTGCAAAACAGCAAATTACAAGAGACCTCATCTCAAACAAGGCAGAAGGTAAGGACCAACACCTGAGGTTGACCTCTGACCTCCATATTCACACCACAGCATATGCATGCTTACATCTGCATCCACAAATATACATGCATACAGAAATGGGGGTAAGAAGAGAGTACGTGTGTGGAAGAGTACAAAAATAAACCATAAAAACCACCCCACTAAACTATCCACAGGACCAAGTACCTCAGATTCCCTCTCTCTCCTCCAAGAGAGTGACCCCACGCAACACTTCAAGGGTCACTGTCAAAACCCGGTCTGCATTAACTGGGCTGTCAAGATTCGTTGGAGTCACTTGTTGGTTCTGCACCTGAAAGGAGTCAGACATTCTAATGTCTCTTTAGAGGCCGTGTGATCTTGGTGGAATTTCTCTCCAAACTCCTCAGTTGCCAAACCTTTTAGCCACACCCATCATAATCATCAGATAACAGAATGTGAGAAACTTCTAGGTCTGAAGCTCAGAAACCATTCAGCAAGGCAAGGGTGAGGAAATATGATGCCTTTTTGTAATGTTCCAGTTATTTCTAAATTCAGTAAAGGCAGCTTTGTTTATACCATATGGATATGGTTCAGCACCGTTATTTCTGTAAGGTGAGCATATCATAATCAACTAGCCATCCAGCCACTCCTTCACAGGGACTACTCGTTTTATGTAGTACCATATACTGGAACTTGTTTTTCTGGCAATATTTATATATTAATATCATATATTAATATATATGCATATATATTTATACACACCCATACACACACAGAGACACACAGAGACACACAGACACACACACACACACACACACACACACACACACACACATATACATATATATATATATATTTTAAAGGCTTCCTAGTTTCAGTGTTTGAGCCTTCATCCCAAACAAGACTGTCTCCATTTGATAAGCTAGAACAAAGTCTATAGAGCCAACAGAATTTCATGGTCTTTGAATAAACTTACAGAACACACACACACACACAGAGAGAGAGAGAGAGAGAGAGAGAGAGAGAGAGAGAGAGAGAGACAGAGACAGAGACAGAGACAGACAGAGAGAGAGACAGAGAGGGAGAGAGAGACAGAGAGGAGAGAGAGAGAAGAGAGAGGAAGAGAGAGGAGAGAGAGAGAAGAGAGAGAGGAAGAGAGAGAGAGAAAACACTTTTCAGAAAAAGACAGAAAGATCAGTCAAAAGTGCATTTATTACTTGAGGTTTTGAGTATTACAATCTGTCATGGTCATCTCTATGCCATGGAAATATTCAGAAGTAAATATGTAAGCGTAGAGATGGAAAGGGGAAAGGAAGGCATTGTGGGTCTTCAGTCTGACGACCAATTTGGTAGTTAATGTTCTCTCAAAAGATGTTCTTTCCTAAAGTTCTGCTTCTCCATGGGAAAACGGTATTGTTGACGGGCTTAACGCATGCACACTTCTGTACACATACACTGAAGATTAGACGTAAGACTGAAGTGAGGTGAGACTGGAGGTTCTTGCCCATTTCTTAAGGCCACATCATGGAAGATGAGGTTCTAGAGGCAGCAGGAGAACTCACCTTTCCTTCCAGCTGACATTCCTCAAAAGAGGTCAAATATTTACCCTTGGGATCAGAGTACTTGAGCCTTCTTAGGCTTGATACAACCCTCTGCCACATTCCCATAGGAATGAGTACAAGAGGCACTATGTGACCAGATAATGCAACAGAGTCTGTCATTCCTTCTAGTGAATAACAGTAAAATCAACATTTAAATGCCATTGGGTCTTGGGGGTTCTTGCTCCTTGGCTCCGTTCAACATTAGTCATCTCATGGGTCTCACTGGAGAGGAACAGAGTGCTTCTCTGATGATATCATCCAACTGGGATAGACAAAGTGAACCACATCACCCAGCTCCTGGCAGGAGAGGCCACCAGAGAAAGGGGCAGAAAGAGGTGATGGTTCAGATGAGGGAGCTGCTCACATTAACAAATCCAAAAAGTCACACCTTCTCTGACTTAGCATCAGTATTCTCCTAAGGCCACCACATGGTATGGTCTGGTGACCCTTAGCTCACTGACTACTGGATTTGCCATATGCCCCACACCACTAATAAGCAGATGAACCAAAATATGGATACATTAACACAGCAAGATTCAGAAGTGGTTATCCACCAGAACTCAAACCAGAAGAATAAGAGTATCCCAAGGCACTGCAGCATCCTCATGGTATTGGAAGCTGAGGGCCAGAAAGGCCTTCTACAGAGGCTGACTTCAGGACTCCAATTTTGTATGTGTGGATTCTTCAGTTCGTAGAAGCCTCTGCAGTAGGGTGAAACAGCCTAGTGTGGCAGGGCATATCACTCTTCTCCATTTTCAGAAGAACTTGGTTCAATTCCCCTATCGGCTCTGCTTAGGTTGCTGGGCACACTCAAAAGTCAATGGTTGCCATGGTAATACTGCTTTGTGATGGAATCTAACATTGTGTCTGACCTCTTGTACACCGCCAGAATGCATTTGGGATAACTGTTTATGGAGTAACTCAAAAGAAGTAAAGACTGAAAATAGCTCAGAAGTGCCAAGTTAAACCCAAGAAAATAACTACTACAAAAGACCATTGGCTAAGACTCCAGGAAGCAGACAGTGTGATAATCTTTTTTATTTTGCATTCGAGTCTCAAGAAAATGAGTGTACAAACAAAAACATAGTCTGCAACCCACTTTTCTTTTTCTAGAATACCTCTAATAAAAGTCTTACTGATATTACTCTATTACTCATAGAATCAACTATTAAGTGCATGGTTAAGTATAATCCTGACAGTGAAGCCCACAGATGAAATGGTCTACTTTGGTACCTAACACCTCTTCCTCAGTCAGCCACACTAATATCACCTGGGAGCTGGATAGAAATGAAAATCTCATCCTACTCCATACCTGCTGACTCAGAATCTACATCTCACTACAATGCCCAGATGATTCACATAGACAGTGAGTTTGGAATGGCCTAAGACACACTGAATTCTCATCTGAAAAGCCTCTGGGCTAGGAAAGTTTTAGTAAAATGATTTTGATATTGCAGGATAGATTTTAAGGCCAAATTGCCTGACTTTACTCCCAAAGCAATTCCTGATATGCAAAACTATTAATTCTTGAATAATTTAATATCTTTTTTGTGAAATAGTATCACCTGCTTCATAGAGTCCCGTGAGTACCAGATGTCAGCCATGTTATTAGCATTATAGCTGCCCTCGGTATCTGAGGAAGTGGCGTTCTAGAACCCTTCAAGGATCTAAGTCCACAGGTGTCCATGTCCCTTATTTTAAAAATGGTATAATATCATCATTCACATGTGCCTGTCTATGCCTCGGTACTTTTAAAAAACATCTATATATAATATCTAGCATTCAATTGGTATTACATAATACTGTTCAGGGGAAAATGACCAAAGTCTGTGCATGTTTAGTAGAGATAAATTTTCTTTCAAATATCTTCTGATTGTTGGTTGAATCTGAGAATGCCAACTATCCAGCAGGCAGATAGATACACGGAAAGACAGATGTAAAAGGAACTGACTAAAGGAACCAGAAGTGGTTTCTATACCTGACTACCACCATATAACCTGGTAGGCAAGTCCTTTGTGGGGTTTATTCCCTTACCAAACCCACATCTGACACAACCCTGCCAGGAGGCTGTCCCTAAGTAGGCACACAGATGTAACCCAGAGAATACTATTCTTCACACCATCGTCTGACTAAACCTTAGATGGTCCAATAGGAGTGCTGTTGAGATGAATAAGGAAGATCACTTCTCCATGATTAACTGATCCCTCTCTTTCCTACCATACCAACAAAAAGTTCAAAATATATTAAAAATAACTATATGAATGTAGTCTTCTGAATCCATAGAAAAGAGGCTACAGATCTGAGAGGCAGTGGAGGGGAACCTGAGAGGGGTTGGAGGAAGAATAAAGAGGAAACAATGATACAACTATATTTTATTTTATTACATTTTAAAATAAGGCAGCAATGTAAGGACAAGTAGCTCATGATTTTCTGTATTAATGAGTCCAAGTTTGCGGCCCTGCCTGTGATGCCAAGTTGGGGCAATGACCAGCTGCTAATCTGGGTGTGAAAAGGAGAGAATCCAGGCTAGAAAAGGTCATGTGGCTTTTCTGGCACGGTAGTTCCAGATGTTGGTTTGTTACCATAAAGCAACTGAGTTAATTGTTCATTTTTGTGGAATTAAAATAAAACCCTGGAACATGGAGGGGAAAGGTGGAAATAAGAAAGCAAGACTGTATGGCACACCATGTCCTCATACATATCCCCACCTGAGGAGCCTTGGAGAATCCAGCACAGAGACAGCTGGAAAAAGGACAGCAGTGTTTAGAAAGGTAAGACGCAGTGCTACAGGAATTCTCCCCTGAAGGGAATTACCTCTAGGTCCCTAACAAGATGACGACAGGAGGTGATGTTCCTAGAGACGTCAGCCTTGGGAAGGTATGAAGGCAGGAAGGGTATGAAGGATTTTATGACAACTAGTATGATTCTTTCCCAGAATTCCTTGCCACTCCTATTGTTTGGCCCTGAAGCAATGCTCTTGGGAGGGAGATTCTGCCCTGTCCTCATCCTCTTGCCAATCTATAGTCTGTTACTTTTAATTAAAATAAGTTAGGTTATGTAGGTCAACTGATTTCAGATTCTCAAGGGCGGGATTCTCAAGGGTAGGGCATTAGAAAGAAGAGGGATATACATTGCTGTTCTCTAGGCTGCATATCACAGATCAAAAGACAAACACACAGACTATTTTATCAGCATAAAGACTGACAGTGGCACTGAAGAGCCATTTCTAACCTCTGGTCCCTGATCATCAGTGAGTTCCTTAAGGGCTCAGCTCCGAACTTCTCACTTCTCTGTCACAACTAACAGACTGCCAGGTGCCTGGGGCCTGTCTTACCTCACAAGGCAAATGCAAACTATTCCTATTATCCCCAGGTTCCGACCACAGGATGTATAGCAGCCATCTAGGCCACAGAGTGGTGATCCCTTCCACCTGGAAGCTATGAGTGGAAGTATCATGTGTGCAGTTTTTGCATGCTGAGAACACATATTTGCTCAGTGACACAAAAGAAGTAATTTAACAGAGAGAAGGGGATGGTAAGAGGGAGAGAGAGAAGGAAAGATAGGAGAGAGAGGGAGAAGAGGAGAAAGGGAAGAAGGGAGGGAGGGAGGGAAAAGAAGAGGAAGGGAGGGAAGAAGGGAGGGAGAAAGAGAGAAAGAGAAAGAGAGAGAGAGAGAGAGAGAGAGAGAGAGAGAGAGAGAGAATTCAAGTTGCAAAAGTCTTTTTGCTTCAGACAAAGCCAGACCTCCTTACCCACAGAAGGGAGAAAATCAGTCAGCAGTAGATAACACAGGCACACACAAAACTTCTCATCAATGGGAATAGAGCTATCAGATCCTGCCTCACACCTCCCAGGGAGCTACCATGGTACCATGGCAAAAGAAAAGTCCCCCTCTTGTCCTCTGTGCACCCTTAGTCTCGGCCCCAGGGCTCTGCTCTTGTTTCTCTCACGCACCAATGCTCTAGGCCTTTCCAAGGTTCAATCACAATCTGGATGTGGGACCTGGGCTGTAAGCTGCCTGACAGCCCCTCACATCCTGTGCAATGTTTCAAGCCCACACTAGTGGGAAACCATTCAGAATGGGAACAAAGAAAGCCAAACCCGAAATGCGAACCATACTTCTCCAACCTCTCCCTCCACCTACTGTCCATTTACATTTGGGCTTGAAACCAAAGATGATTACATTTCATCTTCTCATCTTACATCAAAGGGTTCTCTGAACTCTACACACGCACGCACACACTCGCACATGCGTGCACGAGCATGCATGCGAATTCTCTCATAGATATCAGTCACCCTCACAACACAGAAGGCCATGCCACTCACACCTTTGCTCAGTCTTTCCAATAGCTCCGGTCCTGTTTCAAGTGAAAGCAGATGAGATCACAACGGACTCTCAGTCCTGCTCCAACCGGTCTCACTTCCCACTCACAGGCCCAGCTCAGGCCACTCCTGGTGCACATCCTCCCTGCCACGTCCTCACCACAGCAGGAATATTACCTCTGGACATTTGTTCTCTGCGATCAATTCCCTGAATGTCCACCTCACCGGACCTCTCAATCTCATAGGTCTCTGCCAATGCTCAAACACTCCGCTGGGCAGCTTTCCCTTGTCATTTTATGGAATTGTAAAACCACAACCTATATTCCCCTGCTTGCCTTCTTCCCTAGAACTGATTCCATCCAACAAACTGACTTATTATTTGAGTAACCGTATACTGTCTTTCTCCATTGGAATCCAATTTGAGGCTGTTCTGTTGTTATATCAATGGCACCGAGATAACATAATAAATACGTTGTCCACACACACAGGCACACATGTAAATGTTCCTATATGGGGGTAGTAAGGAGCTCCACACTCTGTTTGAATGCTTAATTAATATTCTCAAGGAGGCTGTGGGAAAAAAAAAAACCTCTGCTACTCCACATTGTAAGCCAAAAGAGCTAAAGCTACTTGTCAAGTGAGCCAGTAAGGATAAGAGAGGTTGAGTGTGTTCTTCAGGACAGCAAGTTCCACGCCTTGCCTTTCAATCATTGTGAACTCTCAGTTCCTATATTCCTTCTAACTTAGCACTGAATGCTAACTGAGCTAGACACTTGCTGTCCCCTCTAACAGGCTGGCTAATCCCAAGCCATGACCTTGTCAAGATAATGCTTCTGTCATCTGTGTCCCCAGGGGGTATGTTATCCATCAACAGGCAGACACAGAGAGATGAAGACACATACATTCACATAGGCATGGAGCACTCCCCTAATCATTAAGGATATATTCCAAGGCATTGAGAGGATATCTGAAAACCTGCATGGTACTGAGCCCTGAAGGTTTGATTTTCCTATAAGAATATTTACAGACAATGCAAGGTAAAAAAAAAAATTAATAGCAATCACAGAAGCATTAGAACAATGCACTGAGATAATATTGCCAGCATTACCAGTCTTCCACTTTTGAAGCAGTTACTGAGTGAGATGAAATGTTTTAAGCATAATCACTCCAACATCAGGACAGCTCTTGTGTAGTGGGGATGGGTACTAAGTGACTAATGGGCGGGTGTGGCATACAGAGTGGATACTCCAGACATCCCAGGTAGCAACAGGATAGGTCAGCAAGCACAAAACTGTGTCGTGTTTCTCAGAATGTCATGAAGGTTAAAACATAGGACTTGTTTATTTTCCATAGTTTTCTATTTCATATTTTTAAATTGTGAGTGACTTTCTGGAGAGAGACCTTGTGTGGACTGATGTGCATACAATTTGTGACATTTGCCCTGATGGTCCTCTATCCAGCAACTCACGGCACGGCAGTACAGAGATGACGCAGAATAAGGGGCCTGAGGTGACACGGCATCCAGAATCACCCAATCAAGGAAGCTGTTTGCCATATGTAGGAAACGTAAAGTCATATTTGGAAAATAATTAACATATTTCTACCAACTTATAACACATAAACACATGGAGAATGGTTCTGCACTTTCCTCTCTTCCTAGCAACTTGGACACATCTGATTCAAGTCTTAAGGGAATGAAAGTCACAGATGGCAAAGTAGACCAGCCATAGCTACCTGTGCCCGAGGGGCTGTGCAGACACAGGACAGAGGGAAGGATCGAAGTAGGCAGCTGGAAAGAAGGGAAAGGAGGAACTGACCCAGAGGTTCATCACAAGGCCTAGGGCTTCTTTTCCATTCTTCTAAAATCTACAACCCATCCCTTGTGGGCGAGGCTCCCAGTGGACTGCAAATCAGATTTCATTCCATGGTTTTTGTGGCATTTGAAGATTCAAGGATAATTCTGCTGACTCGATCTGGGAATAAACCAATTGAGTAGTGCTTCAGATCATAGAAGCTGGGCCAGAACAGGTGTGAGGTCAAGGTCTGGGCAAAACGCCCAAACCTAGGTTTCCTCATCTATAAAATAAGAAAGAGAGGTATCTACTTCATGGAGTTACTGTGTTAACCGTTTATGCTCACTAAGTGATTAACAGCGCATCCAAGATACAATCAGCATTAATGTAAGAAATCCCATACTAGGCTGGATATAGACACATGCCTTTGATCCTAGCTCTTGAAAGGGAGAGGTAGGTGAGTCTCTGTGAATTCATGACCAGCCTAATCTACATAGCCAGTTCTAGGCCAACCAGGACTACACAGTAAGACCTTTACTCAAACAACAAATGAATGAATGGATGGATGGATATGTAGGTAGGTAGATATATAGGTAAGAAGATAGATAGATAGATAGATAGATAGATAGATAGATAGATAGATAGATAGATAGCCCAACCTGAATGCAATGATGGTGAGTCACCTGTATAAAGGCTTTTGAAGGCATCTTGGGACCAAGGAGAAAGAGCCATCTGAACTTTTAACACCAAAATGTGATCCTGAGAGTCCTTTGTTCCTTGTGTAAATGTTTCCCCAAAGATGTAGAAACTGTTTTTCTACTCTTCCTTTATCCAGATGTCAATGTGCCATGTGGACATTGGGCAGGTGACATAGAGCAAGGAATCAGGCTCACTGACTGTAAGATACACCTATTATTTTTAAAACCATTAAGAAAGAAAAAAATTCTGCCACTTAAAGGTGTCTTGGTGCAATAGAAATTAGAATGTGGGGTGCCAAATGCCTTACAGTCAGCGGAATCAATAAAGCACATTACAGTTTGTTTAAGGTGCTCCTTAACACAGTAGGCAATGCATTAGCCTCATAGCACAGGTGGAAAACCCCTTACCTGAAATGTCTTAGAGCACAGATCTTTTTCCTTGGAATCCAAGACAAAACATGAAGTTTGCTCATGCTTTTCATATACATATAACCTGAAGTCATTTATGTAATATTAGATTTTTACTTCAACTTTCACATGTGGCATTGTGATACACTCAAAACCTTTCAGATGTTGAGTTTTGGACTAGGGTGTTCAACTTATCATCACCCTGTATGTCACATGAAAACTAAATTGACACTCACCACAAGTCCAAAGCAATAGGGGCCACCTAAGTATGGACTGAGTTATCCCAAATTGTGAGCCAAAGGGAACCTCTCCTCTTTAAGTTACTATCTCAGTTTCTCTCTGGGGCTCCACTTTCAACTGTCTACTTGATGAGAAAGCTATTCTGACAGCTCAGTGGGTTCACTTGTGTCTTCCTGGCTCAATACGGTTTCATCCAGGTCCAGCATGGTTTGGATTTCATACTCAAGAAGTCCTACAGTTACATAAAGACCACAAAATCTGCTGTCCGCTACTCTACAGGGGCACCATTAAAGTGAACCCTAAGCCACTGTTGCCAGAGTCTCAGTTGAAGTTGAGAAGATTAAGCCAGTGACAGAAGTCACAATACCAGAATGGGGGCAAATGCTCCAAAAGACTTTCCCATTCGTCTTCCACCAGTGGGGTCTCTTTGCTCAATTCTCAGTAGGTAACATTTAGCAATTTCATTTACATGAAACAAGGTTCCTGTGTAACTTAGTCCCTGACACAGGAGAACTTCCTAACCAGATTTTTTTGTACTCTTTGGTAAGAGTAAACTCCGTTCAGTATAAGTTGTGGTTAATAATTTATGCTGTCAGGTTTTGTGTAATGTGGAACATAAGATTTGAATGATTGTTCACTACTTCCTTGATGGCTGCCTTTATAAGAAGGCATTAGAATATAGTACTGTAGGCAACGCAGGGATCGCAGGCTTTATCATTCTTTCTGTGTAACACACGTAAGTGCTGAAGAAATGCTTTCCAGTGAGGCAGCAGAGGAAAGGGCCTCACACACTATCTTATTCATGCTGAAGACTTCCTGGCAAAGTGTGCAACGTCTCACAGATGGAGACGCAGTGGAGCAGAGGTGAACTGACATACACGGGATCAGAAATGGAGCCTTGACAGGCCCCTGTTCTTCATTCTGGAGAGCTAATGTTCATCCATCCATTCCAAAAAGCCACAACCCCAAACACTCAAGTTCTCCAGTCCTGAAGCATTCAGGTGTGATAAAATGCACATTTTAAATTGTCCTAGAAGAAAAATAGCCCTTACAGTTGGCTCTAGCACATACTATTGCTTTCTGCCCAACATCAGACATCAACTTGGCAATGAGCAAACATTACATTTTCTCCCCCTCACGACACACTGGCAACGGCAGGGCAGTGCTTACATGAGACCCTCCATCATATCACCCTGAGGTACTTTAATATCTCCAGCTCCAAGCTGCATGCTCACAGTATGGAAGCCAAGCTGTCCTTGACTCATCCAAAAATGAATGGGAGACTATACAAGTGCCCAAGATGTCAAGGTGAGGCAGCAAAAGAACTCAGTCTCTAAAGCCTCCTTTTAACACAGGCAAAGGCCCACCACTCCATTCTCTCCTTGACTCTAAAAATATGGTGGAATCAACCATCTCTTGTCCACCTCGAGAAGACAAGTACACCGAAGGCTGAGGAGTGAGGGACCATTCGGAAGGGAACATGGTGTGCTCTGAGCTTTAATCTCATGGAATGTTGGATAATTTTTTGATAGGTTCATGAGACCTAGAATATAGATCAAGTATGTGACTTATTCACAGAGAAGTGATAACCAAGAGGTGGGAATCCTACTTTCACAGAGAGAGATCACCTGTGACTACCACTTTTATTATGATAAGAGATTCCTTTCTGAGCTTGCACTGAAGAAGACAGGGCCCCATAGGGTGGGTGCTAAGAAACTGACCAATGAGCAGGCGGCCAATCTGTAGCCCAAATGGCAACATCAGAGAAGTAATCCTCGCCATCCACATTTACCAAGGGAAACACCTGCCTCTAACTTCTTATTCTGTGGTTCCTCAGAGACATTCTCTCCCTTCCTTAAACTTCCAAGGACTTGCCTGTACATCTGACTGGATTTAGACATAACCTGTCAGCTTAAACCAGAATGTATTTTGTACATTCTTGTTTATTCAAAAATTATTTATTGAACTCTTAGTATAGAACTCTTAAAAGGATGTTTCTTGAAGGCAGGAGTCCTGTCTTCAGTGTGTTTAGTTGCTACAGACTAGGCACACAGTCACATCATGAGATACGAGCAAACCCTAGTATTAAAAAGCAAGTTAGTAAGACAGAAAAGTTTAGGGCATAGGCCTTAGAAGCAGAGAGATCTCGTCCCCCATTCAGGACTGTTCAGGTGTGTAACCTGGAAACAGTTACTTAACCTGCTTCCTAATCTGTGAAATGGGGACAGCAATACTCAGCCTTGCAAGTTGCTAGTACTGAAAGAGATGGTGTAAGTAAGCCACTAGGCCCACAGTGCAACCCAGAGGGCATGCCCAGCAACAACACGTGACCCTGTCAGTATCCTTCTTAAACAACTTATCAGCATAAGGATCAGTAAGGCTATTCATTTCAGGACAGACAGTGAACATTCCATCAGAGGGCACTGCAGTCCCGACACCTTCATCATCAGCTTATCAGGATGCTAGTTCAGATGGCAAGTTAGTTTCTACTTAGATGCAAAAGACACCGGTGACCACCACTACCCTTTTCAATAAGCATTTGGACCATTCACAGTCACAGCTGGCTAAAACTAGCCGAGCAGTAATTCACCAGAAACATAAATCTCAAAGGTCAGCGAAGCATAGTTGCTTTTTCTTCTTTTTCCCAGGAATCTCCAGCTGCCATGGGAGGCCAAGTTTTCTGCCATAGCTCTAGTTTCATTTTCTCCATAGCTTCTCTCTAGAGAAGGATTCTTCGCTTAGCTATTCTCATGTGGACGCACTATCCAGGACACCATGGGTCCTGTAGGCAGGCAGGATGTCCCTGGCATTGCATGATTCAAGGTTCTAAATAGTGTGTTCCTGAGCTGTTCAACGTTTCTATGCATGTCTGGCCAAAGCCCTCAGGCTCACAATGTTGTAGACTGCAACATCCAGTCTGTTGAAAGCAAATGCCTCCCTTAAAAGGGGGTACCACAGTTAGTGTCTGTTTCCTTCACCCTGCCTCAGTTGTTAGCATCCATCTCTGCTCCACTTCTGCACCAGTCTCTGTGAACCACGGTCCAGCCACTGCCTACAGAGGCGCTTCCATTCACCTTCAGGTGTAGAAAGGACCCATCACAGTTTTCAAAAAATAACACTTGTATACACCCTCTGGGCTTTCTAAAGGACTGTGTCTTACACCCATACATGTCCTAAAATTAAGATCACATTAATCAGTGTTCGATAATCTACTGTTTCGTTTATCCATCCAATTGAACATCTTCCTATGACACTACACATCCTTCCATACTGATATCTGAAGGAAACATGGCATTCCTTCATGTGGATATACTATAACTTAGTCATTCCCCAAAGGACTAATGAATACAAGAGAAAAATTAAATCGTTCCAAGTTTGTCACCATTATGAATAAGACTTACAAAATATCCCAGTAAATAAAGTTTCAGGTACCTCTGATTGGTGGTTGTTTGGTTTTTTTTTTTTTTCTCTATCCTTGAGAGAAATTCAGTAAATTTTTTCACTTTTTAAAAATTAAAATACAATTGCATCCTTTTTCCCTTTTTCTCCTCAATCCAACCCCTCTGAATGTTCTCATAGGGTGAAATCTTACAGAATTGTTGAACCAACGGGAGGGAACATTGTTCACACTTCTCTGTGTGTTGTCAAACCACCCAAAAAAGTAAGACACTTGCACTGCCACCATCCAGGGGTGAGAACGCACAGCCCACAATACCTTCATCCACACTCCCATCCACGGCATCCATTCTGGGCTGACAGCCATACCACCCAGCACCTGGAGGCCTTCAGAAGCAGCACAAACTATAATGCCTTGGCACTGCCCTCCAGAGCACGAGCCTCTTTCACATAATGGAAAACCTGTGTCCTCATCCATCCATCCCACATCCACTACTGGCTGTTGGAGCCAGCCTCTATGTCTCCCAAGCAGCTGGCCTCCCATATGGCTTGCCAGCCCATCTCCTAATCCACAGGCAGAATGATCTTTCAAAGAAGGAAGCAGCAGTAACCATACCCCCATCCTACCTGCCATGCTTTCCCTTCTCCCCGCCCTCCAGTGCTGCCATCTCACCCTCACTACCCACCTGGTGCTCCACCTCTCACTCTTCCTTACTCACCGTGCTCCATCTCTTGCCATCCCCACCGACCATGCTCCACCTCTCACTCTCCCCACCCACAGTCCTCCACCTCTCACTCTCCCCACCCACAGTCCTCCACCTCTCACTCTCCCCACCCACTGTGCTCCACCTCTCATCTTCCCCACCCACTGCGCTGCCTTCCAGTCTTGTTTCTCCTTTCTTTATTAAACATTGGCACAGGAATTATACATATTTATGTTGGTTTGGTGTGAACACACACACATATATATATACATATGTATATATCCAGTGTGTAATGGTCAGACCAGATGTACCTATCATCTTAGATGAAGTAAGCAACTTTCAAAATATTCTTTATTAGCCTTTTTGGAGCATTGTCACCCCAGTTATCCCACCATGGTAGACAAAATTAGGAGCTATTCCTCCTTCAAGCTGATCATCTCTTCTCTTCTCTCTCTCTCTCTCTCTCTCTCTCTCTCTTTCTCTCTCTCTCTCTCTAACACACACACACACACACACACACACACACACACGCACGCACATGCACACGCGCACACACACACGATTAGCTCCTTCTCGTCTTCTGAATCCCAGAAGTGTCTTTCTTGGCCAGCCATTTTAGTTATCATGTTACCCTGCCACTCACCAAAACATCAAGACTTCGTATTCATGTATGCCTAGATCTATATTTTCTGCCTCCCTATCCAGGCAGAGGCTATAAAGCCTAAAGCCTAGCTCACTGCTATGTCACCAGTGCAAGCCCAGAAGCACAGCTCACAGCCTCCCTGGTCAACACTTGTTCAATGAATGAATGAATGAATGAATGAATGAGTAGTGCCCTCACCAAGAGTAATATTAAAGCTAAGTCTGTAGTAAAACACATTGCTGGCCACCTTCAGAAACAAGTGCAAAAGGCAAGAGACACTAAGTAGTGGGGAACACACACTGAGTGGGATCCCATCACTCTGTATCTGCCAGTGACTTGGCAGAGTCGGTCAAACTTCATGCTGCTATCATATACACCAAGGAGTAGCTTACTGTGAGGCTGTGTCCTATAGAAAGATGCCTCAAGAAGAACAGATCATTCAAATGGAAAAAAAAAACCACAGCATATTTGCACACAGCCAAGGACATCTTCTCAGTTACTTTCGTATGAAAAATGATTCGTCTGGTTAGATCAGCTATGAAAAGCTGCATAGCTACTTCTCGGGATTTCAAGAACCAACATGTATCAAAAAGACAAGCATATAGAATGTGTAAGTCGCATCTTTAGCTTCTAAACAGAACAGGGGTGAGCATGAAGCCCTGTTAACCGTGTCAACTGCTGCATACCTGCAATCCCACAGCAAGCAGAGATGAGGCCTGTGCCAACTGCCCGTGCCATGCCAGCACTGTACCAGGCACAGTACATGCATTATCACACAGAATGCACAACACTCTCAGCAGTCATCTTTCCTGCTTCTTACAAATAAGGAAGAGTCAGAGATCAGAGTCAGGATTCTAGCATATCTGACTGCAAAGAGATATGCTCACAGTGGCCCTGGGAGCCCAGCCACAGAACTACCAAATTGAGAGTGCTACAGTAGGTCCTTGGAGTCTGATCCACTTTCCCATCTTAGAGTGATTCTGAGCACAGGCTACAGTGCCATACTATATTCAATGCCTGAGAAGCAGAGTCCTTTCTGTTCACTGTCTACCTGTTTAGATTCTCATGACATCTGTGACACATGGGAACTCACCCCAAGGTCAGAGGACGCTCTTGAAGGCTCACTCCCTAGATCTCCTTCACCGTGTCAACAGGCCCTAGTTGCTACACAATGCACCCCTCTCGATGTCTGAGAAATAACCTCTGCAAATCCTCTTCACATATAATAGTTTGCATGTGTGGGAGAGAAATTCCCAGGGGTTCCAATGGAGAAGTCACCCCAGTCATTTAAGGAGAAGTCTTCACTCTGTGTCATCACCCAGGGGCAAAGCTAAGCTGTCAGATACCAGTCTTCAGCTCCCTCCAACAAGAAATTGGACACAGGATAGAATGAGCCATTTCCATTTATAGCTCAAGAGAGAGATGCTTAGCAACACTTGAGTCTGCTTTTTAAAAAAATGAATTAAAACTCACAATTATTTTCTAGGTGGCCAGATAAATAAGAAAGAAGAGCCCTAGGCTGGAGTTAGAACCCTTTTGTGGGTGTGATGTAACTATTTCTGTCAATCCAACTAGATTTGGAGTCACCTAGGAGATACATCCCAGGTGTGTCTATGAAGAAGTCTCCAGAAAAGTTTAATTGAGGTGAGAGTTCTGCCCTGGCTGAGGTGATACCATCCTGTGGGCTGGGATCCTGGACTGACTAAAAAGTGGAAAGACAGGAAGCCAGCTGAGTATCAGACTCATTGTTTCCTAAGTATGGACTCAGTAGAACCAGTTCCCACCTCCAATTGTTTCCTGGGCATGACACACTTAATCCCTTCCTTCCTCTCTCCTTTCCTTCCTCCTTTCCTCCCTCCCTCCCTCCCTCCCTCCCTCCCTCCCTCCCTTCCTTCCTTTCTTCTTCCTTTCCTTCCTCCCTTCAGTTGCTTTTTGTCAGGCACCCTGCTGCACCATGGGGAAGGTAAGCAGCTCACTGGGCCTCTGCTTCAGCAAGGGCTCTGGGTGGTAAAATGCAAACAGTAAAAACTTTGACATCATGCTAAGAAGTAATAGTGGTGTCAGGAAGGATGTGGGAGTTGGGAAACACAAGGCAATTCAGAAGTGAAGCACCTCAATTTTACCAAGTCTTTCATGGCCTATAGCGCATGTGCCCTGAAGGGGATGGGAAAGACAAGACATACCTGGCTTTGGAAGATCAACAACGGGGCAGTGGTCTGCAGAATGGAGACTCCTCTAGGCTTCCTCAGCCTTGCTGAATCTTCCCAGCTCAGGTTCCAACTGACCCCTCCCTTCCAAACACAAGCAAACAAACATCTAGTGCCCATTTTATATCTACAATTTTCCACTGTTGTGTCCAGTGTCCTGTTTTCCCCAAAGAGAATTTTTTAGGTTAGATGACGGACACAGAGGTTGTGAGAGGGGCAATGGGGGAGGGCAGGCGAACAGGCTGCTGGGCACTGACCAGTGGTCCCCTGGCAAGCAGATGTTGAATGACCGGAAACCAAATTGAAGTGATCTGAATGCTCTGAGAAAACTTCAGTAGACACAGGGAACACACACACACACACACACACACACCTGTGCACGCACACTCACCCACGCATACACACCCACACATGCATGAACACAGACATGCACACACACAGAGACACACACACAAACACACGCACAGAACCACAGACACATACACACATATACTCACACACAAGCACACACACACACTTTTTTTTCTGTTGTTCTAACACAAAAAAATATTAAAAATATTTCCTGTTTTGCTGTAGCTAGACACTGTTTGCCAGAGTGAAATTAAACATAGCATTGTATTAGGAAAAGGCTGCCTCGCTCAGTGTCCCTCTCAGCATTGGCAGACAAACCTTTCACTTGGCAGGTGGAAAAACAGGCTGGACTTGAGACTTCCTTCCATGCCCTCAGGTAAGCATTGTGGGTACCATAAGAAGAGGTCTGTCCATGATGCTGTGCACTGTATTCAAGAGAAATGTCCCATGCTCTCCCACCCGACAACCCAGAGCATAATCCTGTACTGCTGGCAATCCACTGCCTAAGAGAGGAGAGTGGGTTTGCAATGGAGCTGCCTTCTATGGGGGATAAGGATGCCAGCTAGGATACGGTTGCATCTTTTGGGACATCACTGATGATCCACCATAGGAGAGCTCCTAGGGAAGGTCTCTGCCTGTGTTTACTGAAAGTTACTGAAGGGCACCTCAGCTGACAGAGAAGCAAAGATGGCAGGGCAGGTTGGTAGAGGAAACCTTAGTTCCTAATATCTAGTTGTAGATGCAGAAACAAAGACTCAAAATATCACCTCCCATGCCTCTCCCCTAACACGTATGCAAGCAACACATATGAAAGCGAAGGAGTCCAAGTGAAAACCCGGCTTCCAATCACCCAAGAGGGTAAGCTACGAAGTATGTGCCTCAACACACAGAGATAAAAAGAGCTTGTCTAAATACTGAAAAGTGATTTTCTAATTCATGATTTTCTCTCAAATATTCAAGTGAGATCATTCTTACTAATATGACATTAATATTAATTGTATTAAAATGCACATGGTATAAAACCACCAGTGCATCTATTCTTAAGGATACATTTCACATTGCTGCCCACCGTCATCACCACCTACAGCAGAAAACCCTAAAGAAGAAAGCCTGCTTATCACCTCCACGTTCCCCTCGCCCCAGTCCCTGGCAGCTTCCACGCAACTTATTGTCTGCAGGACTTTGCCTCTTCTAGGAATTTATGCAAATGAAGTGATTTCTCTGCTTTTGTGACTGGCTTATTTCACTCAGCATAGCCTCAAGTTCATCCCCATGATAGCACATGTCAGCGCGCCATTCCTTTTATGGCGGAACAACATCCCACTGGAGATCTATACTGCATTCGTGTCCCTGCTGATCTCTTGATAGAAACTGATTTCTTGGGTTGTGTCTACTTTGGGGCCATTATGAATAAGAATATACAAATATTTTGGGGGGCAGCTAAGCTTTCAAAATCATGCAGTCTGTTTCCAGACAGTGCTTCTGAACATTAAAACCAAGACGTATCTTCTCTGTCCCCTGTGTGACAGGTAGAGAAAGTTCCCTGTTGAGGTTAGCATCTCTTCTTCCTCTTCTACTTCTCAACACTGGTGATTCTCATTCTGGCTTTACAATATTGTCATCTCCACTGTTTCTAAACCACACTGAGGCCATAGCTCTGCCATGTCCTCTGAACCAAGTACCTCTGGGTGAAGGCAGAGAAAAAGATAGATAGATAGATAGATAGATAGATAGATAGATAGATAGTGATATATATCTATATTTATTACATATTATATATAGTTTTATATATATTACATGTGTGTGCCTACATACATGTGTGTAAGTGTGCACGCATGCATACATGCATTATTTTACATACATGTGTGAGCCTGCAGGAGCCCATGGAGGTCAGGGCATCAGATCCCTGAGAGCTGAAGCAATGAGCAACTGCAAAATGGCATATGGGTGATGGGTCCTTTGCAAGAGCAGTAAGTGTTGTTATTCACTGAGCCATCTCTCTAACCTCCACAAATGTGTATTTTTTAGAAGCTGCCAAGACTATTCTAGTGATGAATGGAGACCACCATTGTAAACCTTCCTAGGGCTATAGATTTAAGAAATCTCTGGCCTGTGTGTTTGCTTTTTTTTCTCCTCAGCAAAACCCATAAGGGTTTGATATCCAAGCAGTTATCCCAGTGGCCTCACTGACTACATTTAAGCTGAGAATGTTGTTGATAGCTGCCTACTCAGATAAGCCGCTTATCTTATCATGCAACAAGAGTCGCATATTTCTTGGAAGGAACACACTGGTGAGCAAGTAGGTAGACAAGGATGTCTAGGCCTATTCGGTCCACAGGTGACTGTACTTTTGGTCCTTAAGGCAGTAGGGCAGCAAAAGCAACCACACAAGGAGACCAGAAGGACCTGTATGCCAGTTAATGTGCAGGGTCCCAGCCCACTTGAAGTGCAGAAAGACCTGTGAGCATCCTTTATCCTTCTCACTGTGCCCAGAAGCACCATACCCAGCCACTCGAAACCAGAAGGATGCCCAGCTACTTCCGTGGGAGTTTGGGAGACGATGACAGAGTGTGTCTCCTTTATTCATTTGCTTTTCCTCTGGGACTGGTTCCCCATCTGATATCTTAGAACTCAGCTCAGTGCCACACGTAGAAACTGAACAGACAAGGAGGTTATGACACTGGGCGTATAGCAGAGCATCCAGGAATGCTGGGGGACAAGAACTATTGCAGGAGTTAAAGAAATAGAAAGAGCATGAGATAGACCATTCAGGTGGAGTGGAGGGTGGCTCTAGGGAAAAAGAGGTGAATATAGCTAATGGAACCAAGCTGAGGAAGAGGGGCACCCAGGGCACATGGTCTACCCATGAATTCCTGGGCATGAGCAAGCCCAACTCGGAGCTCTCCCTGCAGCCTCTCAATCATGCTGGTGAACTATGTGTATAGCAGAATGCTTGGTGTCATGCCTGCTGACCAGACTCTACTTGATTCAGCCAATATAAAAGCTAACAGCAAAGGTGAGAAAGAGGAAGTTTCAAAAGAATAAGGAAAACTAAGACCAATGTTCTGACTAAACAAATTTAGTCTAATGTCTCCCTGGGATATCTCTGAACAGGGAAATCCAAATACACAGCTGAGTAGGATTTGTTTCCCCTGTCATTCTGCAAACACTTGAGCATTCACTGCATAGCTGCAAGGCCCAGGCCTGGGGTGCCTCCAGTATCTTTTGTTTCTCTTTTTATGGTACTAGGGATAGAATGCAGGGCCTCTCGAATTCTAGCCAAAAACTCAATCACGGGTCCAATCCCTAGCTAGCCCTACATGCCAGTTTTTAATCTCACTTTTTGCACAATTTCCCACCCACAAGGGACTCAGGTTCAGCCCTAGACAGAACCCTTCTGCCATGTTAGAGGAGGGAAAGGAGGCATCTGGGTACTATGTGCATTTTGTCTTCTGTATCTCTCAGGCAGGATCTGGGTTTTTTTTTTAAAAAAAGAATAGTACAGAAACAGAAGGGACAGAGTTCAAGTGAAACCTACATGCCAAAAAACACCATGTGCTAACCAGAACTGTGTGTCCAAGGACTAACACCAAGCCATGCAGAATGATAGGTGCTATTTATCGATTTACAAGATCGTGGCGCCACCCAAGGAGTGGTCCTCCAGCTCAGGCTGCGTTTGTGATACAATTTGAGTGTGTTTACAGATGAGAGGGAGCACACTGTGTTGCTTCAAGGACACAGGGACAGCATCTTCAGGTAGACAGAGGTCCTATGACTTAGCACTGTGGGGCTCCCCCAGTGTTATGAAGGAGGAAGTGCAGGAGAGGAGTTTACCTGGGAAGGGGGAGGAGAACACACCTGAGGAGAGCACATCGAGGGAAAAGGAGGAAGGGATAAATGGCACTAAGCTTCTTTTAAGGCATAGTGAAATATTATTTTATGTTTACTTAAAATACATATGTAATATATATGTATGCATAAACAGATAGAAAGATAGATAGATCATACATAGATACATACATAGATACATAGATACATAGATAGATAGATACATACATACATACATACGGACAGTTTAAATGAAGTTACACATTTGGGGTGGTAATACTCTTTCTCTAAGAGCCACAGATTATCTAGCAAAACCCTACTGCCAGGCAACAAAAACTGTCCTTGAGTTGTCAGGGGAGCCAGAGACTCCCAAAATAATACAGGACATTGCCATGGCCCTTGATGGCCCCAGAACTTGAAGATAAGACCCTATTGCTGAAGATACTACATACTATGTACACAGGAGCTGGAGGAACAGAGCTGAAACTAACAACCTGGAGGCCTCCTCCAGAGAACTAGCTCATAATATCCATAGGTGCTATGCATGCTGCCAGTGGAGGGAAAGGCTCAACCTTCTTACCCGCCCACGAAGCCGCTGAACCACAGCAATGACCAGCACATCGAGCTATCTATCCCCAGGAGTACAATAGATGCACTTAGATCTTGGAGGTAACCAGCAGTTGTCTAACTGAACTGAAGTTCTCTATTCAATAGGATAGAACCGATAGTCAACTACCTCAGGCTGGAGACACCACGGACCTCACGAGGAGAAACTGCTAACGTGACTTTCCTAAACTTGACTTTATACCCACTAATAAATGAGTTCTCATTCCCCCATTAAAGATGCCTCTTTGTACAGCAGATGGAGACCATTACAGAGACCACAACTGATCAAGACACAGAGAAAAACTGACCAGGAAGTGGCCAACCCCCACTGATATATAATCAATACAATCTCTACATGTAAGGTTCGGGGAGGGTGAGAAGAACCAGAGGATAGGCCATGTGCTATAAGACACTGTTTTCCACCTATGACCCATGAAACCTCAAAAATATAGTTGCCTAAACAAGACCCGAACAGTGGCCATACTTGTAGACATGCCAGTGCAGACAGAGGGGAGAGGAACTCATGAGGCCCCACCCGGAGGAAGAGCTGCAGGTGATTAATGACTGTTAAGCTAAGATGAACAAGTCTTCTCTAAGGATGAACCCCTTCATAGGTTATCCAGTACAGAGTGGTTAGCCCTAAACACACATATGAACAACACTAACGTGACTGAGCAGGCTGTGTGTGTGTGTGTGTGTGTGTGTGTGTGTGTGTGTGTGTGTGTGTAATTAAACAATAAGAAGTCATGAATTTGAATGGGAAAAGGAAGACATAGAGGAGTCGGATTGAAGTAAGGAAGAGATGGAAATTATATAAATATGATATACATACATGAAATTCTCAGAAAAACTCTTTATAAAGTTTTGAAATAAGCCTGAAATTAAAAGACTGTCGGCAATGGCAAGAATCCTATATTAACATCATTGTAACAATTACTGTGCCCCGTTACTAACTAGACAGTGGGCTTGCTTAAGGTTACTCACAATCATTAGCGCCGCTAATGATTTCATTACTCCTTAACCAGGAGTAATGAAATACTTGGTTCATCTGCTGAAAACGAACAAATCATCCACTGTGTATTAGCGCAGAGGACGTCCACAGATGCACTGGCAAGCACTGTGGGGATCTGAACACATGGAAGGCAGAAGACATAATGAATCAATATGCTTGTGGACAACTGAGAAGCTTATCTCCAGGGAGCAGCCAGGGAGGCTAGGGGGAGGGGAGAAGGGCAGCATCTTATCAAATACCCTGTGTGTGTGTGTTTTATTTTATACTATGCAAACATGCTGCCTTCGAGTGTTATACAGAATGCAAGCGGTAAAGCTATGGCACATGGCTGAGACCTCTGGACGAGCTGGCGAGACACCCCAACTATCCGGATACTTTCCTTGGCCTACACAGCAGCAATGCCAGGGAGCTCAGGTCTAAGAAACAGACTGAGCTCATGAAACGGTGGCTGTAGGAAGAAGCTCCGACTCAACTGCTCATCACAGGGCCTCGCAGTACCACCCTCAAGACAATCGTGACAGTTATGAGCCACCTCTCTGGAAGCAACACTTAGTCATGGTGGCAGCACGCCATGTTCAAATAGCACCTTTAATCCAAAGAGTACAAAGGAATCAGGCATGCTCCTGAGGCCCCGAGGGCACCTCCAGAAAGAGGGAAACTCCAGGGGCTGGGAATGTGAGCCTGTGTGCACTCCTACATTATACACAGGTATGGATACACCTCGGCTATGCATCACAATCCTGGCCATCTTTCCCAGTGACCCTGACAGGTGTTAAACCAGTTTGCCAGGGTTTCCTTCTTTGTAGTTCAGAATAGTAACAGTATTCAGTTCACAAAATTAGACTGCAAATTAAGTAATAAGCTGACATAAGAGTTAATACTTGTGGAACCATCATTTTATTCTAGGTCCTACCTCAAGCACTAGACACACACTGTCCTGGTGGAGGACTTGTAATAAGGTTCTGAAGGCAGCACTATTGTTACCCAGGATTTGTAGTGAAAAAACAGAGTCAAGGTCCCAGCAAGTCACTGACATCACAGAACTACAAACAAACAAACAAAACCCAGGAGGGCAGAATACCTCACACATCCCTGCTAGACAGGAAGAGCCATCAAGAGTTTGGATTCCTGCTTGCCTGCCTCCAGTGGGAAACTGAGGCACAAAGAAGCAGGAACAGACAGCTGGTCCTCATAGAGTGCTACAAAGCAGTGAAGGACAGCAGATGGCAGGAAAGGGGACAGGACAGTGGGGTGGGCCACTGGCTCTGAAACCCAGGCATAGTACAGGTCATCAAACTGTGGGCACCTGTCCCTTAAACACCAGCACCAAAGGACATAAGAGTCTTGTGAGTAACTGCCATTAAAAACCAGCATAACCTCAAGACCCCAGAAAGATAAACCAGTTTCTATTCCTTAGCCTGTGGCTGCCACTTAAGGATGTGAGGTGAACAGGCTATCGGGAGGCAGGATGTAGGAATCCTGTGGGCGTATTAGACTTGTAAACAGAGCCACGGGCCCCTTGTTGGCAGTGATCCCATTCTCTTTTTTTAAGACAGGGTCTTAAAGAGACCTGTGGAGGAGTGGGGACTGTAGCGTTTGAGCCCTGCAGGGCCAGAAAGATAGTTCTGCTCCGAGTATCTGTCACAGAGCACTGGGTAGGGCAGACACGGGAGAGCTTCACTCATTAACATTGGTGTTGCCATGACAATAAGCTGTTGCCAGGTAGCAGTGAACTAGAAGAGTGAGAATTAGCAAAGCCTAAAAATAAAGCTGTTGTTTCTTCCCCATCTAGATGTCCATGGTTAGCAGGCAGTAAGCCTGCCTCCTCCTCTCCACCCAGCCTCTCTCCAGCCAGCCCCCACAGTGGTCTGACCCTGGAGCACATAGGACAGACAGCACCCAGCTCCGAGCAAGAGGATCTGATACAGGGATAGAACCTAACAGAGGCAAAGGCCACACCCCAGAGCACTGAGCAAACCCAATGGTCTCGCTTCCTCCTTCAGTCTCATGTACAACCTCAGTTCTTGGCTGGATCAGAAACAGCTGACCCCTGTACGCTGGGAGGTGGGAAATGGCAACTGTTCTTCTCCCCAACACAATACTTTCCTCTCCAGCAATGACCAGATGGATCCACTCCCCAGCGGTAACTGTGGAGTCAGCAGCTTGTGGCTTCTTTTATAACTACACTACCACCCAATGGTTACTGTTGAAATAATGGAGAAGGCAAGACATGCGGACAATTAAAATCAGTGATTGGTAAATATCTCTGGGACACATATCTCAAGTCTGCTGATTTGGTTTTGGTAGCAAAGCCTCAAGGACCCATCATGACTTTGATCAACTGTCCCTCTCACCAGAGTCAGTTCAGAAACTGCGTTTAACTGAACAACATTCTGGCCTCTGCATCTGGTGTCACTCTGAACACATCCCGAGAAGAAGATGAACAGGTTGTAGGAAAGGGAGAGGGGGAGAGGCACCTGACTCAAACATGGCAGGCACAAACAGAAAGGCACGGGCAACAGTGCCATCTGGCCTAAGTGAAGACATTCTCTTTGAAAGTCTAAGCTCTCCATTCTAAGAATCCAGTCCCACTCCCTGCTAAGGTCTCCAGTCTCAAATCAGTCCCCAACTAGCTAAGTTATGAAGATGGGTAGGACTGCTGTCAATAAGAAGCTTTCAGAGCTGTTCACAGCTAGCCTGCTGATAGCCCTGTCTCTAGAGAAGGGAGGTTTCCAGACACTCTTCTTAGGACTACACTCCAGATCTCTGCTAAGGAGACCATGCGTTCACAAAGCCAATGGTCCAGTACCCATGCTTGACCTACCAGTCTGGTACTGCGCTCTCCACTGACACATGCTCAGAAAGGAGGTAGTGCCTTGTCAACCACAAACTCCCTGATCATGTAAGTCTTGAGCTGAAGCCCTGGGAGGTGGAGTTGCCGATGGATGCTGTCTCTCATCATGCCAACAGCTGCCATGACCCACAGGATTATTCAGGGCATCCCCTTGACAGCAAAGCACAGGGAAGTGGGTCTGACACTACTCAGAGAAAAGGTCATTCTTGGATGCCCTATAGTAAAATGCACCCCAACTTTAAAGCTCTCTGCCTTAGGAAGCCACCACCTTGGTGTGCTGGAGCTACAACCCAACCATGTACTTGCCTGTTTGGTGGCACAAAAGTCCAGTTACAACTATATGCTAAGATGCAAAGGACTCATTGAACCTGGCTGTAGTCAATGCAAAATGTCATCCATGTGATGTATAAAAATATGCCTCAACAGATGACTGATGAGAACCGTAACCTTATCACACTGCCTTGTTCCTGACTCCCAGGTCACCTAGCACACAGGAATGCAGAAACATGTGTGACCTGGGCTGAACAGTACATGTAGCCCTCATTACACATACACCCACGACCAATTTCCTAGGCTTCAGGGTGGAGGTGCTGCCATCAAACCCAGGCTTCCTCACAGGAAAGGGAGACAAGGTGAGATGCTTGAATACTTTCAAAGAAAGTATTATCTCCTCAAAGCCATTGTAAGTAGCCGCCTTCCCACCTGCCCACATTACATAAGCTCAGTTTACTCTGAACTTCCTATGTCCAGTTCTGGCTCCCATGAAAGCAAACACAGTAGCCCTAAGGAAGTCACAGAAACTGCAGGTCCCAAAAGGACTGGCTGCTAACCCTGCCTTCCTCCTCCTGCCTGGAGCAAGTTGTTTTCTTACTCTGCATCTGCCATTTGGGGGTTAAAATAAAACTTAAATCTTCTCCATTCTTCCTCCTCAGTGTGCGCCGCGTCCCTCCCTTTCCCTCCCATCTTCTAACAGGTGGTCCTGTATTTCATGAAGTGTGACTTGCTGCATCTCCAATACAAGCGACTTAGCAGACACGCACAATTTAAGAGTATGTATCACTTAAAATAACTGAATTTTAAACCTCCCAATTTTAGTTGAGAATTTGATTTGAGGACTAGAGAGATTTGGGCTCTTAAGAAAACAAAGAAATGGCTATTTTGAAGAAATGTGTGAATAATTTTTAAGTCACTGATGGCTAAAGATAAAAGAAACAGACTTGCTTTGTGCCCATCAGGTTCTCCTCTGGAATACAAACATCTTTCCACCCAGTTTTCACAGATGAGGTTTCTGAAGCTCAAGACTGATTTTAGACCCCACCTCCTTTTGCTGTGTCTCTAAACTACAATCTTTACCCTTAGCCAAACAACTGCCAACAGGGAGCTGTGTGAAATGCAGTCGACAACCACCATAAGCCAGCTGCTAACCGTACCAAGTGGCACACGGTCTGCAGAGAGAGAAGCCCCAATCTGCTTCACATACGTGCGCGCACACACACTACGTGCACGCACACACAAACACCATGGAACAATTTGTCTTCTGAGAATCATCAAATCTCGGCACATGACAGCTCCCCTCGGTGGATCTCTTATTATTATAACTTTCAAGCACACACTCCAGGCCTGCTGTGGAGAGGCTCACTGGTGTCTATTTAATTTTGGTTTGCTGTCCAACCACAAAGATTTGTAAAAGGGATGCTTGCAAAACCTTCGAGATATTTGACTATTGTTTTTGTGAATGAGCATGCACATGAAAAGTTCAGATGTCAGTGGGTCTTAGACACTGACACTGTTTGTCAGAGACTGGAAAGGAGAAGACCTAAGAACAAGAGGTACCAGGATATGTAATACCCTCTGTTGACGCACTGTGGCTGCCTCTCATGCAGTGCACACTCTCTGTCTTGTAAGCAATGGGCAGAGTGAGTTGCATGTGGCTTAGAATCCATGTTCATAACAGGCTTCTCCAGGTAGATGGAAGTGGATAATAACATACACCTGAGCTTCACTAGGCTGCCCACTCCAGGACTCAAATGTGACTTTATCTTAGCTGCTGTATACAGTTCTGGTACCATGGCCATTAAAAAGTCATCTCTTCTTTGCTGGATGGTAAACAGCAATTTTCCTAACTCTCAAGGGCCCCCAGCCACCTGCCACTATGACTAGTCCTAAGTGCATCTCTCCTAATGAAGATGAGGGTGAGGTGTTAGGGGAAGAAGGAGAGCTGCAGCATCAAGTTTCTCTACATGGAAGGAGGAAGGGGCTCCAGAGGACCACGGCAGCACCAAGCATTATTACATAGGTCCCATCAGGACCTTACCTAAGCCTATCTCAGACAAAATAATCATGTAGCTAAAGCCAGAGCAGCCTCTCTGGACACCCAGCACCTCAGCTCCTCTCTACTGAGCCACACTTTACCCAGCCATCCCCTCCTTCAACAATCCATAACTTTCCTGCCTGTGTGCGTGCGTGTGTGTGTTCCCTCATTTGATGTAGACAGAGAAAATAAGAGCAGGCATCCTGCTATGTCTTATGCTCCTTTACTTATCAGGTGAGAGTTCACACAGAACACGGTACATGCTAGTACTTCAGAATACCCACTAGAAGGAACTTAGGTTTGGAAGTCAGGTACCCACAGCACTATCCAGGCTTTCTAGGTCTGACAAGGGCTAATGGCCTCCATACAACCCTCTGGTTAGCCCCTTCTCCTATCATTTTTTTTTTACTTCATAAATCAATAGACTACACTGTCTGCTCTAACACCCTGTCTGACTGATTTGATTGCCTTGTGTAATCTGCTAAGCTCCTACGTGCGGAAGTTTGTTCTAAACTACTCATGGGTGGGGCATGGTACATCAACACCCCGTTCTGCTGAGCTGGGAATGATGACCTATCTTATCATCTTAAATAGAAGGAAAAACACTATAAAGCATTATACCTCAATCTCAAACCATTTCTTGAGCATCAACTAAATCCGCTTACAATACATTTCCTAACCTGTAACAAACAGGGAGAGCAATGCTGTTATACCGCATCCTAGAAATCATTGCATGGAGGACCACAGTGACGTAACAGACTCAGAAGGGCTTGCTAATGCCTCCGTTTAATGTGTGAAACCCTTCCCACCAGTTTCATTGGTCCTTTATGAGGACCCAAGAGACAAGCTGTTTCTAGGAGAAGCAGCGGGCAGAAGGGAAGGAAAGAGAAGCTGTAGACATTGCAATCTAGATGCTTGTCTCGCTGGATTTGCAAACCCTCTGACCCTCGTGGCAAGGACCCCTAGTGCTGGGATGGGCTTCGAGGATATCAGCCACAGTTAGGGAATACCCTCCACTTTGTGTGTCCTGTTAACTCAGCAGACATCACAACACCTACGGTCAATCTTCTGTTTTGGCAATGTATTTGAAATATAACTCCAGATATATCTTTACAAAGTTCTTTTGAGCTTTGGGGGCTGTAATTTTAATTTTTCTAATAAAACCATCAAACTAAGTCATTTTATTCAGAGATGCATATAAAATATGAAGCTGGGGTATTTAAGACCAAGGTGTAGGAAACATGTCCAAGGGTAAACCTTTACTTTCATAACAAAAAGATGGACTAAGGGAGTAGGCTACATAATGGTTGGCAGGATTAATCAATGCGGGATTAATCAATCACAGAGCTTAAGAAAGGTGAAACTGGCCCTTTAAGAGAGTGAAGGGCTAGGTATGCTGGGCCTCTCTGGGGGACATTGTTATGGATAAGAAAGAACACACAGTCATCTCACTTCATATTTATGTAAAGGTCAATGGAGATTCGGCCTCTGTGATCCAAGAAACAGTTCAAATCTGGCAACTTGATCTCAGACTCCCCAAGATCCAAAACTGTGGGCAACAAACTTCTGTTGTTTATGGGCCACCTGGTCTCCAGTGTTCCATCACAGGTGTCTGAGCAGACTGAGCATACCAAGTCTGCTTCCTACTTCCTGTTACAAAAAAAAAAAAAAAAAAAAGGCACCCAAGACAACCACCAGTCGTCCGCTCAGCATCAACTGCTAGCACTGGGCTAAGAACTGGGGACACTGTGAGGATCCTCAATAACACAGACGCAAACTGTTCTAAGAGCTGTCAGAGACTAGTGCTCTACACGGCAAGACAAAGGGAACGCGGTTCAGGGCAGAAAGGCTTCTCAAGTGAGGAGACACACACCTCAACTGAAAACAACAGAACAGGAGAGTCTGTGCCCCTGGACAGCCCACCTCCTCCCTGTAACCCAGCTACCTGCCACTTGCCAAAGCCCTCTACCAGTCTAGCTCCCATGTGGGAATGCAAGAACCTAGCCTCCCAAGGAGGCAGGGCAACACACCAGTACACTGCACCAAGAACCTTTCAAGCACAATGCATAAGAATCGTGCCCTGTGGTTTTACCTTATCCTTTAGAAGGCTGAAAGGAATGGGTTCATTTGGGAAGAATGGCAGGCAGAAAGGAAAGAAGGAAGAGGGCCGGAAGCTTTGCTGGGTGGGAAAGCACTCCAGTTTTATAATCTTCCAGAAACATGTGGCTGAGACCCCTCTCCCCTGGGAAGGAGTGAATGTTCTTTGGGGCAGAGTTTAAGTATGAGTGTGTATGTGTGTCTGTTTTAAATAAGCATTCTGGGAGAAATGTAACCAGTCTGTTTCTGATTCATTCATAACTCACCAAATTATTGTTTTGCAATCACCATTTGATGTTCAAGAAACGGCCCAGCCTCCCTAACCCTGTTTTTCCTCTTTGAAGTGGCAGCTGCGTGGACGTCACAGAGCCTACATTGTACTGAAGAACTGAGCCTGGGGCTCTGGCCCTGAGGTTTGACAAGAAGCAGACCCTTGAAGTCATAACATCCCATTGTAGCCTCCTGGGTTCTGTTTAGCAAGCTCTCTGGTGCAAAAGGGAAAAAAAAGTTTCCCAATTACATATCTAAATGGACCACAGTATGCGGGGAGAAGAGAGCAAGAGGCAGCTTAGCCCAGGTCCATGTCACTAACACGCTGGAGGAAGCCAAGACATGCTGGCAACAGGATGAACACAATGGAGATGTCCCCAAACATGTGCCACTTCCAGGTCCTGAGGACTGGCAGAAGCAAGGAGGCCAGCTGAGCACAAAGCCACATGGCCCCAAGGACTATGACTCAGCTCAGTGTCTAACACATTCTCCATGGGAACTGTCTGGCCCCCAGCAGACAGCAAGAATCAAGTGGGCTCACTTCTGGATGTCATGATACCTGGGTGGGTAACTGAGGTAAAAGGCCAACAAAACTCCATACCTGAGAAGCACTGTACCCTAACAGCACCCCAATTGAGAGACATCCCACCCCAGCGGAAGCCCACCTGATAGATAGGATACTTTAACATTACCCCAACTCAGAAATACTGCAAGAAGTCCATACCTACATCTGTGCCTGTGCCACTAGAGGGGACGGCAATGAGCATGGGGAACTAGGCACAGAGCCCTATGTCATTCCCCTGTGGCTGGCTTGCTGCTTCTATGGCCTGGTAGTCCAAGCATATGTGCCTCACTTCAAACAAGAGAGATAATTCCAGGGTGGAAATCAGGTTACTTTCTCATGTTCCAGGAAATGCTGATAGGATCCCATGATGACTCTGTGTCCAGCTACTCTCTTGGTCTGTTAAAAGGCAGAAGGCATTCCAGAGCATAGCATCTACACAGGCTGCAGACTGCTTGGCCAGACAGACACCTGACCCACAGGCCAGCCGCAGCATCCTCAGGGACTCACTCATGCCCTGCTGATGGTGAAACAAAGCTCGAAATTCACACACAGAACACTTTCAAATGTAATGAGGGCTCCAGGAATCATGTCAGATGGGATGCTTTCCTACAGGAAGGCATGCCTTTTTCTCCTCTTTGCTGGAATTGTAAGAGGTTGGGTAGGGTTTATCTTAGAACAGGAAGAAGTGCTGCCCAGACAGAATAACTATGAAGTTCCAATAAGCAAACTGAAGATCCTTTAGACCACAGTAACATCTGTACATACTAATAAATATGGGAACTGCCTTTCTATGCCCCAAGTGAAGAAGACATAAAATAATATAAGCTGTCTAATATGCTGAGCTATGAATGACTGCTCTGTGTAGTTATTTAGTCCTTGTTCATGTTTTAGCTCAGATAAAAACTTCAAAGTGCACACCAGTATTGATTACCTGAGGAAAAGGAATTGAGATGGCAGAAGGGAAAGGGAGAGGCCAACTGAGAGCCCTGAGTGTGAGTACCAAGAATGCTCAGGTTTCATGACAGGCTAGGAAGCAGTGGCCAAGGCGCTCGGCAGGCTGTGCCTCTGTGTCCCTGAGATGGAGCTGGATAGTCACTAAGGCCTGTCAACTCTCAAACTCTAGTAAGTCTATGTAATTTGTCACCCTCATCAATGAGGGACATGTGGCCTGAGGTCAGCCTTGCCAGTCCTCTAGTGACAACTTACAAAATAGCCTGTCCATGTTTTGAATATGTGAAGAATGCTTTCATTCAATACTCCGAGTTCCATGCCCACTCCAATAAGAACAGGTAAAACACTGGAAGCATGTCTGTCATGAAAAGCACAGGTTCTCCCTTGCTGAAAGGTCCAGATAGCATTCAGGTATGCAACCCTTTCCCAGCATTGAAGCTATAAACTCTAAGGCAATCAAGCCAAGCAAGAAAAGCCCCCATTCTCCACACCAGAGAGGTGTGTGGTAGGCACTTAGAAAATAAACCACGGTGTGGTCTGCCTTGAAACACTTGGGAAGGGTTCCTACTCCTAAAGGACTCTCAAAGACAAGATGTACTCCCTCCTATTTCTTCCACCCCATGGCCACTGCTGATGCTGCAGACATTGTGACAGCTATCTGATTCCCAAGGTTCAAGCCTCCCCACAGAAGGTGGCAGAATACAAGCAGAGAGGCAAGACCCTGGGGACAAAGGTGACCTGCAGGTTACCCAGGATGGGGAAAGCCCTCTCCTGACTTGCTGATTGATACCTGACCCACACTGACTCAGAGCTAATGAGAACAGGTAAAGCTCACCTGACTTGCAAGTAGCAAAAATACTACATTTATGCAGACGTTAAGTAAATTCAAAATATTTCTTTTAAAGGCAGGATCCCTTTAACACTTCCAAGCTATGCAACACAGATAAGGTCTAGTCTTCTGATCAGTCTGGGAGAAGATGGAGGCAGAGGTAGAAAGTATAGGTTATGAACTACTTGCAGGGTACTTCAGGGAGGAGTAAGACCTCTCGTAGACAGGCATCCCTTGTATTACAATGATGCTGTGCTTTAGGCGCCTCATAAACTAACAGAATGTCAAGCTGCTATCAAGGAAACCGTCAAAATAATCACTTAGCCCCAGTCACAGAAAGTCCAAATGAAGCTCTGTCTCTATCCACAGCTGTAGCCCACGGTCCATCCTGCCACAGTATCTGGGAGGCAGATATGTTAGCATCCCAGTGTGGAAGGGGAAGAGGCTGAAAGAGTCTTGTGGCACATGCCTATGACGCTAGCACTCCCGAGTCTAAGGCTATAAAATAGAGTTCAAGGACAGCCTGGGCCACATAGTGACACTCTGTCACAAAAAAGGAAGATGGTGGAGAAAGAGAATGAAGGGGAAAGAGAAGAGGAAGAAGGGAAGGGAAAGAAAAAGAAGGAGAAAAAAAGAGAAATGTTCATACTTGTTTAGTGCTTATTAACACTAGTTCTCCCAAAGGAACAAAGCTTTGTAAGTGGAAGGGCCATGTCTCTTCACTGCCACAGCCCTGGATTCCAAGACCCTCCTCCTACTAGGGACCCTTCAGGCCAGACATCTCTTCCTCACAGGGCTGCACCTTGCCGATCAGGGTGGATAGCAACATCAGGACCCCCACCTAACTGATGCTGTTGGCACACCTGCCACCCATGCTGACCATTAAAAATACTTCTAGACTCTGACACTTGTCCCCTGTTGGGAAAAAAAACCATCCTTGATAACCACTGCTCAAAATGGTTCCTAGCTGATACATACCCGCTGGAATGTGTACTGGATTTTTAATATCAAATAAAGGGAAGCCCGGAGCCATCCACTCTCCCACCCTACCTTTCTATAGGCACTAGGTGCAGGCCTATAGCACCCATGGAGGCAGAAGACAAGGACAAAATAGGCAAATTAAATCACAAATCCTTTCCTAAGTGCTCTGATAAGTAAGATAAGAAAGTGACTCCCATGAGTTAAGAAGAAAGCAGGACAATGGCCATGTGCCACAGGTAACTGGAGAATGCCCTGGGGTGGTCACGTTTGCACTGAGAGCTGACAGGAAGTGACAAATGGACAACACCCCTGCACCATTCAACACACATGCAGTGTGTAAGCATGGAAGGCGTCAGTTGAGCTGAAGCTTAGTGAGAAGGGGTGGGGTGGGGGAGCAAAGGGTACTATAGGGGATCCTGGAGAATCCTGCCTAGCAGCCTATGGAGACCCGGGGAAATCCATGACTACTTAGACCCTAAGGCTCAGAAAGCGCACACTGACACTGGAACACCACATTCAGGTGGCCAGTACACACACTACACAGGCTAACATACAGCAGAAAAAGCTTAGAAAAGAGGCCGGAGGGAGGAGATCATAACATTGAATTAAAATCTTAATAAAATGCATCCACACCAGGAAGGTGTTTCTTAAAATCAAATGACATAATAAAAGGCACATCCCTTAAAGCTTGTCACATCACTACGAGCTTGTGACAATAAATGCTAACCTTTGTGGCCACTAGTGACCATACTTTGTGAGCAGTTTCCCATAGGCCTTCACTTCCCAAGGAACACCTGTCCAGCCCTGTCCACTTCCACTGCCCCCTGCCTCACCCTAGTAGAACCTGGAAAGACACCAGGAAGAAAGCAGAAGACTACAAATCAAAGATGCTGTTGAATTTGCCTTTTCCTCCAAACCTGGTTCCAGTCTTTACAGTCCGGAACTGTGGAGAAGCTCGTTAACATCCTGCAATGCTGAGATCGCACCCCCACATATGTGCAGCAACTACATGATCTATGGAGCTGTAATTAATAACTGTTAAATGCTGACTCATCATTAAGGCTGGGGAACACATTTAAATAGCTCGAAGGAGAAGCCTCTGGTTCCAGGGAGCCAAGGAATTCTCCTGGTGGCCACAAAAAAACAGCAGCCTCCTGAGAAGCCAGGTCTCTTCAGGAAGCATGGTTGGCAGAGGCATCAAGAGGGCAACCGGAGCAGAGAATGATTGGCCTTACCATGGTGCCCAGGCTGGCAGATGTGAAACTGAAGCAGCAGGGACAAAGTTGTGCATTGGAGCGCTGGTCTCTCCAAGTCAGCTATGCCTCTGCCTCCACTGCTGACAGCCTTAATAGGAACCCACCACTCAACAATCCTGGCCAATACAGTAGTCTGGAGGCTGTCCCTCCAAGAATAGAAGTACACTTCCAAATGAGGGCTTCTGGGTTATAAAACTTCATTAAAGAAGAAATAATGTGAATCAAAATGACTATATATATCAAGGGCAGACTCCTGATGAGCTTGCAACTGCAGTCGGAGTGGATCATGATGCTGCCAGTCTGCACACACAGGGCTTTCTTGAACTGGACTAGTTTGTACAACATTGTTTAGAGAGGCTAATTACTTTAAAAGGCATCCTCAAACCTTCCAGATTTAGAAATGAATAAACTTCATTTTAGTCTGGTGCTTCTGGACAAAACTTACTACGCCTCACTTGCTCTATTCAATCACTGACTTAAATGTGGAAACACCTCACTTACCAAAATGGTTTTGGGAGAAGGCAGGTCTTAGCCTTCAAAAATTTCAAATTGCTGAATTTTAACAAAAACAAATGGTTTCAGTACCTGTATCAAACATATCATAAGCTAAGGCCTAAATGAACACTAATAAGTAAAATTAAATTAGTCTCTGAAAAATTGCTATCCATAATAGGCTTTTATTACATAATAAATAATTACATTATATCACTGAGTCTTAATTCAATGGGAAACACACACTGTGACAGATTTCCTGGGGTATAATTTGGATTTAAACTGCACAGCACTCTAGGTTTAATTGGCTGTTCTCAATGGCCCATGAGAGCTTCCAGTGGCCCAAGACACAAGAAGGCAGAAGGGGTGGGGCAGGGGACACCATGTTCATCCCAGAGGAGACAAATAACACTCAGGTGTGGCATCCCAGGCTCCCTGGAGACAATAAGGCTGCCAGGGATTCAGATGTCTTCTGTGTATATTATGTGAGACCTGAGTAGAGTCAGGCATCCTGCCATACATGCTCCTGGCTCTGACAGCCTGAGCCCCCAACCTCAGATGAGGATGACTGTAGCTGTACCTGAACCTGAAGATAGCTGTGCCTGGAGCCAGCTGTGCCTGATGGAGAGCTAGCTGTGGAAGCAGTGTGGGCATGGGATTAATTATTAACCTGCAACAGGTCAAAATAGCCTTTGCTGAGCAGCTTCTGACCATCCATTCTTAATAAAAGAGAAACTGCTGATATGCCCTGGCCTGCTTGAATCCAGAGACCCCCTGATGACTATCACTAGCCCTGACAGTGAGATGGAGCATAGGTGTGTGTGTGTGTGTGTGTGTGTGTGTGTGTGTGTGTGTGTGTGTGTGTGCACGCACACGCACAGATACACGCATGAACAGAAAACAGCATTTCTAGGACACACGAGTGCACACAGCTGAGGGTACACAAGGCCCTGGCCTACAGAACACAGAACCTGCAGCTTTGACTGTTCACACCCCTGCCCTACCACCATAATGGCCTCCTGGATCCTCTTCGTGTCTTCTATCATGCTACAGATAACTAGTGCACACTCTGTCTTTTGCTGGAGATGCGCCTGTTCAATAAAACTGCCGCCAGCCTTTCTTCTCAAGGTGGTTTAGCATGGAGGGTGTCTGTAGCTACAATTCCACATTATTCATTTGCAAAAACATTGTCTTCCATTATGATTCATAGCAACTATATATGTTACGGCGGAGTTACAGCTCGGCAGGCCAGCCTGGGAAACTAAATGCCAGTCACAGCTTTCTATGTTAGAAGCATCCACTTAATAATGAATGGGAACAGCTCAAAAGCTGAGGACTACATAAATTACTTTTATGTGTAAAAACTCAAACCATCTTAGCAATCAAACTCATTCAGAGTTTTGTCACACCTCGGCTCGGAAATCCTGACTGAATTTTATCACAACATAACACCTGAGATGAAGCAAGGACTCCTGGGCCATTTCTCTTGCTAAGAAGGCTATTAACTGTTTAAAGAGCAAGCTGGCAGCCAGGTGTGGTGGTGACTTACTCCTCTAACTCAGCACGTGGGAGGCAGAGGCAGGTGGATCTCTTCGAGTGCCAGGCCAGCCTGGGCTACATAGTAAGCTCTATGACAGCCATTGAAACAGAAAGACTCCATTTCAAAACAAACAAACAAAAAAGAGTGAGCTGGCAGACTGCAGAGACCCAAATGAGAAAGACAAGAAGAGCTTCTCAAACCTTCAGAAAGTTCCAGATCCCTGGTCCAGGTAAAGCAGCCTGCCTTGTCCACTTCAAGCACAAAGGTGTCTCGAGACAGATTTCATTACAACTGCTAAAGTCAAAGTTGGGCATTCCTGAAGTTTGCTCTGCTCTGCCAAAACTAGCCCTGCAGGACACAGCAGGAACAGTGTACTTGGTGGGCATGGCCTTGGAGTAGATACCCCGAAAGCTTGGACCACACATCCTAAGACGTCTCTTTTTTCCCAAGGTTGTGTCTTTCTGGTGATGTAAGAATCAAGTGAAAACATGGTCTTACTAGTTATTAGAATCCCTTTCCAGGCCCCAATACACAGATTGCCAGTGGGAAGACCTCGTCAATTTGGACATTCCTGTCCTAAGCACATAGGACAGGGTACATACTCAAAACTGGGCTATCTTGTGGTTTCCTAGAAGTCAAGGAAATTCATGGCTGTGTTTTCTTGAAGATTCTCTACCCTCACCTTTGCCCTCACCCACCCCAGTTTCTCACAGGAATGCTCACCTAACCTTATTAAATTTGTCTAATCCTAGATGGTATTTTAATAGAGGTTTTGCTTTTCTTGTGACAATAATGCCCCCTGCCCCCAAAAGAAAATCATATAGGAGCTTTGAACCGTGGATGTGGAGCTCGAAAAGTCTGTAGGCACTTTTAAACCACCTACCTATACCACAGCAGAAATGTCCTCTATATGTGTTGGAAAATAGTTTCTTTATTATGAGTGGCTACTTCTAAAAGGAAGCATATGGTGAGGTCCTAGGATTCACCCTAGTTCTCTGCCCTCCAAGTATGTGACAGAGCAGATTCTGTGACCTCTCTGAGGACTTAGAGGTTAAGACCAACTCCTCCTTGCCATGTGCCACCTGAATGAACCAAAGGACAAAGGAGTGCAGAACACCTGTCACAGTGCAGAGCACATGATAAATGGTCATTGTATGCTGGCTGTTATCAGTGATATCACACACACACACACACACACACACACACACACACACACTCCTCTTCCATTCAGGGAAACACATTTGCTTCATTTTAGAAACAACATTAGAACACATTCTCTATGCTAGTGACTGGAACCTTTCTCCCAGATCCCATCAGAACCAAACAGATATTCAAGTCAGTGTCCGCTCTTGGGAATAAAGTGTCCCCAGTGTCCTCAAAAGCCCTTGGCTTGGACAACATTCCTATTTTCTCCAGTGATGGAATTTGCAGATTCTCCAGTGTAAAAATAAGGCTGCAGGGTAAATCCTGAAGAACACTGTTGGGGGCGGTGAGCCCAGAGGCTCCTCCCTGAAGTTTTCCATGGCAGGTCAGGCCTCTGGGGATGAATGCTCCTACGTGGGATAATGCAGTAGAGCCAGAGGGAACATCTGCTGGTGGGCAGTTCAAACCAGTAAAGTCTCAAATTCCTCTAGTCACTACAACACAGAGTTCACTTTGGGAAAGTTTATGAGAACAGTCATAGAGAAAGACAGGAGGGAAGAAAAAAAAAGGGAGAGAGAGCCAGAGATTGAAAAATGATTCATTAAAAGCATTTGGCAGAACAAAAGAAATAGGTGACTGTGGAGGGGTCAGCCACAGGTGGGACATTTATATCATACCCCATCCCCAAGGCTCAGGAACCAACACAGGAGAGTAGGTACAAAGACTGAACAGCCAGAGGATGGGGAGGAAGCAGAAAACTGTGCCCTCTGCACATAGCAGGACCCTGGCACCCATGAAAGCACAGCATCTGTGGCCACCTGCACAAGACCTGCACAAGATCAAGCCAGTCAGCCTCCCAGCATGGAGTGGAAACCGGCTTAACTGAGGAGGTAGGAACTATAGCTTCTGGGGAAGGAAAGCCATTGTTTCTTTAAAGGCATAGCCCCTGGCACTACAGTGCTCTAGTGAGTGACCCCCTCACCCAGAAGCATACTAATGGCACAACCTAGAGTCATTGAGCTACTAATGTTTTAGGAAAAAAAGTGGGGGGACACAAAGTTAAAGGTGGGGAGGTGGGAGGAGATCTGGGAAGACTTATAGGTACATATGATCAAAATAAAATTCACCAAGAATTAATAAAAATATTTTTAAAAAATACATCCAGGAGAAGGACCAATCCAAGAATAGAAAGGAATCAACCCTTGGGGGACAGAGAGACTCCTAAATGGAACTTGCAGTGATCCTGAAAGACACATTCCCAGACAACTTCCCTATCTCTAAAGGGGGATGTGGTGTCAGGGCAAAAGTAGGTATCATGGACTCTACCTCTACGGGTGAGGGCAAGGTCATGCCATTAGAGATTGAGGGCCAGAGCACAATCCAAACTATCCCTGCTTCCTTTGCGTGACTCTCTGTCATCATGCACACAGTACCCTACTTCTTCCACAGGCAAGCTCTGCTCAGCCCTCAGCATTCAAATTAGCCTTGTGCCTCCCCTGACCCTCCCAGGTGGGTAAATAGCTTCCTGTAGCAAATGCCCTACTGATATCCACCGAACATTCTGGGCTCCCAACTAAACTCCATTCCAGCCGCCTGGAGGAGACTGGGCCATGGACTGCTGTAAGAAGCCAGGAGCCAATTCTCTACCTGTGCCCTAAAACTTGGTCACAACTTTCCACACCCTTTCTTGTTCTGTATCTGTAAGCTAAAGAGCATCTAGAGAAAGATGCCAAGACCCAGGTGGACAGTGCAGTTGCAAGGCAGGAGCCTTGAACCCAAGATACCCCTCTGACATCCCAGTAATGCACCTGGGTTGTAATAGGAGCAAATCAAACCTTTCTCCTGTGAAGACTCCACGAATTGGTAGTATTTGTTACTTCAGTGAGGCTCTTCTAATTAATTTATTTCCCAAGGCTGCCATGGCCATCCGTTTATCCACTGGCATACACAGTTGTGTGTCGATTTGGAAACAGTGGTACCCATTTCCATCACACAACCTGCTCCGGGAAGAGCACAGCAATGTCCTTATCCTGCTTTCTTCTGATTATGCTTCCCATCTGAAACACTTGACACACGCTTTCATAACATGAATAATGAAACAGCACCAGATGACAAAGTCCAGCTGAGCCAACCCAAACTACCATGCCTTAAAACCTAACGTAACAGAGCCAGCCATGACAGAAAGCCCAAGGCTAGAGTGGACCCCGGAGAAATCTATGCCTCGGCTAAACATGTGGAAGGATCTAGCCCATAAAGGAAGGAAGTCACTGTTGCAGCTCGACTTCGTGGCTTCTTATTTGGGGATGGATGTTCGAGACTGGCTGTGTTGTCTAAGCCAAGAAGCTCATGTCTAGCTTTCAAAGGCTGCTTCAAGATCAAGGATTGTTATCCATCTGCAAAATTATCCTACCCTGAGAAGGAACCAGTAGGGGAGAGGGAACATTTGGCTTGCCTCAGCCACAGTGACTCACCTGACATAAGACAAGTTCAAATAAACCAGCATGAGAGTGTGGCAGCCCCTGCTAAAGTGACACGCTCATTAAGGGCTCTGTCAGTGAGAGGCATCTAAAGAAACAGAAGGAAAAAAGAAATGGCCCTCTAAGAATACCTGGGGCAACTTAGTACAGGAAACTCAGTGACCAAAAGTCATGAGCAAGATAGCTGAGATCCTGAATGGTGCGTACATGCTCAAACTGGGATTCTGTACCCAGGTGTTAAGTGCAGGTGAAATACCTTTTAGGCTATTCTATAAAGGGAAGAGTACACCTCATCAGAACTTACTTTCATTAGTGAATTAAGATGGTCTTTTGCACTAAAAAAAATGAGACAGTATGAATGAAAACCCTTTAAAATTTACTTGAAAGGATATCTTCCTTGAGCATAATAAATTACCATAAAATGTCTTACTTCTTATCGCCTCATTAGTAATATTGTACTGTACTTCTGTGTGAAATGTGCCATTTAAACATTGCCAATCGATTGAAACAAAAGACTTGAAAACACTGGAAGATGAAGAAGTCATTATGAGAAGCTCTTGCCAGGCAGTGTGCTAAGTCCACTTTGGCACTTAGCATGTGCCTGCCCAGTGAGAACTTGAAGGTCATCCCATCTTCCCAACCCACTGTGTTTTCCAAATCTTTTCATTCCCTTCAGCCAAGGTTTAACGGGTCTTGACTCCAGCCACGCTATCTGTTGTTGCTGAGTTTGTTATATTAATTCATTTTTAGAGTTTTGTAGCTCGTGTTGGCTCAGCCCGGCTCTGTCACCCACTCCTGTTAGATGTCTTAAATGGGAGGCATACAGGGTAATAATAATATTCTATCCTTTTTAGAGTAGAGGTTCTGATGGAAAATGGGCATTTGCATTTTGAAACTGAAATACAACTTTGTGGGCATGGAGGATGGGCAGGAGCTGAGCATATGACCACGGAAGCCTTGGGAGATGAGTTAATCAGAGGAACATTGCTTCGTAGCAGCTCCAGCATGCTTCTCATCCCAAGCTAGTTCTTCTGTTCCTGTGCTCACCAGTGGTGTTGAGCAGTGCATCCCCTCTAAAAAGTGACTCTGTCCTCACTGTATCTGAACGAGGCTCCTTCATGGGCAAAGGAGAACCTTGCACCTCCATCACGGCAGACCGAGGTTCAAGGAGAACCAGCTCTCTCTTTTAATGAATTTGTGGCAACTTACTTGCTATCACCTGTGTGGGATACTTTGCATGATCCTCAGAAAACACCTCTGCACTAGTCAGTTTTCCAATGGTATGACAAAACACCTTCACCCAAAAACTTAAAGGGGTTAAGTTTTATTGGGACTCATGGTTTCAGAACCTATGCTTGATTGGGTCTGTGGTGATTCAGAACAGCGTGGCAGAAGCTACATTACAGTACATGGGAGGCAGAGAAACATGAAGAGGCCAGGCATCCAGTAGCTTTCAAGGTTAAAACCTTACCTTCCTCCCACTCGGCCTGACATTCTTGAGCCAAGCCCTCAAAACATGAGCCTCTGAATTTCATCTCATATCCAAACTATGACAGCTACTTACATTTGATAGTTCCAAATAAAACATCAAACAATATAAGGCCTGTGAATCTCACATAACCTAGGCAAGAAACTGAGCACTGAGTCGCTAAAATAGGATTTATTCCTTCAGGAATAAACAGGGGTGACTGGGACAGATAAGATTTAGTCCATCCAACGAATCCATTCGTGCAACAGGCTTGACCCGGGTATCAGCAAGCTTCCCATTGTCCTATGAAACCCTTAAAAACTGAAAACAAAGCAGACCAAGATTGCTCCAACAGATGACACTGCAAAATCAAAATGAATATTTAACTCAGTATCTACACTGTCTCCGTTAGGAAAACGTAGCTCAACTTGCTGAGTTATTGATCCGTGTCAAAGATTATGTTGAAAGAGCAAATTGAATGATTTAATCTTAGCAAAGCTCATTCATCTAAAAAGTACAACAATGCTTTGTAATTTCATTACAGCAAACATATTCCCTTTGATGTGGGCTGTGCGTATGTTTGAGTCTGTCTTGTGTGTTACGGAGTGTAGTTACTAAATATCAGGGGCTGTAGGCATTTACAAGCCCAAAACAACTAGCGGAGGTGGGGGATCTACAGGTGGGATCCATGCCCATTAGAAGTTGGTTGGATACTGTTTTTGTGTTTGTGTGTGTGTGTTTGTGTGTGTGTGTGTGTGTGTGTGTGTGTGTGTGTGTGTAAGTGGAAAGACGTCCTTGAAAGCCCATATTCTTTAGATAGCCATTTCCTCTGACAGGCATTCTTCTCTGACCTGAGCCAGGCTAAAAAGAGCAGCAGCCCCAACTTGTTGTGGTTGTCCTCCAAAGCCAAGGCTCTAGAGATACAACATCTATACGGTCATAGACTTGACTTGACTCTGAGATCAAAATAGCATGCAAGGGCCCTGGAGCTTCCTCTATTTCAGACATGAGGAACTCAGTGACCTGAGCAAAGGGAAGGCATTATTGTGTCTCATCACCCTTTAAAACAGAAGAATGAACCCCACTCGTCAATCTCTGCCTATTGAGGTTTGGCCATTCCCATCTTCTCCAGTATTGCCAGGCTTAGTCCTTCCCTGTCCTCTGGCTTATGGGGACTGATCCATGCACTGAAAAAGATAAGTCTCACACTCACATATGAGAACTGCCTTTCCACCTTGTGAGAAGACCGTGTAGGAACTCTGAGGAAGGTACAGATATGGTCCTGGTGCAGACACTCAGTCAGGGAAGAAAGAGATTCTGTGGACTCCCTCTGTCCCTTGCTGGCTCACCACTCTAAACCTAGATCATCAGTGTAGCTCAACTCCTCTGACCCAAGGTAAGGGTGCTGTCATGGAGAAGGCAGCTTTCTCAGGAAGAAGATCAGGGTAGAAGTGTTGGACAGGAACTTTGTCACAGTGTGCTGTGCCGTGTTCCACCATCTAGAAGCTGCACAGCAATCCTAATTGACTACATAACCTCTTGAGATCACTGGTTTCTCATCTACAAAGAGCAATATGCATTCACAGAAAGATAGCAACATTACTGCAAGCACCACCTGGGAAAGGTGTTTCCCAACACCTTGGGAAACAACAAGCAGAAACAGCATAGATTCAAAGTTCACATAGGTCTGCTGGCAACAGAACAGGGGCAGGGTGCGGGGCAGTATTGATGCCCGCAGCTTGTTTGAAGAACAGGCCCTAAAGCTAACATAGTACCATACCAAGAAGAAACCAGAGAAGTGCCCCATGTGCTTAACATGACAAGCACTGGGCTCACAGACTTGACTACAGAGTCCTAGCTCAGAGCCCTCAGAGTCATGTGGCCTACTCTGAGCCTTAATTTCCTGTTCATGAAGTGAGGTTAATGAAAGCCACATCATAGGACTGTCAGGGGAACAAAGGTCAAGCTTATCAGTGTCTTGGCACGAAGCCTGGCATGCAGCGGTACACAAAGGAATCATATTAATTTAAATCCAAACTATATTCACACTATGGAAATCTATAAGTACTGAATCCCCAGCAGAAGTATGAACAAATCAGGACCCAAACATTCACAGGCAACATGAACACTGCAGCTCTCGGGCTCTCTGCCTCCTCTTCCTTCATCTTCCCCTCCCTGCTCTTCTCTCTGGCCATCTAGCTTCCTGTTCTTTCTCTCCTGTCTATGTGTCTGTCACCATCATCTACATCCCTGTAGGATCTTCTCTCGGACTCTGTGCCAACACCAGCGTCTCTTTTTTTCTATCTTCTCATTTCCAGAATCCCGGAGGGCTCTCTTCTCTTCATTTCTTTACAATAAAATTGTAGGAGTTGTTGGCGTAGCACAGTGGTAGAGCAGCTGTCTAACATATACAAAGACTTTTGTTCATCCTTAGGTGCCATAAAAATAAAAAGATAGATAGATAGATAGATAGATAGATAGATAGATAGATAGATAGACAGACAGACAGACAGGATGCAAAGATGCAAGTTCTTTTGGGCAGAGGGTGTAATGACCACTACAGAGCATCCTCTCCAACAGAGGTGTCTCTATATGGCTTGTTGCCATTCCTGTATCCCTTTGCTCATTACCCAGCTCTCCCCTGCTCCCACCCTCATCTACCTGCCCTGGCCAGGACATAAGGACAACTTTTCTCTCTAGTCTTTGAGGCGACTGAGGCTGTGACTAGAGGGCTCAGAGGAAAGCGAGCAAGGCTATATGCTCAGCACACTCTAGAAAGAGAAACTTCTATTGTGACCATCAAGTTCTAACCAGTTCTTAACTGGGCAGCTGTCTCATAAGAAGGTAAGGCCTTGAGAGCAGCTCAAACCACAGACACACTAGGAGCAGCTGTTGACATGAATTTGTTCACTGCTCCCTGAGAGCAGGGTCAAGGCAAGTGCTTAGAATGGAAGCCAGACTATGTTCAGGAAACAACTGGTAGCCTGTCACCTCCATCAGCCCACAGGCATTTGTGGACACTCCTCTCATTAAGGCCAGAGTTTCCAATGCTGCCAGGAATCAGCCTAGTTCTTAAGGAGTGAGCTGGAAACCAACCAGACCAAGATCATAGACGCAAGGGAAGCAAAGCACTGCTGGGGTCATAAATAGAGCTTGTGCTAGTGTCCTGGTTAGTTGTGACAAAAAAATGGCTTCAGTCCCTAAAACAGATTCCCTTGCACTCCAGAGACTCAAAGTCTGAGATCGGGATGAGTCTGCACTGGCTACTTCTGGTGCTGAGGCTTTCTTTCCTGGGATTTTCTCTGCGTCCTACCATGGTCTGTCTTCCCATTCCCCCATCTTCATCTCATCTTCTCATAGAGACATTCATCACATTACATTAGAGCCAACCCTATCAACCTCATTGCAAACTAATGACCTTTTAAAACCCTTTCCCCAGATACTGCCACATTCTGAGTGTCTGAGTCCAGTGTGTTAATCTGGGGAGACAGAACCCACCTGCAGAGCCACGCATGGTCATGCACGAGTGAGCTGCAAGGGCTCAACCAGGCCTTGTTACATGAGAAGTGGTGAATGGAGGGGGAAACAGAGGAGGTACGACAGGCCAGAAGGATGGGCCCCATCATGCTGTGGGATCCCTTGTCCTAGCTCTAGCCTGTCTGCCACACATTCGCACAGCGAGTAATTTGAACTATGACCAATAAGGTGTCAGTGACAAAACCAGAGGGCTCAAGTGACAGGAAACTTGGAAGATGGCTGAGTTGGTGACACTTGAATTTACTGCTTGGCAAGACATAATGGATGACCTACCGTTTTGTTGGGCTCTAAGTATGTGCTGGCCCAGGAGAAATGAGTCACTGGTCCTGAAAGCCTAAGGCTTCTGCTGGAGTCAGGCTCCCTGAGGAAGTCTGCTCAGGACCCCTCTCTTAAAGACTTTCACCCCAGCTAAGAAGCAGATAATCCGAGAAAGAGGACATTCAGTTCTTTGAGTCACTTAGAGCCTAATTATAATGAATACTCTGGGGAGTAAAGGACAAAAAGAAATGAAGACACAGTGCTTCTGAGAGCAACAGCTTAAAGACAAGGTTCTTTGCATGCCTCACCAAGTCACTTTATCCTCCTGTCTTCCATGAGAGCAGGATTTAGCTTTGCTTCCACTGGGCTTTCAGAGTCCACAACTGTGCCTGGTACTTGGGAGACCAGCAGGAAATGCTTACAACATAAATAAATCAAAACATAAAAAGGTACTCAAGGCAAGCATTGATTCTTCCATATTCTAGATGTAACAGAGGCAAACTACAGTCTCAGGGCAGTGTGGTCTACACCTAACTCTGGCTACAAACAGCAAAGGAATCTATACCCTTGAGTCTTAATCCAAGACAAATTTACACATGCTTACTAGGGGGCAGCCATTCACAGCGATCAGAAATGACTGGAAATCTCCGTGCCCTCATCAGTGGGCCATGAAGAGCTTGGTAAAAAAGGGGGGAGTGTCTTTCACCCATGGTGAGTATTTGAGGAGACATACTAAGAATAAAGACAAAAGTCAAAAGCTTCCTGGTCTCCCAGCTCAAGAGACCTTCTGAAGAGCCAGCTCTCTCAGACACAAATATGGAGCTGATGTTCCTGCCTGCTATACTCTGACACACACACACACACACACACACACACACACACACACACACACACGCGCACACGCGCACACGCGCACACACACACACACACACACACACACACACACACACACCTGAAAACCCTTCAGAGGAGCTACATCCGCTCTGGCATTTGAGTGCCAGGAAATCAGGAGCAGCTGGCAGTGGGGGACAGAGTGGGGAGGACATTCCTTTCAGATAAGGAATGAGCCAATTAGGAAAATTAGAAAACCTTTCAAAGCAGGCCCAGGCTGGGTCTGTCTTTCTGCCTCTTTTTCACTAGGACAGTATTCATCAACAGTTTCAACATTCACCAGAAGCAGGTTGAGACAGTTACCATGTCAGCTTTTCTCACAGGCTACAACTAAGAATTCTAAGAACCTCTGGGGACAAGTGATGACAGACCTCTATTTCCCCAGCTGCTTGCAAGAGTCTGGACCTGGGGATGCCATAGAGGAGGGGCCACATCACTTCGTTTCCTAGACCCACAAGAACAAATGGAAATTTGGAGGACTCTCTTTATAAAAACAAATTCCCACATAGGGCAGGTTTTTTTGGGTTTTTTTTGTTGTTTTGTTTTTTTGTTTTTTGCATAGGTAGCCCCTTACTTGCAACGGTTTGAGCCAGGATTCATAATGTAATTTTTAAAGGATTTATTTTTTTAATTATGTGCACATGCGTGAAGGGAATATCTGCATGACAGTGAAGGTTCATGTAAACTAGATGTCTGATCCCCTGGAGCTAGAGACAGAGGATTATGGAGTGCTCAACACCTCTGTCCTCTGCAAAGTCAGCATCCTTAACCCCCAGCTATCTCTCCAGCCCTGAATTCTTTTAACTTGATGATACAGAAACAATCTGTATTTAGAAAAAAAACACCCTTCAAACTTTTAATTTCAATCTTTTCTAGGTTAGTGAAAACTGGCCCAATCCATCCTCAAGATGCTGGGTAATATCAGCATGTGACCATTTGCTGCCACCCCAAGACCAGAAGGAGAAACAAGCAACAGTAGGTGGATGGAGTGGTGGGTAGCGGTTTGGTCAGCTAGGTGTATCTGATGCGTTTCGACTGAGACAGTCAATGTCAGATGTCAATGACTTCAGCACGTGCACAATTAATCTAGTTCTATGTAGTCCCTCGCCACAACCTACCAACACATGGGACTTTATAGTTTGGAAGCTTGGAAGTAGGTCCTGGAGACTGGACATCAGCCTGAGACCAAGTCTTTAGGAACTTCTGATATGGAGACTCAGGGACCCCAGGGGAAGAATCTTTGAGTTCCTCCAAAATCAAGAAGAGAAGGAAGCTTCAACCTGATCCTCATAGACGTGTGAAGGAATATTTCCCCATTTAACATTTAACCAGTGAGAACTGAAAGCTAGTCCAAGGGCTTGCGAGCTTACCAGTTTGGCAGTTTGAAGGGACAGACAGGATAAACCAGGAGCACCTGATTCCCAAGTCTATCCTTAAAATGAGGTACAATAAAATACCACCCTACTTGGGCTTGTGGTTTCTGGTAAGTGGTCTCCTAAGCTGGCACATGGATTCATGTGCCCTAGTCACAAGGCTCTCTGTACTGTGTCATCAATGTCTTCAATGTCCTTGTTACCTTAGAGTCGGGTACAGAAATCAACCCCTGGCATATTCTGTTCCACAGTGGCATCTGGACAAAGGCTCCCTGGGCAAATGTGAGACACAAGGTGGAGAATCGAAGGGCTGAGCTGGCGACCTCCCCTATAGAAGCTTCAGTGGATGGACGAGCCATTTCCCCAGGATGAACTCAGGGTTTGTGACCTTGGTAATATTAGACACCAGTGACATCACCATGCCTCACCAATATGCCAAAAACTGTAAAATCTCAGGAAATATGAGCCAATTTCAAGTTGAGGTAACATAGGAGGAGGAATTCCCAGTAAGAAGAAAGACTATGAAAAGACACTGGGAAGGACCCAGTGGAAGAATCAAGGCAAAGAGCCCAGGACAGGAGCTATCAGCATGGGAGGGGTGATGCCCAGATGTGCTCAGCACCACCTCACTAGTTCACACGACCTCAAGTGGGGAACTTCTCATTGGGCATTTTATTAAGTAACACTGTGGCTTTGAGGCAGGTACACCCATTTCTTTTTATTTTTTCTTTTTTTTTCAGATAGAAACTACCACATCATCTGGCCAATTTCTTCCTGCTGTTAAATTTTCCTTTCTGATATCACAGGCAGCCGCCTATTCTTTTCCTGAATGCTTTCAGGGGTGGAAAACTTGTGTTCTCTCTATATGATCCATTTCTGAACCGCCCATCACTGAACTAACATGTAACCTATACAGGCCAGTTCTCCATCAACAATAACTCGGGCTCAGCTATATCCCTCCCCATCAGATGCTCTAGAAATGCATCTTCTTGCCTGGGTCCTCAGCTGTTCGACATGGGCCCTGGGCATTGCATCCCTTACAATGGGTTTCTCATGTACAGAATGGTAACAACAGTCACGTCCACCCCGGGGAGCTGTGGTGGAGATGAAAACAAGCTGCAGTTAAATGATGCCATGTGTATCAGTCACTTACCCCATAACAACTTCAGGGCCTTGGCTGTTATTACTCTTACTTTTCTGTCTCTGCTTTAGTCACTATTCATCTGTGGCTGCAGCTCGGGATTAAACCATATTTTAGCCACACTGATCGTAAGAGTAAATTAAATATTCCTTTGTTTGCTTTTCCATATGCTCCTCTTCAAACTGATTGTCCCTATCAGAAATTTGAGCAACAGGGCTTAGAAGCCTAAATGTAGGGCTCAAGTGTTCTCCTTAGCAACCCAGTCTGCTGTGTTCATACTGTGGTGACCCAAGGTCTTAGTAACTTGAACAAGCCCAGAGACCAAAGACTTGAGGCTCCCTCCCTCTTGGACATGATCTGGTTTCAGCTCTACATTTTATAGGTAATGAAACTAATGCAAAGATACGTTCTTGCTTCCAAAGCTGGTATTCTGGTGTAAATAACCATTATCACACTTGCTCTGTATCCAACATTGGCCACACACAGTAGGTCTTCAGTAGATATCTTTATTAAGCAAGTCCACAATCTCGCTTGACAAGCTCATGGGACACGTCAGCTGCTTGGGGAAAGGGCTGTGTTGGAACTCAGTCTGCGGCTCTACAGCCGCCCCTTCTATGCTGTTTCCTTATCTGTAGGACATTCCAGAAAGCAGCACTCTGGACAGTGGGAGGGAGCAATTTGAAATCAATCTGAGAAGTTATACACAGAAGTCAGACACCCTGACTTACATGTAAATCACATCAGTGAGAAGAAGCCTAGTGATACCTAAATATCTGCACAGAGAAGATGCTAAGCATCTCTTCCCAGTGACTCATTCCCTGGTTCTATCCTCCACTGACTCATCCTGCAGGGACATCTCATTCCCTGACAGGCAGAAGGGCTCCATCAACTTGCTGTGACCAGACTCTGCTTGGTTCTTGATGGACAGTGGTCTTGAGGGGGGACAAGAAACAGTACTTCCATCCTGGTGTCTTCCTTATCCGGCTCAGGTCCCCTGACTTCTGCAGATACCAGAAAAGAAGAGGGACTCCTCGGGCTATGTGGTAAAACTGAAAGGCATGCCCATATTCTAGCAATACCTGTTCAGAGGGCAGCAAGTGGATCTACCTGACCCAGATAACAGCGGGGAACAAAGCCGGGGTGCTAAGGAATAAGTTAAGTTGCTGTCTTACTTCTGTTGGACAAAGACAAACTAGAAGGTTTAGTCCACACAGGACAGAGCAGGGAACACGGGAGAGGCCAGCTCTTGGGCAGTCTACCCAGGACAGAGCAGGGAACATGGGAGAGACCAGCTCTTGGCAGTGTAGTAGCAGTAGACAGGATCATTTGGCGATTAGACAAAGGCAGGAAGCTGACAGCTCTCTCAGAGTGAAGGCTACAGTCGATTGCTTGTAGAATAAGCACTTTTCCTAGTGGCCCACCCACTCATACTCACTTATGTCATTCCTCAAAGACTCTGACTGTCTCTGACTCAGTTATACTCTTTCTCTTTTTTTCTTCTTTAAGTCACGTCGGTCCCTTCTCTGGACATCCTTGTCACTGAAGCTCTTCCAATTTGTGGGTTTAGGTCTATAGCCAATATTACAGAAGGTAATCCAATAATTCCAATCAGTGTCTCTAATTCAGCAACTCCTAACCAAGAACTTCATAAAGCAGTAGGCTAGCTAACCTCAAAGATGTTTAAGCCTCAGTCTGTGTGTCGTGGGACATTGTGGTGCATGCCTGTAGCCACAGCTACTTGGGAGCTAAGCTAAGGAGTATGAAGCCATCCTGGGCACTGAAAATAGAAATAGGGGTCAGGTCAGGTCAGGGTCAGGGTCAGGGTCAGGGTCAGGGTCAGGGTCAGGTCAGGGTGAGGGGTAGGGTGTATCGTGTTCACACCACTGTAAAGTCATAACCCTCCTCCCATGTTGAGGACTGTTTATGTTAGGCCGTTGTTCCTACAGAAAAGATCCCCAAGACTTCTGGTTTCTCATTTTCTTCTCAGGCCCCAAAGGGCTCACTGCTAGGACTCCTGCTAAGACCTTGATCCTGAGTTCCTCACAGGCATCCATCTTGCTGAGACCTGTGTCCTGAAGAAACCTATACAATATACTCAGGGATCATAAAAGAAGGCATTTTCCAGGGACAGAGATGTGAACAGGCTTTTATTAACCAACCCCAGAGAGGACTAGAAGCCAGATCTTAGTGTCTATCATCGAAACTCCAGACTTCCTGTTCTACAAGACACACACTTACATGTCAAGTCATCTTTTAGAGTAGAAGTTCTCAACCTGTGTGTGGGTCAAGACCCCGTGTGGGGTTGGTTATCAGATAGGCTGCATATCACACATTTACATTATGGTTTATAACAGTAGCAAAATTACAGTTATAAAGTAGCAAGAAAAGATTGCATGGCTGGGGGTCACCACCACATGAGGAACTGTATTAAAGGGTCGCAGTGTTGGAAAGGTGAGAAGCACTGCTCTAGAGCCATCTGTGCATGCCCAGGTCTGAAGAGCATGACCTATGCTTACCACTGACTCTGAGCTACTTTTACATCATATGTAGGGGTTTATACATTCTATAGGTCTGTTTCAGGAAAAGTTGCCCGCCTATGTCCAGAGAGACTCTAATTCCCTTCTTGACAGCAACTGGCTCTTGCAGCAGCTTCCTGCTGTTTCTTCTAAGCTGATGATACTGATGACCGCAAAATTGTAGTCCAACTGAAATTCTTGCCAGTTCCATGTAGCAAGCAACTTTTCTTTAACGAGAGACTGGGAATCCAGGCCTAAGACCGTGTTTATGAACCGGAGAATCTGTTTTCCTGGTTATACCTTTCCTTTGTGTCCTCAGAACCTGCAGCTCAAGGAGACACTCAAGCCATCCTTGACCTCCACACCTCTCTCATGTGCCTCAGTTTCACGAAGGACTCAGGGGGAGTATCTAGAAGAATGCCAGGAAGGACCAGAAGTAATGACATGGAAAAACAAGAAGAAAAGCTTATAACCTTTCTTTGAGACAAACTCTATGTGAGTTAGATTTGGTTTAATGTTTTAATTGTTAAAGTCCTTCTTCTGTTAAGAATGTGTGTGTGTGTGTGTGTGTGTGTGTGTGTGTGTGTGTGTGTGTGT
>JANHMN010000008.1:59437402-59499410 GCA_030674055.1 Rhabdomys pumilio
TGTGTGTGTGTGTGTGTGTGTGTGTGTGTGTGTGTGTGTGTGTGTGTTTGCGTTGGTTCCATATACAACCCCAGAAAAGAGACGATAACGAAGGAGAACAATCCATTGACAGGAGATGGAGGCTTGTAGCAGGCCCTTCTGGCTGCTATACTCCAGAAACTTGTAAGTAGACTGCAATGAAGCTGAAGTCCTAATCAAAGGTAAATCCTCACCAATGAAAAAGCTCTCTGGATGCTGAGATGGTTGTTAAGATGAAAAGGTGTTCTGTGAGCTCAGTGGGATGGCCCGGATGTCAAGGAGAAGGCATGCAGCTTATCTGTGCCTTACAACATCAGGGACATGACAGGTAAGGTATCCTTGCCTTGTTCAGTCATAACCTGGTATAGATAAATGATTCATCACATAACAAACACCACTTAACTCTGAAACCATCGGGAGCTCACTCTGGACTGAACAAGTTAGGAATTTCATGAACATGTAAATACATAAAAAAAAAAAAAAGCAAGAACAAGTGGTAGTAACATCTCTACCACACACCACCCTCCTGAGTGAAGGGGATTCTATCCTGGGATTTCATGTCATGGCATGCTCAGCAGTGCCAGAACACAATTCCTAGGATCTTTAAAGATGTTTCCTTCAAGGGGGAAACATTTCCTAGCTTCTGGATACCTCACAAGCAAGTAAATCATCTCCAACCCCCTTGCCATGTACTCCAAGACAAGAAGGAAAACAAATGCAGAAAGCTTCTAGCTTTCAACTCTAAACTCGTTTTTTTCCCTCACCTTGCCTATACCCCCTTCCCCAAGCAGCTGGAAGAATCCTTTAAAAATTGCTAAGTCTTGCACAAATCTCATGCAGGCAACCATGGCTGGGCTGGTGTAAGTTCACCAGTGCAGCAATCATTGTGTCCAGAAGCAACTATTCCAATCCTGTTCTCTGGATCTTACAGCCTTTCTGTCCCCTCCAGCCTTTCTGACCCTCATAATGGTCTCTGAGCTCTCACCTGAGAAGCTATTGACAACTGATGACTTCTGGAAGAAGCAAAGTCAGTTCTTTATGGATGTGGCCAGTGGTGATGGTAGGGTGACTGCATTCCAGAGGGTGGCCACATACCTATTAGCATACGGGCAGCACCAAAAAGAGAATTGGAGTTGGGAGTGGGGGAGGGGATCTGGAAAATAGAGGTGGGTCTGGGAGGAGTTAGGGAGATGGATGGGTAATAAGCATTATTAAAATGCATTGTATGGAACTCCCAAGTAATTAACTAAGATGTTACATTAAAATAAGATCTTTTTAAAAATTATTAAATCATCGCTCCACTTAAAATCCTCTAGTGGTTATCCATTTTGTTAAGGGAAGAAACTGAAGTCTGTAAAATGGCCGGAAGCCACACATGATTACATCCATCTCCATCTCTCTGGCCGAAGCTTTACTATCTCCAACTTTGCTCACTTCATATCAGCCAGGTTAGGCCCTAGCAGATCCCTAAGAGATCCCCCACTTCGAGCACGCCCCCTAAGGCATGCTCTCACTCCAAACTCCGCTCTAACAGTTTTACTTCTGCTTCAGGAGGTGGCTCCTCAGGACTGTCCCTGGTTCATTCAAAACGTCAAGCCCGAATCCGCCGCTGCCCTGACAATCCCTACCCCACTTGCTTTCCATGTTTTTCTTCATAACCTTTGCCACCTTCTAGCTCAACTATAAGCTCGCTTGTCTGTGTCCTATCTTCCCCCACTAGAAGGCAAGTTTCAGGAAAGCAAGGATCTGTGTCATTTTGTTGACTGCTGAGCCACTGGGATTTAGAACAATGTCCAGCATACAGCCAGAACTCGATAAATAAAATCTTTCCTCCTTTGCTAGGAGACAAACTCTTTGCTCTTGAAACTGATAAACAATAGGGAGGCATTTGCCCTGCATTGTCTGTCAAATGACAGACGGGTGAGTTCTTTATAGCAAACTCAGCTATTAAACATGAGAGGAGTAAGAGACTCAAAATGCACTAAGGAAACGGCAGGCCTGGGTGACAGTCCTCTGCAGATAGAGGCAGGGAGGGAAGAGTACTAGTTACCCCCTTCTACATACAGCACACTGTATACATACATATACATGCAACCCTGGAGTCCACCATAGTGGAAGAGTGCTAGCAAGTAGAACACACCCCTAGCCACAGTACCCTAAACCATCCCTCAGAACACAAGAGCCTGAACCTATCTTCTGCTGGCAGAAAACACGGACCACAAAGTAACAAACTAAAGAACAAAATAAAGAAGCAACCAACCAAATCAAAATGTGGGCAATTCTAACCAATTGCTTCAACAAACTAATGAAATTCCCAGTAGGAGGTGGGAAAGATTACAGATCCGGAGGGATCTCAAGGCAAACAATCAGACATCACATGCATACTTTCTTGGGTTCCTGAGCTAAATCAACTATCGAAACATGTTTGAGAGCAGGGGTGTACCTCAATGAAAGTATGTGTGATGTGTGTACATGTATGAGCATGCACACATGTGTAGAGACAGAGTGGGGTAATGAGAGAGAAGGAGGAAGGGAGGAAGGGAGGAAGGGAGGGAGAGAGGGAGGGAGGGAGGGAGGGAGGGAGGGAAGGAAGGAAGGAAAGAGGGAGGATAGGGGAATCTAAACTCTTCATAGAAATTTAAATACAGCCCCAACTCCTGTGGACATTCCCTGGGAACCTCTGGCCACACTGGTCAGAGAAGGAGGTCTACCCACAGTCCCCTCCTCTTATCTTATACAATTCTCACTCCCAGCTCTGAAGCAGGCAGTCACCTGCTGCAGTTCCTGCCTCCTCCCTGTCCCCATCTCCCCCATCTCCAGCAGAGCACGCAGGTCCTTTCCAATCTTCCTCCCAGCCCCAGACTCCAGCAGGCATTTCCTGGGTCCTAGCCAGCCAAGCTTCCAGAGAAGCAAGTAGGCCATAGAGCAGGTAGGCCATCAAAGCGGGTGGGTGCAGATCTCCACTCTCCCTCCTCTCCTCCAAATCCAGTCCCTCAGTCTCATCCCCAGTTCTGTAGTAGACTCTATGTCTTAGGCTCCCCTCATGCTCTGCCTCCATTTCCAAGGGACTCATCAGATCCTGGTAGAACATCCTGCTTTCCTCCCTCCACTCAGACCCCCCAGCCCATCACCATTAATAAGTGTCAGCTACCAACACCTAGAAACACATTTTACTCAGAAATCCAAGTGGTCAAACCTGGCAGGGTCCCAGAAGCATTCCCTAGATGGCAACACACATCCACAATACCCTCCTAAGATCAGAGACAGCAACCGAAACTAAGGAACAGAACACACCCAACAAAGACAAAGCCAGGCATCAGCACCTAGAATTACAATGATCCCAAGCCAAGATGCCTACCTAGATGGTAGCATAAAATCACAGTCATTAACAGCCAGGACAATCTGTATCTACTAGAACCCAGCAACACTAGACCATGAGAAGTGCAGGTTAGCTGAAGGACAAAGCAAGTACGCTAAAATAGCCTTTCCTTACAGAGCAAATTAATAAATTCCTTAAAGAAATCTGCAAAAATACAAAAAACAGAAGGAAATTAAGAAAATACTTCTAGACCTGAAGGGGAAAATAAAATCAGTAAAGAAAATCCAAACTGAGGGAAATCTGGAATTGAAAAATTTGGAACTGGAAAGGAGCCACAGGGCCAAGACTCACCAATAGAACTCAAGAGATTGAAGAGGGAATATCAGGCCTTAAAGACATTATAGAAAAAAAATAGATATACTGGTCAAAGAAAATGCTAAATCTTAAAGGAAAAAAATTCTAGTGCAAAACATGTAAGAAATCTGAAACACTATGCAAAGACCAAATCTACAAAATAATAGAGATGGGGAAAGGAGAAGAAACCCAAGTCAAAGGCACAAAAATGTCAACAAAATCATAAGGGAAAATTTCTCTAACATAAAGAAAGAGATGCCTACTAAGGTACAAGAAGCATAGAGAACCCCAAATAGACTGGACCAGAAATTTCCCTCAGCACATAATAATCATAAATATACAGAACAAAGACAAAATATTAAAATTGCATGGGGAGAAGACCAAGTAACATATAAAGGGAGACCTATTAGAATAACATTCAACTTCTCACTGAGACTATAAGAGACCACAGATGCCAGCCCACATTACTCTATCCAGAGAGACTTTCAATTAGAATAAGTGGAGGGGGGAGAACATTTCACGGTAAAATAAAATTTAAACACTATTTACAAATCCTGCCCTACATAAGGTCCTGAAGGAAAACTTCAACCTGAGGAAGTTAACCACAGCCAAGAAAAATCCCAAACCTGAGAATCAGACAAGGGGAAACAGACACAGGCACAGACCCTGACCCAGACACAGACACAGAAACACACACAGACACAGACACAGACACAGACACAGACACAGACACAGACACAGACACAGACACAGACACAGACACAGACACAGACACAGACACAGACACAGACACAGACACAGACACAGACACAGAAACACACACAGACACAGACACAGACACAGACACACACACAGACACAGACACACACACACAGACCCTGACACAGACACAGACACAGAAACACACAGACACAGACACACACACACACACACACACACACACACACAGGGGGGCATAAAAAGAATAATAATAACAAGAGTCAACAAACACTGCTCATCTGTCATTCTCAATATCAATAGTCTTAACTCCCCAGTAAAGACACAGACTAAAAGAATGAATGTGATAACAGGATACTTCATCCTTCTGCTGTATCCAAGAAACACACCTTAACTTCATGGACAGACATCACCTCGGGAAAAAGAATAAATAAAAAATATTCCAAGCAAATGAACCTAAGAAGCAAGCTGGTATAGGCATTTTATTATCTAAAGAATTAAACTTCAAACCAAACTAATCAAAAGAAATGGAGAAGGACACTACACATACATCAAAGGAAAAGTCCCCAAGAACATTTTTCAATTTTTTATTATGTGCATTATGTGAATGTGCTTTGGCCTACATCAATGTCGATGTCAGATCCACTAGAACTTAAGTTACAGACACTTGGGAGCTGTCATATGGGTGCAGAAGATGGGAACGAATACAGAGACCCACAGCCAGACAATGTGCAGAGAATGAGAGACCTTGGAACACACAGCCCTATATAGGATGTCCCCATCAAATTCCTCCCTCAGACCTCAGGGAACCCTAAAGAAGGACACAGAAATAGTCTAGGAGCCAGAGAGGGTGGAGGACAAGAAGGAAACCAGGCCTTCCAAAGCAGCAGGATCTGTGCATGTCTGAGCACACAGACAGAGCACAGTATGCACAGGGTCTGGATGTGTCTGCATCAGATGGAGTCCAAGAGCTGGAGGAGAAGTGGACACACCCTCATCCTAAACCCTGAAGCCGTCTCCAACTGATATCCACTGATAAGAGTTTAGTGTTTGCCAAGGGGCTTCCATTGGGAAGCAAACTACTCTTAAGGGCAGGCTGCCTGCCTAACAGTCGATGCCCAACAGAAATGTACTCACAGGCATCTTCGGAGGTTCCCTGTCTCACCATGTTGTAGAAGGGAGTTTTTAAATTTTTTTTCCTGTTTCCAAGCCTCCAGGTCCTTTGTGTATATATTATGGCATCCAATATTGTGTTTTTATGGGATTCCTGAGTATTCAAACAAGCGGTTTTCTGTGTCTAAATCTGTTTCTTGTACCTTTTCTTGGGCTCGTTCCTTCTGTTTGTTTTGTCCTATTCCGGTGTGTTTGTTTTCATTTTATCTTATTATATTTTATTTTATTATCATCCCTTAGAAACCCATTTGTTTTCTAATGAGACAGAAAGAGGCTGGACCTGGGTTAAGGGGGAGGTAGGGGAGGTGGTTACAGAGGAACTGGGAAATGTAGAGGGAAGAAAAACCATACTCAGGATATATTATATGAGAAAAATATATTTTAAAAAAATTAGACATGCCTGAGTATCAAATGATGTTAAGGATCTGGACTTTGATTGTTGTCTGGAATAATACAGATATTTTAAAAAATACTATTTGTTACAATACATGCTAATGTACTTACAGGTAAAATTATATAATGGCTGAATTTGGCTTTCAAATATTCAATGTTAGAAAGGAAGAGAGAGAGCAAGAGAGAGAGAGAGAGAGAGAGAGAGAGAGAGAGAGAGAGAGAGAACACCAAACCTGGAGGGAAATGCTCAAAACTGCATTGGCAAGTGTTGCTAATTGCTAGAGCTGGGAGGTGGAGACCAGGAGACTCCACCGGTGAATCTCCACTCTTTAATTATATTGGAAACTTTCCATTACAGAAACAGTTTGACTCCTACCCTATAGTGTAACTTAATGAAGTAAAAATCATATTCAAAATACACAGAAGAGATTTTTGGTGTCTATCGTTTCTGGATGAGGTCTAATTCTAGCAGTAAAGGAGCCAGCTGTCATATGAGCATAGATAGGTCCCAATGCATCTCTTCCTTGGTTTAGAGAAAGCCCATCTGGTGTCTGCCCACCCCAGCCTGAGCACTAGCTATCTAATCTGATCTTGGAGGCTAAGCAGGGTCAGGCCTGGCTAATAATTAGATGAGAAAGAAACCCCCTCTGCTTTTCATCCCAAAGAAAGGCCACCTGCTCTCCTGTGTCTGGGAGTTTAACTGCCTGAGGGAACCCAGGAGTCTGGCTTTGTCATTCTGGGACCCCGGCTCCTCTTTTCCCATGTAAGGACACATATTGCTCTCATTTGTTTCCTTCCCCTCAGGCAGTTCCTCTGCCACTATGGAGAAGTATTCCACATCTAAATAAATTGTGCAATAAATCTGCAAACTTGCATGGAAGGTATTAAAGCCATCCTTTGATGTCTGGTATTGAGTTTCCGGGAGTATCAAGGTCACTTTCATTGAATTCCAGGCCCTTAAAAGGCAGGTATTATTGCCCCTGCTTCCAGATGAGGAAACAAAGTAGCAAGTCACTTGGAGAATCCCACTGAAGGCTGACGGGCTCACTATGTCAAGCGCTGGTCTAGCACTAAGCCACGGCCCTTTACCTCAGCGTGATTACAACTGCAAAGGACAGACAACCATCCATCACCCCCACTTTACTCGGAAACTGAGGCACAAACCTAATCCAGTAGGGGCAACAGGCCTTGTGACAAGGACAATGTGCTCAGGAAGGGAGGAAGGGAGTCCTCTCGGCAGAAGACACCTGACATATAATGTTGATTTCACAGTGCCAATGCTGAGCCACACATCTCTGAGATCTACACGGGATGACAAAAGGTTCTGGCTTACCCAAGCCAGTGAGTATATCCCTATTGTTCCTATGTTGTTATTAATAGTATCTCAAACGAGAAAGATGATGCATTGAAGCATCACCCTAAACCCAAGCTCTGACAGGCTAAGAGGAGCACTTAACAGCCAACTCACTTATACCAGATGAATTAAAAATAAATTCTTTCTGACAACAGACCTTTCTAGAAATGGAGAGCTGACCAAGTACCTGTCTCCAGTTTTCTTAGAAACTGTGTGGAAGTCTGTGCCTGGCACCTCTTTCTTATTGCCCTTTAAATCCCCAATGCACACTCTTACCTGCCTATGTATGCCAGCCAGCCGGCATCTCTCTGTTCAGTGAAAATGCATATTAGGGGCTAGTGATGCACCTAAGTGTCTGTGCTCTCTGATATCACTCCTAAGCAAGACAGTCCCGTACAAAACCCCACCACCGCCGCCTTCACCAAGGCGAGTTTCCCTTCAGCAACACTCACCAAACCTTTAACCTAGCCTGCCATGCCCCTTCACTTGGGTAACTGTCACCCACCCTTCCCTTGGTCATTGTTACCCCACTCTCTGTGTGAGCAGACTATCACCCGACCTTTCACCTGCGTGCCTGTCATCCCATCCCTCACTTGGATGTCACCTCACTCTTAACAGCTCTCATGTTACATCCTGCTCTCTCCTGGATTGACGCCAGTCTCTTAACCGGAACTGCCCCTGCCACTCACAGTTCATTACTTCCTGATGCATCTTCTCCCTGTCCACTCTACCTTCACCTGCCCTGCCCAGTCCATGAAATTCTTTCTCTTTTCACCGTGTCCTCCTTCCAGACAAGGTTCACTAGTGCAAGTCTACTCTGATTTCCTCTCCTCTTGTCAGGCTGTGCAATAATTATCTTTAGTCCTTTATTTGTGTCACATCCCTTCTCTGTGGCACTGATAAGCATGCTTCCCTGATCCTGTCACTGTCCCAATTATAGTTAGAGAAAAACAGCTATCTTTACATGGTTGGAGGTTTTTTTTTTTAATGAAATAAAATAAAACAAAAAAGGATGATTTGAGTCTCTTCTTGGAGTCGTAAGCCAATTCCCTGCCTTCTCTGCAGATATTTCTTTACCCTTCGTGTTAAACTGGTGAAATATCTGGACATTCATTTTTAATACTTGTATTCTGGGCTCTTAAGAAAAAAATAAACAAAGTCATTAATGTTACTGTCATCAATACTAATATTAATTTTTACAGCTAAGATAATCCGGTCTTGATTCATTGCAACCATATGGTACTTATTGGACAAGCACATTACCACTTAATTAGAGGACCAAGAACTCCCAGTGACAAGAATCTGAAAATGCTCCTCAGAGCTAACATTACATGAGACAGGACCTCTGGCTCACAGCTAGAAGAGCTGAAATCACCGCAACATTAAGCTTGGGTGGAGACAAGTATCCCTTTGGCTGTTCTATGAGCTCCAGCATAGAGGCAGACAGCACATTTACTCTGCAGTGCTCAAGTCCGTCCCACTTCTGCTTCAGATCTGTACTGTTACAGTGATTCTCATGCTATCAGTTAGGGTGCTGCTAAACACTAGCAAACGACGCCAGCGTTTACATGGTGCAACACAACAAGAGTCCTTTTCTTGCATGCAATCAGAAGCATTATGGCTGCCTGCAGGTTGGGCCATTGTCTCCCCAATTCCCCTACACTATAACTTTCTCCCAGGCTCATCAAGTGCACACAGAACTCCCTCTCAGAGACCTCTCTCCTAGGTGGTCTAAGGTTCCCACATACTTAGATGTGTCCCGCTCGTAAGTGTCTTCCTTGGAGTGCTATGGGGAATTTGAAGTTGTCTTACTTAGGATGTTTACTTCACTTCTCTTTCCCTCATATGAAATGTCCACCATCTCTCCGTTGCTCCCCACTGTATCCCTAGCACTTACATCCCAAGGAGCACTCACAAGACATTCACAAGGAAGTGGGAGGAGGAGAGAGGGAGAAAGGACGAGGAATTTAAGTGATGCTCCTATGGTCGCCTACTCAGAACGTGATGGAGGAGGGCCCCTTTGTGGGATTTTTCCACTAGAGGAGCCTGCACACTTTCTTCCTTGGCCAGCCCTCACTCGCCCAGGCCAGACACCCTGGAGAGCACACGCTTGCTCAAGTGGTAGCAGTGGTGTGGTATCAGCTGTGCTTATCCCATTTGACATCTGGCTGGAATGGCTACTCATGAGAACAGAGGTCCCAGGCTGGGTTTCTCTGGGGCCAGTGTTCTTGTTGCTAAAGTAAGTTCTATTCCATCAGACCCACCTCTGACTTTGGCCAGACAGGGGCAAAACTTAAGACTTTATCAGGTCATCCTTCCTCCAGCAGCCTTTGGAGAAGAGGCCAACTAGTTTCCCAGATCCAGGCCAACTCACCCACTTGTGATATGCCAGGGTAAGGCTATGTGATGTAAACTTGCCCCGAAAGGCCAAGGGCATCTCCTTCTGCCAGATAGGACTATCCAAGATCCAGAAAATACCCACCCTTCCTCCCTGTCCCTGAGGTGGAGCTGTTGTCACTCTGGCTAGAAAGAGCCCACCAAACGCTCCCTGGAAGCCCCCGCAGGTCTGTCAATCTCTCCTGAACCAGAGGCAACCAGGGCCAGCTTTCTCTATGCCAGAATATCCATCTGCATTCAGGTCACCTGTGCTAGCCCTCGAACCATGGACGGTGCATCATGTCCCTCACCTCCCTTTCCACTGGATACGAAGGAGAGAAAGCCAAAAGCAGACAGAGTGGAACTCAAGTCTGACTCCATTATCCATAGCTAGTAGGCTTCTCAGACACACTTGGCACCCCTGGGGAGTAGGAGCCACGAGTCTTCTATCTCAACCCCCTAGCTCGCCGACCAGAACATGATGTCTTTAAGTGGTGACTCATGTTTGCAGTGAGAACTGACTAATTATTTTGATCTTCTTGAAGTCACTTGCCTCATTAGTGGATACTCTCCATCCTGGGCCAAGACCCAGCACTGAGGCAAGCTTGGCTTACTTAACGGAACACAGGGCGGGGCAGCCAGGCCTGTCCTCTCTATAAGTTGTGTTCTCTATAAGTGGGTGTTTCTCCTGAGGGGTTTGTCCCCATATGAAGAAGATACTCCTTTCCAAAGGCCCTTTTTCTGAAACCACGTTTAAAAGGCTGACATGGAACAAAAATTCCAGCTCCAAAAATGCAAAGTCTCCTGAAATGATTCAGCCTTGCACAGACAAAAGTCACGGCAGAACCAGAGACCTAACTGCCAATCACAGTTGGGTCTGGGCTTTCATTTCCTAAGCATCTACTACATTCACACAAAATGCTAAGTGCTTGAGACAAAGGGGCAAGAAAGCAAGCCTCAAATCTACAAAAGCCTGGGTGGGAGGCTTTCCCGCACCCTCCCTCCTGCCTGCATTCTTCTGGGTCTCTCTCCCTGGTCCCACATGCATGGGGCACCATGAGCAAGTGACTGTTTCCTCAGCACCTTTTCCACAATTACCTGGAAGCTGTCAACAGGTTAAGCTAGGAAGCAGGGCCTGGATCTCTATAGGCTCTGCAATGGCAGGGACTTCGGGCAAAGGCAAGGGAACAAGAGAGCAACTTGGAAGAGACCTCAGAGCACAGGAGAAGGTGGTCCAAGCAGGAGTCTGATTCCTCAGGAGCCAACAGGTTAGCAAATGCGTGGTGTGACTAAATTTGAACATCAGAACCACAGGCCCGTTCTTGAACTTCTTGGTATTTTCACAAAAATCTGAGAAAATGGTCACTATGGAAAAGTGTAGTGTGTCTACAAGCTCAGCATACTGTGTAGAAAGGCAGACAGGAAATACTTAGCCTCAGCCCTCCCAGGAAAAAGGAGCCTATCCTACCCACTATCCTACCCAGCCAGCTAACTTGTAAAGGACAGGACCCTGGCACTTATGTCAAACTGGGCGAGTGTATAGTGAAGATACATTTTAGAGCCATATAGGATCTCACTTAGTCAGCTCTGAAAAAAAAAGATGATTTGTGGAAATAAAAACAGAAAAAAGGAAACTCACAGGACACCACCCTGGGTCTTGTCCTTCATGGAGGAAAACCTTGACTTACATGTGTGTTAACAGCAGCTCAAAGAGATTGTGCTGCTGTCCCCACGGCCTCCATGGAAGTCATAAGCGGCTACTTTCCAAGGCAGCATCCAAACACTTTAAGCACCCAAAACCTGAACTCACACCAAAGTGCAGCAGACCAGATCAAAGACAGCTGCTGAGCTTCTAGGCACCCTTCTCTGAAACAATGGACATAGATCGTCAGAGTGTTACCCCACTCTGACACAAGGCCTTAGCTCTCTGTTCTCCGGGAAGCCTACAAACCACCTGGCGAACACTTCCTGACTGGGCAAATCTACTTTTCTATTGATTCAGAGCCAAGAATTTCCTATTTGTTTAGAACCAATAAATTGACATGCCTTCCTACTACCACGAGTATTGCCTGGGGTTCTCCAGGGACCAGAGGGGAACTCAACCCTCCTTCTCCAATTTTAACACCATAGTATAAAGAATCACTCCTGTGCATTCCAAGTTCCGACAGGGCCATATCCTCCAGGAGGACTGAAGGGGGTAGATAATAGTAGTCATGACACAGACACCAATAGTGACAGCAGAGATGTGAAGCAAAAGCCAGGTGAATTCAAAGGCTGTTTTGTCTTTTGCCTGCTTCTTTAATTTATTCATAAGCCACTACAATACCAACAAACATTCTCTTTTCTTTGTTGCTAATGGCAGCAGTTAAAGCTTAGGCTGAAAGGTCTGTGTATGAGGCTCTGCAAAAGACAGCCTTGCAAGAACTCCAAGCTCCAGGAAAGCCAAGCAATTCAAGCCATAAAAGATATTAATCATCAGTTTACAGAGGAGAAACGTGAGCTTATATAGGAATCCCCAACCATCTTGTCATCTCTTCTCACTTACCCTTCAGACAGCTACCGAGCAAAGACTCTGAGACTCAGTCCTGATGGTTTTCCTGTTATGAGTCACCTCTTCATCATGGCACTCTGGATGGTTGGTATAACACACAGAGCTCTGAACGGCCTGACCTCTACCTTCCTGTAAGCTGTGTGTCCTTCCAGTCCCCTTTAATGCATGCATGCTCCCCTTCAACCACAAAATGCTTGCAGTGTCTGAGCTAGTCTCCTATGGGAGCTGTGTTTCCAATGCCATGCAGTAGCTTACACTGGACCTACCCCACAGATGGAACTATTATTCAGTTAAATATATATTATTTATATATTACAAATACCTGTTTATTTACAATAAACTCAGGTAAAATCTTGGAGAAGACAGCACCAAGTAGGTTTTTTAAGTTTCAAAGCTTTCCCCTCCCCTCAAGGACAAGTAGCACCTACACTAGCTGTATGCAGAGGTTGAAAGTACAAAGAAACATGTAAAATCAGCAGACAGAATTTAAGGGAGCTGGGAAATGAGAAGTGTGACAAAGAGCAGAGAGAAAGGGAATTCCAAATCCTGCACGGATCCAGCATCCGCATTGCTGGCTGACTCCTGAGCTACAGAGAAACCTACAAGATGCTCTCCAAGTAACACAGCTGAAATTACAGAAATCAGGGCTGGGAAGATGGCTCCGCTGGTAAAGGCCTTTGCCACTAAGCCTGACAACCTGAACTTGGTCCTCTGAACACACAAGGTAGAGGGAGAGAACCAACTCTCACAGGCCATCCTCTGACCTCCCCTCCTATGTGAACTAAGCACACATACACACACAGGATGGATGGATGGATGGATGGATGGATGGATGGATGGATGGATGGATGGATGGATGGATAGATTGATAGATACATACATACATACATACATACATACATACATACATACATACATAGATGATAGATAATTGCTTTTTAAAGATTTTCAGCCTCTTCCGACTATGAAGTACATACATTTGGGATTTTCAGCTCAGCAAAATTAGATATCTTTTCAAAGGAATAAAACAAAATTAATAAACTACTATGTATCATTGGCAATGTCCATAATGTAATCCGAAATCATCAGACATGTAAAAAGGTAACATACACTCAAGAGGCTGGGCAATACGGAGCAAGCCTGAGGCAAGTCAGACGTGGACCAAGCGGAGAGGATTTGTCACCCACACCTTTGCAGAGGAAGCTGTGCCTGGGACCCTTGTCTTCTAAGTGGCTACTTCTTTTCCTTACTCATCACATCTCTGTGTCAGCTGTCCCAGGAAACCCTCCCATTCCACCCCACTGCTGTTGATCACTCAGCAACTTCTTGTTTAAATACCTGTGACTGTGACATGCCCACATCTCTCCAGTGTTCTTAAGGGCAGGGAGTAGGTCACTTTTATTCATAACCAATATACAGCACAGGGTTAATGGGAAATGTGGGTCAAAGGAAAGAAGGAATCATAACTGGTAATGGTATTTAACCTTTGAGGATCCCTGACTTGGTTAGCGCCTGTGGACTATTCTCACAGTTGAAAATGCATAGGTCCACACTGTGACAAGGATGACGTAGACATTTAAGACCAGAAATATGCTCACAGCCTCCTATTCTCAAAATCAGAAACCTAGTGACCTCATCTATACACTACTAGTCTCTTCCGTGTACTCCTGCTACCGAGATGAATCAGACTCCTTCATCACCAGCTTTGTATGCCCACTGACCTTCCCACAGACCAGTCAGTGTAGATGACCTGTACTGCTCCCCTGAGGAAGGCATTCTTATAACTGTCATTTTGCATATGACAAAACCAAGAGTAAGGCTGGTGCTGTAGCTCAGTGGTGTGGCACTTGCCTAACATGTATAAGGCCCTGGGTTTAATCTTCAGTACTGTCCCAAACACATACACACAGAGAGAGGGGGGAAGGGAGGAGGAGGAGTGGGGAGGGAGGAAGAGGGAGGCAGGAGGGCTATTGGTATGATTATTTTCAAGATTAGTAACTGGTATAATCCTTTTCCCATTATACCAAGCCAAAGATAGATGGATAGATAGATAGATAGATAGATAGATAGATAGATAGATAGATAGACAGACAGATAGATAGATGATAGATAGATAGATAGATGACAGATAGATGGAGGGAGAAGAGAAGAAGTAAAAACAGAGCTCAAGAGCAGCCTTTTTATTTCCTTTTAACATAAGTATGTCATGTCTAATCTAAAGAGGCACTTTATATAGGAACAATGTGGCAAACTGCCATTAAAAGCAGAAGCCATGTGAAGATTTTGTCCACCACATAAAGATAAGGGGAGCACTCATTGGCCACATCAAAGTGCAGACACCCCCTGCTCTTCAATGGGACAAGGAATGGAAGGGGACAGACTAACAAAACACTGTTAGGTGTGCCACAAAGACTCATCACTCAACAGTGCAAAATGTTCTGGTCTCGCAGCATTCCAATGTGACACATTTCCTAGAGACGGAGTAGCTGAGAAATGACTGGAGGGTCTGGAGAGATGGCTCAGTGGTCCACAGCACAGGCTCTTCATTCAGAGCACAGAAGTTTGATTCCCAACATTCACAAGGGGGCTCACAATGGTCTGTAACTCCAGATTCCTGAGATCTGACACCCTCTTCCGGCCTGCACAGGCACCAGGAATGGGTGTGACACAGAGACATATATGCAAGAGAAACATCCACACACATCAAACAACCAAGTCATAACAATACATTTTAGAAATCCCTGGAGCACTAATGGTATTGGTGGGTAAAGGACATGTCCTTCAGGTTTCATCGTGTCCTAGTTGGGGTCAGTTGATTGATTGGCTGAGACATGATCTCATGAAGCACAGGCTGATCTTTAAGTCTCCCTCCCTCTCTCCTCTCTCCCCTCCTCCCTTCCTCCTTCCTTCAATCCCCCACCCCTCTCCTCCCCTCTCCCTGTAACCAAGGATAACTTTGAACCTCTAACCCGCTAGCTCCACACCCTGAGAACTGCCACTGCAAGTATACACCATCACTGCAGATTTATATGGTGCTGGAGATGGAACTCTACAACTTGAGAAACCTCCCAGGCCCCTGGTCTTGCTTTACCAAAAGTTGTTTCTTCACTACCTGTGCTCTGATTAGAAACCATGTTATTCAGTTTTCTTGCTCTCTGAACTCTTATTCTGGTCCTCAAATTATCTTCCTCCATCCTTCCTGACTCTAAGAGTCAATGACAAACTTAAATTTCACTTGTCAAGATAAAAGACAGGAGACCTGGAAGTCTTCCTGCGTGTAACTCGCCCATCAGCAACAAAAAGTGCAACATTCATCAGGCCTCTGACTCTGTGTAAAGAAGACACTGTGCACTGGCATTCTTTTATACACACATGTGCACACACACACACACACACACACACACACACACACACACACACACACCACTCTGGAGTCTGTCCAGAAGTTATCCAAAAGATAACACTCACCAAACATGTAAATTTTTTCCTTAAATGGAAAACGATGACAAAAGTGTCAGTTCTTTGCTAAAGTCAGGTGATATCAACCCTGTTCTCAACACTTCATTTCAACTGGCAAGGTCAAAGTATCAAGTTCAGTGACACGCCCAACATCTCAGAGCAAAGACATTGTGAACATCTGCTTCAAATTCAAAGTCTCCTTCCTCTTAATTGCTTCTATCACTGAACTGCCCTCCACTGGTAACACTTGATGGATTATGGGTGCATCAAAGCAGAAAGTCTAGAGCAGCGGTTCTCAACATTCCTGATGCTACGACCCTTTAATACAGTTCCCTCCAACCATAAAATTAGTTCATTGCTACTTCATAACTGTAATTTTGCTACTGTTATGAATCATAATATAAATATCTGATATGCAGTATATCTGATATGCAGGAGATCTGATATGCAGGAGATCTGATATGTGACCCCCAAAGGGGTCTTGACCGAAGGGTTGAGAACCACTGGTCTACACAAAACAAAGCCAATAACAACATCATTTGAGAGCAAACTGGAGAACCTTCCTTATCAGACACCTGAAGAATGCTGTGTCTTGTTAAAACAGTTGCTTCTCATAGAGTCATAGAACGTGTTCCATTTTTCACTGTTTGATTAAGAAGCTAAGGCTTGAGTGTGGTTTATTTGTGCTGGCAGGAAGCACAGGTGACTGAATCACTCACTAGTAATCTGAGGCTCGAGAGAGTCAACCCTTGTTTATCTCTCCCGATTTCATAAATCATAGAACTCTATTAAAAACGCTATCATGTACATAATTAGCAATGTTCTCGCTCTTATTAGAACTAAAATGATATCCTCAAATCATTACTTACTTGCTGAAATGATAAAGGCATAGTCTTATAATACAGTGCACTAATCAGAAAATTTCACTGGAGTATTGGAAGACACATGCCTATGCTTCCTGCCCCTTCCCAGTTGTGACAACTATGACTGCCACCACTACTGATGAACACTTACAGTGTGTGTGCACCCTACATGTGTTACCACACTTAGCCCTCATCTAAGGAGATGGGTGTGAACTCCCTACCTCTGATGATGAGGGTTGGGATAACACAACTGTGTGCTGGGGCTTAAGGTGTAATCCCGGCTCTTGATGACTCCTGAGTCTCTAAATATAAACAATCCTTGAATCTTGCTTAATATCTTCTGTGACATCCATCTGATAACCAGATAAGTGGGGGTTTTTTAAGTTCCAAAAAGCCAAGGTCATGGTACAGATGAAAGACAAAGACAGCTTAACAGACTGTCAGGTGGAGAAATAGAGAGAGGTAAGGACAGTGACGATTCCTGATTAATCTATAATTAGTTCTAGCATTTAAATTTGGAGTGGACCCCAGAGACAATCTCAGTTCACCTCTTTCTTCTCCCTGACATTGGATATCCTAGCTGGACAGTAACTCACTGTGGAGACCACACTAGCCTCAAACTCAAAGGTCTACCTGCCTCTCTCTCCCAAGCTCTGGGATTATAGGTATTCAGCATCGCACCAGGCCACCTCTTTCATTTTACAAACAAGGGCTATCTCGCCAATCAAAGGGAAGGGATTATTAACCTTAGGTGACAAAACCAGACCTCTGGGTTTCCAGAAATTGTTTACCTATAAAAAATTGTCAAAAGAAAGTAGTCAGGATTACTGTCATTATGGCAGTCACAAAACAGGTTTACCAAAGAACTAACTGAATGATGAATCAGAAGACCACTGAACCTCTATGAGGGAAGCCAGGTCTTTAAAGCATCCCTGTGTCCCAGGGATGGAATGAAAACCAAGCAGCTTGATGGAACCCAGTATGGCAGGAGATGATTTGTTTTTCCAATTACTTTGGCAAACACAGAGGGAAAAGATGCTGTTCTTGATATCTACCCCATAGGGTAGATGTCACTTCACTTTGGTCTACCCTTGGGCAAAGGTGGTGCCAGTTATGTTTGAGATGAACCACAAATAGCCCATGCTTTCACTGGGGCCATGACCCTGACAAGCCATCATCATCACTAAGTATTCTTGGGCCACGGGAAATACACAGAGAGCCACCAAAGTCCTCGAAAACTAAACTGACTCCAAGCAATGGGGAGGAAAAGTTAACCCCAACCCAAACATGCTTTACAAACTCTCCTGGGACCTGGACCAGGTTTGAAAATATTTCCGGATACTATTTTCTTGGTGAACCGTCACCACTAACTAGAAGCCATTTTCTTTACCGCCTGGGAAACAGAAAGGCTTTATCTGATGTGACGTCTCCCATCAAGAAATGATGAAGAGGAAATGAGACTATTTCTAGGCTGTCAACAATGATGTCAGCACAGCATGACAATAAAGGACCAGTGGATGTGGAGTCCAGACAGACCCACAGACAAACACATACTCATGTACACACTCACACATACACACACACATACACACACACAGACACACACACACACACACACACACACACACACACACACACACACACTGCATAAACACAAGCCATCTAATTTTTTGTCCTTATCATGACACCTTTGATTTTTTTTCTCCTAAAGGAGCTCTTTTACTGACCAGCCACACAAGCCTGCCATTTGGCTTATGAGAAATTTTACTGTCAGTATGAAACATTATAAAAATTTAAGCCATCCTATTTTTAAATAGGAAGGACATATCCATAAGTCTTCCACATGCAAGGGCTTGGGGATGGCAGCAGCCATTCTACTTCATGGAGATCTTCAAGAAGGCTCCGGGTTTGTGTTGTCTTCCGATGAAGCACAAAGACAGTGGGCTTTCATCTCAGCCAAGACCCTGTTCAGCACACACTCAGGATGCTAAGCATAAAGGCACATGGCTAATGACAGCTACCTCTAGGAAGCATCCTTAAAGAGCAGGCAGAATACCAGGAGTCTTCTCTGTGTCCTCTCTAACTTCCCTGTAAAAAAGAAGGTCTCCTTCAAGCTTCCATTGTCCACTAATGGAGGGTAAGTACCTGCTTTTTACTCTGTCTCCAGGACTCCATACAGAGAGAGCAGCTCTTGCTTTTACTCCCATGGACATTCACTGTGCATTAGGAAGGGGTCTCAGAGATGGGTCCTCCCCCTTTTTACTGTTTTGTTTGGATTTTACTTTGTAGATAATAAGAAGTAATGGACCATTTCCCTCAATAATAGCCTACTTCTGGACTCTTTGCAGAAAGCAAACTGGGCAGGGCCCATTTCCCTACAGAGACAAAAATCAGAATCTCCATCTAGGCTGAACCAAAGAGTGAACTATCAATACCCATGCTTGCTGCGACTCAATGGACAAAGTGGAGAGACCTAACATAGAAAGTGGTGGGTGTATCCCATTATGAACATGACCATAATGGTAGGGTGGCACCTACCATTGCCAGCACTCAGGAGGAAGAGGCAGGCAGACCAAGGAGTTTAAAGCTAGCCTGGTCAACATAGTAAGTCCGAGGCTAACGAGGGCTACATAGTGAGACACTGTTTCAAAAAACAAAGAACAGAGAACATGATCACCCAATTCCTGTCCAGGTGTTTGTTGGATGTTGTCCTCTAAAAGTAAGGTCTTTTCCCAAGAACCCCGGAAGAAGGAATGAGGAGATTTACAACCACAATTAAACTACTCAACCTCCAACACTTACAGCAAACCTACATAATAGACATTTTCATCCTGATCTCACAGACCAGAAAACTGTAGCTTGCTTGTAAATACACTGAAGTCAGTGACCTCACAATCTGGCTGGCAACAGAATTACAACATACCAAACAAACGGGAAACGCTGAGCGCCAAACCCCTCAGCAAAGGAGCAAATGGTCTTGGAGGTTGGATGTAATAATTGAGTCCTTCTTCATTTAATAATCAACAACACAAAACATAAGTTCCAAGTTCCTGCTCTCAGCTACGCAGGAGGTAAGTGACTCATAAAGTCACAGGGTTTCCAGCTCCGTCCTCCATTGTTAGTGCTCAGAAGCTGAGCCACTAGACACCAGAGAGAACCTTTTGTTTTCCAAACAGCATTCTTGCAAATCTTTCTACAGGGCAGGCAATGTCCCAGAAAAGTGCAAGTGACTTTTACAAAGAAAAAAAGTAGGCTATAATCTCCATCATTTTTCATGGTTTGAGGCTCCAATTCCCCGTGGGTTCATTTGCCTTGCTGGACCATTTGTCTTCGCTGCCAGGCGGCTACATAGCAGGATCCAGACTGCACACAGAGGTATAGGAATGCTGGCACCTTAGGGCAGCCCTGAGCAAAATGATGAGGCAGGCCAGTAAAACTGATTTTTATGTTATTATACAGCTCTGTGCACTCCCCTGACCTGTACCACCCCTGGTCTCTGCACCCCTTCTCTGACATCTGCCTGTAACTCAACAGGGTTGAATGAGTAGCCACATCTATTCATATCTATTCAGTGATTTTCACATCTATTCACTCCCAAAGGCCCTTTTCATGGACCATCGTATCAACAATGCAATTTATAAGATGTTGTCAGCCAAATAAACCATGGAAGATGATAACCTGCCCTGCCCTTGTATTTACCAAAGATAGATGGTTACAGAGCAGAGGACCTTACCTGTGCAGTCAGAGACGCACTGGAGCTGCCATACTAAGTAAATGGGAAGACACGTTTTCAACTGGAAGCAAAGGAACTTGACATTGCAGTTACCCTCTGCAGCCTTATCTGGCATAAAAGGGCAATTTCCACTTAGGTAGTTTGAAATATTAACAAGTTCTCTAGCTACCATCCTGCCCTTTATGAGACACTGGGGTGTGAAAACTCGGGACTGGAAATTATTATAATGATGCATAGTATGTTTCCTCTCGGAGGTATTTGTACGTTCTTAAAATTCAAAATAGCCTTCAAGACTCCAAATATTAAACCTCAATAATTATATCCCAGAAAGCAAAACTGTAAGCACTTAGGGGACAGTACTTTGGTGATTCCACCTTGAAACTCATTCTGCCTAATGTCAGAGCCACTGGCGGGATGAGGATGCAGAGGGTGGATGACTGGTCCATACAGAAAACAATCCTGGACTGTGCTATGCCCACTCATCTGATGGGTATTTTCTATATGTTAAGCATCATGCTTAGGAAATAAACCATGTTCTGTGCTTCCTGGAAGATTAGGGGTAGAGCATCCACACTTAAAAGCAAAATGTATCACCCCTGACAACTGCTGGAGTAACACACCTGAGACTTGCCAACACTGTATTACAGCCACAGCCAGCAGACACTGAAGGGTAAGTATGAGACAGACAGACTTGACCAGAGAATGTGCAACCACTGTTAAGATAAACTGGCAGTCACCTTCTAAATATCTATGTTTATACCCACAGACAAAAGTCACTCTCAGCCTTAATTAGAGAAGCCTCTCTTTGCAGAGAACTACAATGCCCTGCTGAGTTGCACGGCTATTCGGGTATGGAGAATGAGTAATAGTTGAGTGCTCGGTCCTAGGTTATACCACCACCTCTCAAGCTCAGGGAATATCTCAAAAGAGGGGTCAGAAAGAATGTAAAAGTCAAAGGATGGGGGGCAGAGGGGGAAACACTGTCTCCTGGGCATGATACAGCCACTGCAATCTTGAACCTACAGCAACTGCAGTCACCTGACCTGGGCCTGAACAAGACTGGTCCTGTCAACTGTCAGACAGGGATGGGGGAGCTTGTGGGGCCCTACCCCTCCCTGCCAAACTCTTGGCTAGGGATAGATTCTGTGAATTGGGGAGTCAAGGTCACCTGTTGTGTACCCACTGGGAAGCACACCAGATTCAAAGGATAGACATACAGACAGCCCTGGTCAAACTCAACAGGTCACAAGACAAAACAGAAGCCATGAACAGGAGAAAGGGGTTTGTAGGGAGAAGAGGTGTTTGACAAAAGTATTGATAAACAAATGCATCTTATACATGTATGACAATGTCAAAGAATAAATTTAATAAAATGGAAAAAATAAAAATCCTTATACTGGAATGATAAAATTGTTAAAGACAAATAATCTGATAAAGATAATCTGTTTTAAAATCAGATTTATCTTTATCAGAGTATCTTGCTGCTTTGCTGCTAAACTAAAATAATTCTTTGAATTTTACACGTAAAGCAAGGAAATGTCATTGCATATGTATTATATATTTGATATACTAATTAAATGAAGCATTATGAAATTTATTATAACATACACAAATATATGATAAAATAAAGATACCCATTCTGAAATCAGTAACTTCTTCAATTTAGGATCCTACCAAATTGGTCTAGGAAAAAAAAAATGAAAAAAAAAAGGAGAACTTGGGGAGGCAGCTCAGCAAAGAAGAGCACTTATTTCACAAACATGCACACCTGGGCTTGGACCCTCAGCACCCACATAAAAGCTGCACACACCTGTGACCCCAGAGTGGAAACAATACAGAGGGAGGAGGATTATTGAGGCTTGCTAGTTGCCAGCCTGGCTGAGGAGGGAAAAAAAGGCAGGCTCCTGGTTCATCGAGAGACTCTGTATCAAGAGAATAAAATGAGGACATACAGCATCCCCCTATGACCCCTGCAGACATATATATGTACATACATGCATACATGAGTATATGTGTACATACATACATACATACATCACACACAATTAAAATAAAAAAGAGCAGGAAATACTGAGAAAGGAAATTGCTACTATATATATATATATATATATATATATATATATATATTGTATATATATATATAGTATATATCAATATATACTAAAGGGAAAACAATGTGCAGAATAAATGATTTATGTAAAATAACCCCAAAACACAGCCATTTATCACCCGTAACCTGTCTGTTTCTTCCAGTTGTTTGGTATAAGACTTACTTACAAAAGTCAAAAAGGTTCATTTCAAGAGGGAGGAGGAGGAACAAGGACCAGAAGGGAAAAAAAAAAAAAAAAAGAACTGGAGTTCTCCTCCATAGCAGTTACTCTCTCTCTCTCCCCTCCCCCCATTGTCAGCTTGACTAGACCTAGGATCACCATGTTAACAAGTCTCTGGCTGTGTCTCTCAGAATGTCTCCAGGAAAGTTTAACTGAGGTGGGAAAGTCAACCCTGAATGTATGCTGAGCTAAGGTGCTGGGCACTAGAAAGAAACAGCTGAACACTAAGCTTCTCCTGCTCCCTGACCACAGATACAGTATAAACGGGGCTCCACAGTCCCTGACACATGCCCTCTGTGCCTCTGTGGACTGTACCTTCAAACTTCGAGAAAAAATCAGCCCTCTTCCCTCAGTTGTTTCTGACCCAGCACTGGGTCACAGCAAGAAGAAAAGTATTAACCTGTCTTTCTTACTCGCTTGTTCCTCTCCCCAACAAACCTCTTTCAACCCCTTAACTGTATCTTTTTATATTTAATTCCATATTTTAAAAAATGTGTTTCTTTTTTTTCGCTTATTACCCATTATGTTAGGTGAGAGTTGGGAGGGTTTCCCTACCTCCACTCTTTCCCAGGTTATGGCATGTGCACCTCTTGCCAGTGGATTATGTTTTCACCGCACGACCACATCATGCCTCCCTGGATGCTGCCATGTTCCTGCCCTGATGATAATAGACTGAACTTCTGCAACTATAAACTAGCCCCAATTAAATGCTATCCTTATAAGAGTTGGTTATGTGTCTGCTCACAGCAGTAAACCCTCAGACACCCAGTATTCAGACATGAGACATCTTATTCTGATTGTCTAGTTGTCATGGTTTCCTTCTAGTTCCCACCTCTGACTTTGTTTTGCCCTTTCCTAGAGACTCTTAAGTTTTGATTTGCAATCATTCATAGCCCTCGGTGATCATATTAGTTTACACTCAATTATTTTATGTCTTCTGAATGTTTGTTCTATAGAGCAATTAACTCTCATTTCTGTCTTTCTAAAGATGGGGTTAAGGGATATCTCTATTTTCTTTTATTTTTTTAAAGTTTCTTCCCTAAGATTCTGCTTTAAATAGATATTTAGCTTTGGTCTCTAATTTCACCTTAAAGGCTTTCTTAGATGGATTTGTATTTAGAGTGAAATAGTAAGGACTTAGGACAACATTCTGAATGACAGGCGGGCTGGACTCATTTCCTAGGTTTCACTGTGGATGGCTTTGCTGGGTAGACCTTTCGGAACCTCTGAGGCCTCCTTCTGCAGGCTGAGCTTCTCTGGCTAAGGAGAAGTTCAAGCCTTCTATGTGAAAGTTAAAGGTTTGTACTCAGGCACCTGGAATAGCAGTTAGAAAAGGCACCTCTGATGGGCTTCACTCATCCAACCCAGTCCAGAGAGCTTCTGCTCTGTGCTCCCTGGAGAACACCCAGTATCCAGCTAGTGTAAAGAAAGAAACTAGCTGAAAAAAAAAACACAGAAAGAGAAAGGAGGAAGAATACTTACTGTCCAATTATTTCTTAAACCAATTCTCCAAACTTTAACCACATTTTCAGCCACCATTTCCAAAACTGCCTGATGACACCAATTCCCAAAACTTGGAGAAATGATGAGTTATATTTTAAACATCTGAATTTTCCCCTTTGTCACTTAGGGTTCAGCTATTTTATACACACAAAATCCATTGCTAATTTCCCATCAACTCTCCATCTCTCAAAACAGCGTTGCATCTTTCTCTACTGCTGCTGCATGGCAAAAGGAGAATCTCTGGTGAGTTCGATTCAGCTCTAACCTTTACTTATGATCAGGGCCAAGGAAGGCCTTGCTGTGAGGTAAAATAGGCACAGACATCAATTTGAATGAGGCACTGGAAACCAACCTCTTCCAACACAGCCTGCTGAGAATTTTCTGTGCATGTGACTCTCTGTAGAAAAACTTGAGTGCTAAAGACCAAATAGATGAAATGGAAGCCAGTCAAAACAGAAAAGCAGAGGATTAGTAGTAGTCTTCTGTGAAATCAACAGAAAATTAGTTCCCAGTAAAGCAGTGGTTGCAGCTGTTTGTTAAATATCATTACAAAAAATGTTCAGGCAAAATATGTTATCAAAGAATATTTCAGGGATCATCAAGATGGTTTCAATGCAAAAGCATACTTGACCCCGAGGCTGAGTTCGGTCTCTATGACCCACATGATAGGAGAGAACCAACCTCTAAGCTGTCCTCTACGCTCCACACCTTCCATGGCTGAGGAGCCCACACACTCACATACACTCATACAAATAGATACATAAACAAAATGTAATAAAAACTATAATGAATATTCCAAATACCAAAAGATGAACACCAAGAGAAAAAGTAGAACAAGTGAAAAGCAAGCCCTGCAGAAAGTGTGTGTGTGTGTGTGTGTGTGTGTGTGTGTGTGTGTGTGTGAATGTGTGAGTGGGGGGTGTGGGAGTGTATGTGAGAGTATGGAGGTGTGTGATTGTGTATGTATGAGTGTGTGTGTGAGAGAGACTATGTGAATGTGTGTGAATGGCTGTATTTGTATATGTGTGTATAAGTGTGTGAGTGTGGGACTGTGTGTGAGTGTGTTAAGTATAGTTACTAATGTCCTCTTCGCATTGCATTTTGTCTTTGTAGTTTAGGCATTTTAAAGAAAAGATTTCTTGACCATCATTCTATTGTGATTTGGGAAAAGGCCATTCAATATGATATATCTATCTGTATTTCATAAGTACTGGGATGTTTTCTGATTTCTGAAACTTTTGTTAAATTTATACAAAATACACCATGCATTTAGCACAAGAGATGGAACATATTTTACTATTTAATAAATAATAATGAAATAAAGTCTTGATCAAAGCACCACCCAGATCCAGGAATACAATACTGCCAACATCTAAGGAGCCCATTTCTGCATGCCCTTCCCCAAGGCAAACTTCTTTCTCTTCCAACTAATGCCACCACCCTCCGCTATAAGCATTTGGGAATAGTACTGATGATCTGGGGACTTTCTAAATGCTATGCAAGTGCCCTGCCACCGAGGCGAATCCCCAGTCTTTTGTATTTCATTTATTTATTTGCTTTATTATTTTATTCTTACTTTTATACTGTGAGTTATAGTTTACTGAGTTGCTTAGGCTGATTTTGAACTCGATCTGTAGCTCAGGCAGTCCTTGAAGATTGCAATCCTCCTGCCTCCATCTCCTAGGCATGCGCTAACCATTTGTGACTTTACAGTCCTGTCTGTTTTCATATGCTATAAATGGAATTCTCCTGAACATATTCTTGTCTTTTTTCACTTAACTGTATGCTAGTCAGAATTACTAATGCTATATGTAAGCTTTTAGAATTTTCCATGTTAAGAAAAACACTTTGCAGCATTAATGATAAAAACGAAAGGTCTAGGAAGCTATGGAGGAAGTATGTGACAAAAGAAAATAATAATTTGCTCTAAGTTTAAGAGAGAAAATTACATTCCCAATTATTTTCTCTTAAGTGTGAAACATTTCACATTTCAGAGCAAGAGAAAAGCACCTCCCTCTAAATTATTTTCTAGGGAATCCTGGCTCATTCCCCCACCAAGGGCATGTCCACATTAGTTAGTCTAAACATCATCTCCCTGGAGGAGTTTCTCCCACTCTTGCTCACCACGGACCCCTGGCTCCTTCTGACTAGCAAGCCATCCATCCATCTCCACTCATAAACAGGCTGCATGACTCCTGCACTATGGGCACTGGAGTTCTGTTTGACAAGATGGGCAGTACAGAGATGGGATTTGGTAATAGTTATACAACACTTTACATACATCTAACACCATTAAATATATGCCCCCAAATGGTTAACACAGGAAGTCTTGCCCATGTATATTTTAGTACAACAACAAAAAAGGGGGCCTCCATGCTAAAATGAGGAGTTGTATAAGGACAGTGTCACTGTGAAACTCTGTTGCTGCTCTCAAAGAAGGCCAGGTTGGGCAAATTTCGGTGGCTCTGTCAGCAACTTCAGACTCAGGAATTAAAGGGGTAAAGCACCCAGTGCATTGACTTGGACGCTAAAGCTGATGATTACAGTTGGTCACCGCTGAGACCTTCACCTAACCCCATAGTCTGCTAATCTTACTACCCTAGCTGCACACTGATAGACAGCTTGTTGCCCAACACTGGTCAGTTGATGCTTTTTCCAAAACTAATTTCACAGCCTCGGTTTCTACTTTGATGGTTTCATCACCACACGCAGTCTCCAAGAAAACTAAGTCATAAAATTACTTACTACAAAAATCCCCTTGACACCCATATCAATAGGCTCTACTTAGATTTCCTAGGGGCACATAAACCCTGTATATGAGATGGAAGCCAAAAAAAAAAAAGGGGGCTTCTTAGAGAAAGGATCCTCCCTTTTTTTAGTCTGGTTTCCTGTTTTCCATCCCTCTTGAATTTACCATCTTATCCAATTGCTATCATTTTATTATTCCAAAGTAAAAGCTCCTAATACATTATGTATAACTTAAATCATAAGTTGGGCTATGGTTGACAGAGACCAAAATGATTGGTCTTACACAGGAGAAGCACATGAAAGCTCTCCATTAGCGGTCAGTGTCCCAGGTCCCTTCCGTGTTGTTGCTCTGTATCCCAGAGTGCTGCTTTAATCTACATTATCTGACACAGCACATCTTGTGACTGCATTCATGCATGGAAGAAGGAAAAAGGCCCATGGCTTCCCTTCAAAGATAAGACCAGGAAGCTAAGCATATCACTCCTAATGATTTGCTGCTAGGTAGGTCTTGGTTATACAAGAGCAGTCAATTTCAAGAGAGGATAAGAGCTGCAGCATTTTACTCTAGACAATCATGTGCTCAGCTGAAACACCATTACTGTAGAAGATTATGGAGACCAGACTCTTAATAAGCAGTCTGCTCTTTAGCATGAAGGACTCCACCATAACATATGTGTCTTAGCAGGGTCCATGAGCATGCAGTTCTCTAGGGAGCTATATATCTGATGCTATTTTCAGGCATCAGCACAGTTAGCAAGAAAAGACTAAGCTCTTCTCACATGCAACAGGGTACTGAGTTCAGATAGGTTCAAGTACATCCAAGAAGGGTCAGTATGAGTCTCTCATGTGTTGCCAAATCCCTGCTGCATTCACATTTCTGTGAGACACACTGCAACCCTGGGCAGCATAGGTTAGGTTAGCTGACAGATTACAAGCCATTAAAATGGATCTCTGCCCAAACTTTGGCCCATACCCTCTACAGCAAGGCGAAAGTCACTGATGAATGTTACCTCTGGGTGGGTGCCAAGGGCCGGAGGGTACCAGGCCTTCTTGTATGCTGTGTACTTTCTCTATTTTGGTACCACTCGCCTCTATTTTCAGAGGGTTCGATTGCCATGTATTTAGGGTAGAAGGAGATAAGCTTAAAGCTCTCCCACAGCGCCTGGTGTCATCTCTACTTCACTGTAACTGTTTCATGACAGAGGTCAAGACAAAGCGCAAATCTCCCTTCTTCATCAATACGAAACCAATTCTGCAAACTTGGCTCTCCACCCAACAACACGACTCATTCTATGACAAGTGTTTGGTCTCTGTCTGGGACATACCCAGCTTCCTGGACAGGTCCCTTGGTCTGGCTACTGCCAGGGATGTGACAAGGACTGAGTCCAAAGCCAGCGAGTCTTTTATGCACAGTTGCTCCTGAAAGAGGAAAGTCTATTTTGGGTTCTGCTACTCTATGCCTGTGCAAATGTCTCAAGAGTGATGAATATAGCTTTCACCTACCCAAAAAAAATGGTACTCAAAAATCCCAAACTGTATGTTCTAGCTCCCATCAGCCGGTCAGCCAGGAATGTATACAAAGTACACAGGTTATAGTAAATGTGGCTTCAGTTCCATTTAGACTTGAACAAAATTTAACTTAACCTCAGTTTCCACATTCTGTGCAGTCAGGAAAAATCGGATCATTAGGGCTTTTCTTAGCTTGAGTCACCCATGAACGTCACTTTCTGCCACAGAGGAGATTGGCTGTGAGCAACGAAGCCCACACCACTGGTAGGGTTTGCTATGAATAAGGCACACACAAAGCCTAAGAGAACTCACAAAATCTCTTGAGTTTTTTTAATCCTCCTCCATACCTGTCAAAAATTGGCATAGTGAAGGCAGCCAGAGGAGCCAATCACCACAAAGAAAGCATACAGGATACAAGAAGGCATGCTGCCTCGGGCCCTTGGCGTCTGCCCAGAGGTAACAGTTGCTACTGAGTTTTATACATCATCTTCCCAGGAGGTTTATCCAAGTGTTCTACTCTTCAGGGCACACTATGTAAATACTGTCTTAAGAGATTGACAGAACAGGAAACAAGACAGAAAGAGAGTTGCCACCTCTACTCCTTGAAGAAGAAACTGAAAACTTAAGTTCCTAATATCACTGTTTTGTGGGGGGTTGTGTGTGTGTGTGTGTGTGTGTGTGTGTGTGTGTGTGCGCGCGCGCGCGCGTGCGCGCACGCTCATACACGTATGCAATGAAACAGACAATATAGAACCTTGGCTGTCCTGAAGCTCACTATGTAGCTCAGGCTAGCCTCAAACTTACAGATACCTGCCTGTCTCTGCCTCACAAGTGCCAGGATTAAAGATGTGTGCCAGCCATTTAAACAAACATCTACTCCAGCTCAGCCCCCCAGAGTCTTTCCCCAAAGTCTTTCTCATCAGGATTTAGAGAGAATAAAATTGGCTTTGTCTAAGTCTCCTAAGGAGAGAGATGGACTGCTGCTTCTCTTTGATGCTCTGGCCCACCTTGCCCTACCTGATTCTGCTAGCTCCCATCCTACATCCCCTCCTTACAATCATGGAAAGTTCCCAGGCTGGTGAGCAAGACTGCCAGCTCATTTCTGAGGGCTGTGACACCATCCCCCATCTCCCCACCGCCAGAGTCCATGAGCACATGACTGATCTGTGGCCTTGGCTTCTTGCAGGACCTTCGACTGCTTTTTATATAGTCCTTGTTCTTACTTATGTCACTGGGTCACATCTGGGTCCTTGTCTTGCTTCCTGCTTGCTGCCTGCCTTACCCTCACTCAGAAAGCCAAGTTCATTTTAAATCCTGCCCACTGTCCACATTCTTGAGTCTCTGGCTTGCTGACATTCCACTCAGCAGTCACTGGGCACATGCCTTAAGAACTGCCCACTCCATTTAGGACTGGCTCTCTTCTAGCCAGGTCCCATTTCCTGCCCTGAGCTGAAGGAAATTCCCCTCCCACATGCTCCAGGTACCATCTCTTCTCAAAGACAGTCCTGATCTAGAACATTCTGACAAGGTAGTTCATGAGCAGTTGGGAAAACTAACACTCTGTCTGTGTTCTCTGTCACTATAACAATCACAGAAGATAACTAAAATACAAAAGACAGAGGGTTCACTTCAGCTCATAAATTTTGGAGGTTCCAACCCATGGTATGTTAGCCCCGCGACTCTGGGATGTGGTCAGGAGCATGTCATAGTGTTAAGTACATAGATAACAAAAACACATCAAAAGGAGGGGTATGGCTCAGCCTCACTGTTCCCGTTCAAGGACACACTCTCAATAACTACATGATGTCCCACTGAGCCATATTTCTTACAGATCCTAATACTTTCCAAAAGTGCCACCGTGGGACCATGCCTTTAACACCCGGGCATTCGGGAGCATTTAAGGTCAAGGCTATGGCACTGTGAATCCCAAAAAGGCAGAAGTCCACTGTAAGCGACAGACAATTCCTACAGCCAGGACCTTCCTAGACTCCAGCTTCCCGAAATACTATAAATAGAAATGTCTTGAAATCAAAAGTAAATGGGTCTTGGGCTTTTTAAGTGAGTCCAGAAGGGACCATGACATTTCCCATGATATCTTGCCAAGTCTTTCTCATTCCTTTGGCTGAGAGCCTGGGATAGATGAATGCTCTGCCTGACTCTTGCTGGTCTGAACATGTGCCTCAGTGTGCACTTCTACAGGGTCAAGGGAATAAAGCGCAAAATCTCAAGGCAGCTTAGCTCTCCTTTCTCCCTCAATCTCAGATGCTCAAGCACACCTTGCAAGTCTTAGGACGAAGCAAGCCTATACTTCTCCAAACGTTGCCTTGTAACGGCTTCTGCTGCTGCTCAAGTGACCTCCATCCAAAAGAACCACATCTTCCCAAATCTAAATATCACTTCCCAAGTCAGCACATATAATTTCAGGAAAAACTGATTCTGTGTATCATCAGAAGGCAAAAAAAGAAGGATGGGAAGGAGGAGGAAGAGAAAGAAGAGGAAGAAGAATAGGAAGAAGAGGAGGAGGAGGAGGAGGAAGAAGAAGAGAAGGAGGAGGAAGGAGAGAAGGAGGAGGGGGAAGAAGAAGAGAAGAAGGAGGAGGAGGAAGAAGAGGAGAAGGAGGAGGAAGAGGAAAAGGAGGAGGAGGAAGAGGAGGAGGAGGAAGAGGAGGATGAGGAAGAGGAGGAGGAAGAGGAAAAAAGAAACAAGGCTGATCCAGACATAATGCAAAGCAAAGGTCCCCAGCAAGCAACCTTGAGTGATACACAGGGCCAGAAGGCACGAGTACAATACACAGCAGAACATGTTCATACTCCTCACGGTCACGGACATCAAAACATACATCCATCTTCTCCAAACCCTTTCTACTCCATCATCTGGGGTAGACATGGAAGCAGAAGGTTCCATAATTCCCTGCAAAGAATAAGCCCCATGTGATTTGAATAACACAGAATTTTGGTTCAATTCTAGGCTCCTCCAACTCCTAGATGTGTGGTCCTAGCAACCTCCTAGGGAGGCCACTTTGCCTTGAATTGCTTCTTTGATGAATGAGGACTGAAAACATCTCCGTTGCAAACTTGTTACCGGGATTAAAGATTACAAAATTACAAATGGAAAGGTTCCTGGCAAATACTTTATGTTCTAGAAGTCTGCCAGGGGGTGATATTTGTGTAACCAACGGTAATTGGGAGCTAAAGAGAAGAGGTGATACAGGGCCCAAGACTATAATGTACTCCTTAGAATCAGGAACCTGGGCTGGCGGGGGTGGGGGTGGGGTAGCAAAGTACACAAAACCATAAAGTGCAGTTGTTGAGCAGTGCCTGGAAGACAAGTTCAGGTGTTTCTTTATGTATGGGATGACAATTAAAATCAGTGTGTCCTCATGGCAGGTCTTTGCAAAGCTGTATTTTAATATGGCACATGCTGGCAACACCTCCACAATGACCTGCCAGGCTCAAGTCACAAAGATTCAGCATAGATTTCTGACGTGTGCAAGTTTCCTGCAGAGCCGTGCATGTGGGCCTTTCCCCACTTTCATACATGTCCTTTCAATGACTTCTTTATTTGAAGGACTCCACGGATATTAGAAAAGTATGTGTTGCATGCATGTGGATCTGTCAACCTGTCTGTGCATGCATGTAAGCATACAAACAATAACATGGTCCCAGAAGTTACATGAATTTCCCATCCTTGGCATCATTTCTGATTCACGCCAGATGTACTGTTTTTCAGTGTGGTTTTGCACACTCATGGTGCTAATTCCAAGATTAGTGATAAAGAACATGAAAAACACACATTAGGGAGTAACTTTTCCAAATGATTCACCTGGAAGGAAACCTTCTGCCTAGATAATTACTAAAACTTAGCCTCTGTCACATTGGAGATGGTAGGAAGTGGTCTCCTTTAACCATGTTGGGGTATTTTCTCTCAGTTACTGTTACACATTGTTACCCTTGGGCACACACTTCCTCTGCTTCTTCTCATCCCCATTTCCCCAGTGACGTCTGAAGTTCTCTCTTCTGATCACCATTCTGTCTAAGCTGGTAGAGAATAGCATGTTTCATGCCATAAAATGGTATGACAAGCCTTGGGAAATACTTAGTAAATGAGTATTTTGATGATGCCCAGTGCCAATAAAGCCAAGAGCGTGCTTTGCTGGAATTGGCATTTTGCTGCCCAAAGCCTATGTCAATAATCCTTCCATTGTATTGAGGTCACACAGAAGCAGGTGGGCTGGCTCTCTGCCACCTGGCCTGGCTCACGGGGTAGGATAGCTCCCATGTGGGATTTACATCCACTTTCCTTTCCTCCTCAGCAATGGGGCAATGTTCTGTCTCTGATCTCTCCTCCTGGTCAACCCAGCTCCCCAACATTAGCCGGATCCTTTTGAAGTCCCTAAACACTAAAGAAGCAGGCCATGGCACTCCAGGCACAGTCACGAAGCCGCACCGGATGTTGTCATTTCCCACTGCTGTCCTCACCCTGGAGCCTTGTGCTTTATAGATCAAGGGCGGGGAACAAGGACAGAGCCAGGAGAGAGCTGAGTCTTCAGTAGAACACATCTGTGATAACAGGAAGACCGGTGATTCCAAGGAGTGTGACACCCCCTATCCTAAACCATCTCAGGATATACACAGGCTCTCCACCTTCACCTTTCTCTTTCCAGTCCTTTTCCTTGTTCCTCTTTCCCAACATGTGGCCTTGACTCAGGTCACAAACCCTGAGACATGTACCCTGAATGAGTCCAGATCACTAAAATTCACAGCCAGGTCCCTACAAAGCCTCCTACCCACGAAGGGCACAGTGGGGAGGCTGCAAAGTTGCTTTCTTCATGCTCGTCCCACTGAGCATGACTGAATATGGAAAGCAAGCCTACTAGGAATAGACTGTGAACAAAGGATAACTACCATAAGAAAGCCTAGAGGGCTTTTCTGGTAGAACATCCTGCCTTCTGAACCTTCCCATGGACTCTCAGGCCTAAACAAGGTGCCCCTCTGGCTCCCACAGCACCTAGTCCTTCCGTGCTCTGTAGCCAAGAAGAAATACTGTAGCCATGTTTACCTTCTCTTAGGAAGTACTTGATTCCCCAACCAAAATGTATTTACCTATCTCCTGACACACACTACTTGTTATCCAATAAATATTCATTTGATTAATGATAGTCCCAAGTTGATTCATCTTTTCCTGTTAGTGACAACTAAGTTCAAGTTTCTCTATCCCAGGTAAGCCTTTCCTGATGACAGGCAGAGAATGTTGGAGCAAGAAAGACCCACAGCCTCTCAAAGACTTATTCATGGCTCCTTTTATACTGCTTGTCTCCCTGTCTGACCATGAGTTCTTCCATGGCTGATTCATGGCCTTTCCCTGCATGGCCCATCCATCCAAACACATCCCAGTACGCAATTGTGGTAGAGCAATGGTGACAACAGCCTTTTCTGTCTTCACCACCTCTGGTGCAGAATTAGTAGCACTCAATAATAAATATGACAATGCTTAGCATTTGAAAAATGCTACACAAAATTTCAAGGCACTTTTAAGAACATTATCTCTAATGAGATAATGCTTCTCACAGAAGTCTGTAGTTAAGTAGGTGTAATTAGCCCTAAGTAACACATGGAAACTGAGGCTCAGGAGGTTAAGAGGCCTGCCCTGGGGCACAGAGCCAGGTCAGCACTTCTCTTCCTGTTAGCACTTTCCTCTGCAATTTGGGGCCTCTCCAGTCTCCTTAAAGCACCATTAGCAAGAAACGATCATTAAGCAAATTGAGGAAAGAAAGAGAAATGCCAGGAAACTCATGCTTCCCACCAAACCACTCGCTTGGTCATACCTGACCTCCACATCACTGTGAGTGAAACTCTGGTTCTCCTCATAAAACTGGGAAGCACACAGGCCAGTGCATGCTATATCTTTTATAACTGGATGCCCCTGGCCCAGGGACTAGAACATAACAGATGCCCAATTTAGTGACACTTGGCCAGTGAATGATGAAAAACAAGTGTGATAAAGTGAATAAACCTGAAATAAACGGTATACTGTAACCATGGATATCACAAAGAGGAGACCTCAAAACTAAAAAGCACACGGAACAATTAAAGATCCGGTTTTCATTTATACAATTATAAACGGCAAAGAAAGAGTTGGGGATAGGAATGCCCTCCCCCTCTAGCCATATGGATGGCAGCCAAGGGCAACCAGACACACAGATACCTGGAGGTCCCCTTGTTAATCAGGCAAATGGTCTAGGTTACCAAAACCCAGTGTACAGAAGTGGTAATTCTCATCCCAAAGGACACCTCCATGTCCCTCTCCATTGGGGCACATTTTCTAAGACTATCTTCCCTTCTAGAAAGGACAGGGTGCTCACTCAGTGAGATCTACTCAGGCCTGCTGGCAGCCACAGAAGCACTCTCTTGGAAAGCGAAGGGTCCTACGGTCACTCAGTTTTTGAAGCTTCTTCTAACCCCATTGGGACACCTGCTCCTTTGGAGGTTGGTGGCAGCTAACTAACCACCATCCCCTCCCTTGGAAGAAACTCCAGACGCCTCATCAGGGCCAAGGTACCTCTGCCCAAGCTCAAGTCCTCCTTTACCTGACTCTGAGTGTGATAAATACTGTGAGTCTCTCTCACCACAGAGTCGTTGTCCTGCTGTGCTCTGCACACAGGATCTTCTACAGGTTGTTGTCCATTTGGCTCCTTCTCATTCCTATGTCTCTGCTCCTGCTCACGTGACACCTCCACAGGGATACCCCCACCCCCACCCCCACTATGCTTACCCCCTACTTACCCTATCTGGAGCTCTCTCTTTGTCTCTTTTACCTCCTCCTTCTTCGTGCTGTGCTGTCTATGATGCCCTGAGCCTACCTTATTTACGGCTCTGCCTACTGGGTTTCTGGCAACATCACCAAACAAGGTTCCATAAGGATCTTGTGTCAGGCAGGAGGTTAGCTCTGGGGACTATCCAACGGGCCTCCCAATAAAAGACTACAGAATGATAGGTGGTCCTGCTCAAGATCCTAAATCAGAATATAAACATAATGGTGGTGCCTGAATGGTGGTCAAGGTGTAAAGATAGTCACAACAATCCACTCTAGATGGGCCAGCTCAGGGCCTCAAAAACAGGATGTAAGGGGCAACGAGTGATCCTGGCCCATAATAGCTAGGTCAAATTAGAGCGACTTCAAGACTTCCTAGTCAGGGCAGTATGCACAGAGTGCCCCTGCCCTTTCCCAAGTAGATACTTCAACTTTAAGAATGCTTAAGTCTCTATACATATTCTTGCATCTTTATATATTTACTTAGAATTCTGTATAGAATGGGCTTCCCAGAAAAACACCATTCTTTTCCTAGAAGTGCCTATGCTGAGAGAGACACAGGGGACAGGGTAACAGGAGGAAAGATAAAAGCACCCAGCTAGGATAGCTGCTCAATTCAGCATACTCTGCCTACAGAGTGCATCCTTACTAGCTCTAAGTGATCTTGACTCCTTACTCACTCCTGTGTCTCTTCTGAATTCTTCTCTTTCAGAAGCACAAGAATCAAGCCTGCTATTGGGATAGCGACCAGAGGAAACTAGAGACTTCCCCATGATGCTGGCCAGCCTTCTTTGTGCAACTTTGTATTCCCAGCACATTCCTGGAACACAGCTGCCATCCAATAAGTGTTTGAATCAATGTGTACAAGGATACGCCAGTATCTTGTCAGCAGGCTTGTTCACCAGAAAAGGAAGCACAGATGTCCAAAATATCTAAGAACCACTTAACCATACTCTACTGGACACACAGAAGGCAAATGCTAGCCTGAGGCCAGTCAGCAAGGTGAGGGACAAGGAAGGATCCCAGAAGTATCTGATAGTGATACTAAAATCATAAGGCCCATCAGACTTAACCTCCCTGGAGAAGTGTCCTCTCAGCCCATACCATCCCAACGACAGCACAGCCATGGCTGGGCAGTCACTACTGAGGTCCCTACTGCTTCCAGGCACTGCACTAGGCTCTGTGTACATGTGATCCCTGCTCCCACTTCCTGTGAGCAGATGCTGAACTGTGTCCCTCAGAAAGGTCTATTTATGATCCCATTCTTAAGCCTGGGAACGTGACTTTATTTGAAAATAGTCTTTGCAGATGGATCAGGATGAAAATGAAGTTATTCTGGAATGTAGTGGGTCAGCCCAGATCCACATTCATCGGGCGAGAACTAAGCTGGATCCAAAAAGAAATAAGAAATATACTGGATGGGCTCTCCAGCCGCACAGTGAGGGACAGTCACTCCAGCCTGCGCACCTACAAAAGTACTTCTCCAACTGGAGCAGTCCAGCCAGCTCTGAAGCAAGCAGGTGACAGCGGCACTGCTCTGCATCCATCCTAGAAAGGTCAGAAACTAAATTTGGAACCTAGCTTTTCGTTCTTTTACAACTCTAAGTTGTCTTGAGGCTAAGGGAAAAGGTTCACAGAGGAATGTGCCAGAAAAACAGAGTGAAAATTCCAAAGACGGAATATCCACGGAGCTCTAATGGGAGCAGCAAGCATAGCTGCCAGTCGTCCTGCATCTTTCCCGGCATCCCTACACATCCTCCCACTCGACGGGCCACAGCTCACTGAGTTAGTACCTGCATTTCACAGCTAAGACATCTCTGCTCTAAGGCAGTATAGTGACAAGGCCTAACTGGTAGTCAGTGGCAGAGGTGGGAGACACCCCAGACAATAACAACCTGTTCAACTTTCTCAGCTCAGTGGTGTTTCCACAAAACCCTGGACTGCTCAAGCGTCTTCAGCAAAGCCTTACTGCACAAGAGGACTTGGGAGGAGCCCTCTTAGACCTTGAAAGGTCGGGAAGGGATGCCCTTAGGATGGATGCCTACAACTGGATGCCCTTGCAGTCTCCTACCTGATGTTCCCAGCCCTACCATCACACAAGTACTGACAGGTCCCAAGAGGGCCTGGAGCTTTCAGATGTAGCTTTCTAGCATATTCTCTCTCTCTCTCTCTCTCTCTCTCTCTCTCTCTCTCTCTCTCTCTCTCTTTTCCTCTCTCCCTCTCTCTCCCTCCCCCCTCCTCCCCTCCTTCCCTCTCTCTCTTTCTCTCTCTCCTTCTCTCTCTCTCCTACCCACTTCCCACCCCCACCCCTACCCCTGGTTGTAATCCTGCCTCAAGAAGTCTGCCCCTCACTCCAAAATATAGTCTCTACTTCAGAAAAATCCTAGAGCCCTGTGTGACTAAGGACCTCAGCTAATATGAGTCTCGCTGATCCAGGGGAAAGTCAGGACTCAAAGCCACACACACTTCTCAGAAGCGAGAGGATGATCTGCTCCCTCCTGTGGCAGACAAGTGAGAGTTTCAAATAGCCTGACCCCAGGACAGTCAGAGACACAGCACACCCTTAGGACTCCACTCCTGATAGGAACCGCAGCTCCTCCTTTGGTGGCCCTGGTGAAAGACGACCGTGTACATGGTACACTCACTAGTCGCAGGCTCCAAAAAAAGCACCGTTTTCCCAAGGAGATCCACTCCCTCCCACACCTCAGAGAGGTCATGCCACACAACAGTTAAGGATACAGACTCAGGAGCCATCTGCTCAAATGGGACCTCAAAAATACTGCTTTGATTCCCAGCCTGTGACCTCAGGCTGGTGAGCTTGTGTCCCTGTGCTTCTCCTTCATCTTTAAAAGAGGATGACTATGGTAAATAATGTACACATACTGTATGTCAGTAAAAATATAAATAAGTAAGTAGAGGGATGCTTGTAACTCTAACAGAAGTCTGGTGGAGTTGCTGAAAAGACTAAATGAGTTAACACATGTCGTGTACTCCAAACGGTGCCAACAGTGTACGTGCCGACATTAAAGTTGTCAGGAGGCAGGGATCCAAGTGCCTCAGTCACACAGGAACCAGTGAGAACAGGGGGAGCATTGGGGGAAAGGCACTGAGAAGCCAAAATCAGTGCTGCCGAGTCCCCAGGGCTAACATGGCTCATTCAAATGAAAGCTGGACATCAGCATCTACCCACCTTCCTTTGCTTTGCACATAGCTAACAAGGACCATGTAATTAAACTTCCTGAGTCCACAGGAGAAGAGCAGCAGGGGAAGATGGTAGGAACGGGAGCAATGGACCTAAAACCTTTCACACTATGACACACTTCAAAGGCACACTGCCAGTTGCCCTCTCTCCACAGTATTCCTGCAGGTCTAAAAGCTGCGTTTCTCAGTGATGGTGGGGTCCCCAAAAAGAGAATAAAATTACATTCACTAGCCTCTGATGAAGCCAGGGATTTCTGTTTTATATTCCAGAAGGGCTTTTTTTTTCATAAAAATATAAGTCCAAAGGAGTGTGGTACCTAAGGAAAGGTTCCATCACAGGAGAAGTCAACAATGTAGTATTTCTCTTAGAATGGATGAGGATGAGGAAGGATGACTGAAAGATGAATATGGATGGAAACAGAGCAAGAGTCATCACGTTTAGATTTCAAATTATCTCCTTCTGTGTGTCTATCCATGGGCAAATGCAAGGTAGGCACCGCCTGCTCCCTCTGAAATATTTAGTGTGCAAACACTGAGTCGAACAATAGCCTAGGCACCCTGAGGGTTGATTAACCACACATCTTTCTCGCCACCCAGTTGAACTGTCAGGCTCTCAACTAGCAATCTAAAGCTCTCTGCTGGATTTTCCTGCCCTTGTCTTACCAGGTCTCAGACCAAACCCAGCCATATTCTTCTGATGCACAGTCCTTGGGCTAAGCACCTAACCTATGGTTTAAACCTCTATGCTTCGAAATTAATCTTGGCGATAAAAATCACTAAGAAATTTTCTGAGGAATCCATTCCTCCTCAAGATATAGTGACAGTGAGAGCCTCCACCTCCTCTGCCTAATCCAGGATTGGGAGTTCCAAAAGCCATGAGGACACAGACACCTGAGGCCCAGTGGATAAGAACACAGACAAGCAGACACACAGCATCTACATATCCTATTATCATTTTGCACTAACCTTCCATGGGCAAATAATTTATACTCTCTCTGTGTTAGTAGAATCAATAAAATGGAGTAACAATCATTGCTAGCCCACATCATCACTATGGTGTCTAAACATATTTTTGTCCAGAAGCATATAAGAAAGTAACTGTACATACAAATGCACAGTAGCACTGGAGGCCCAAGGAGAAAAGGCTGCTTCTTCATAGGCAGGAGAGTACACTCTACCTCTAGCCTGAATAGAGACCCAACTTTCCAAGTCACACAAAGCACAAGATTAATCCAGTTTGACTGGCCAATGACCTGGCTAAGGAACATCCCCTCAGGACAGTGGATGAGAGTGAGTGGGAGGAATAATTATTATCTTAATGAGATAACATGTTTTTCCTTCCAAGAATCTTTGCTTTCTGCATAGTCACTGTTTTCTTGTTTGTTTGTTTGTTCGTTTGTTTTTAAAGTCAGTGCTTCTCTGTGTAGCCTTGGCTGTCATGGAAAGCACCGTGTAGACCAGCCTGGCTTTGAACTCCTGGAGATCCTCCTGCCTCTTGCATAGTCACTATGCAACTAACTTGAGTCTCTATTAGTTCTGTCCTTTCCGAGTCTAGAGTCAGAGCTCTTCCTTTTCCTTCCTTCCTGTCTCTTCCAGGTGTTGTCCAGTGCTTAAGTATGCTTTCTATAGACTGGGAACTTTCCATCCTTCCTCTAAAGCTAAGCCCTGCCCCTTTGCCATGTGGCTGTTTGCTGAACCTCCACGTGGAAATGGAAATTGGAAGGTCATGGCTTGCTCTCTTCCTCCTGTCCACCTCCCTCCCCTGGAGAGCCACTGAAATTTACAGCTTTCCTTGCCTGTGGTTTCCTTTCAAACCCTAATAAAATTATCTTCGGTTTTCCTTCCGAGTAGTTCTTAAATTCTTTAATTCAGGAGACTAAAGACCCCGAGAAGGGATCTCAATTTCTCTATTATCATGTGGCATTCAATGTGGAGCACCCCAAAGTTTCTGACAACAGAAATTTGTCAGCTGTATCTGTGGCTATTGTGTTAAATAAAGCAGAAGATTGGGACCGTGGCTCAGGAATAGGCTACTTGCCTCATAGGCATAAGACCCTGTGTTTCCTTCTCAGTATCCCCACTATACACACACACACACACACACACACACACATACACCTACATACACACATATACATACACATACATACACACACTCACACATACATATACACTCAGACACAAATGCACATACACATTCACATAAACTTGTATACATACACACACTCACACATATTCATACACATACATACACACATTCAACACACATATACTCACACACATATACTCACACATACATACAACACTCACACACACACACACACACACAATTTCAGACAGGCTCAGTGAAATCCTATAACAATTTGTTCAACTTCATTTAACTTCAAATGCATAGAGTTTGCTCTTGAAAAACGACAAGTTTGACCTTGTCTTGGTTTGGTTGGCTTTTTAAAAATATCTGCTAATACTGTCATAGTTTCATCTTTGCAACATTTTCTCAGACAATGGAGCAAAGGGTCCATGCTACATTTTGTTCCAGCTTTAGCTCAAATTCTCTTTCTGCCACTTGTTCATCAAGTCTCTTCTATATGCCTTCATTTCCTCATCCACACAGAGAGAAGTACAAAGCCTGGTGGCATTCAGTCATTTGGTCATTAACTCAACAGCCATTTATCAAAAGCCAGGCGCGTGCCAGTCACTGGGGATCCAGGCTTCAGCAAGATGAACTAAATCCCTACTGTAAGTAGACAAATAATAAAAATTGCCATGTGTCACTGGGGGATTATGAGTAGTATATGCAAATCCCTGGCACCTGAAGGAGATACAATAAAGGTGTTACATTCTCTCTGCCAGAAAAGACAGTTAAGTGCTTGACCTCAGGCCACACTGAAGGTCTCTCCCAGGTCAGTGCCCGAGTCCTAAGCAGCACAGCTCCGATTCAGACTCTGTTCATACCCACTTCCCAGTTTTGCTGCTGTCTGTCTGTCTGTCTGTTTTGAGGAGGGTCTGTTTGTCTGTCTGTCTGTCTGTCTGTCTGTCTGTCTGTCTGTCTGTCTGTTTTGAGGAAGTCTTGTTCTCTAAAAGTCCTTTCATGTGTATTGGCCTAAAATCAGGCTGCCCTCCTCAATCCTGGGCTGACTCTCCACGAATGAAGAGGTATGCAGAGACAAACAGCGGAGAAAAGCTCATTACTGCACCTGTGCAGTATAGACATCACAGCCCTCATAGACTTACAAATGGCGTCCGCTGAATTGGGATGACACACAGATGGCAGCACTGAAGCCCAGTTTGTCATGCCGCTGTTGTAGCTATGCAAACACAAAACCACCTCACTCTCTGTCGAACCTGACTCTGGAAGTAACTGCAGCTCACTAAGAGGAGTGTAGAGAAACCCACGCGCGCATTGCATTGTTAGTCATTCCTCAGACTTGGCCAGCAGGACTCACACTCACCTTGGGACTTGGGGCCGTCCAAATGCAGGCCAGTCTTCAACCTAGTGGTATTCAAGGATAGGGATACATGGAGAGCCTGAGGTGACTGACTAATGGCAGTGGGAGGGGGACTGAGGTCCACAGGACTGTCCCCCCAAGGCTCCCTTCTATGCATCAGAATACCCAGGTTAGTGGCCCAGAAGCTGACTTCTGACCACCTCTGAATCCTTCTGAAGCAGACACCAACCTGGAGAACTACAGACTCCCAGAACCTCAGGGAAGGTCTTTAGTTCTAAGGGACAGAGTGTTAGCTGGCACATGACACCAGGACATGGATGGCTCCCTGCTTCTCACACAGCAGGTCATTTAACCTTCACAACAGGTCAGGGTGCAATTTCCTCACCCCAATTCTACAATAGTGTCACAAGCTTCTCATTCCAAACTCTGGAGAAGAAAGGCCAGGCTCACAGTCTCCCTCTTTCTCTCCCTAATGGTGCTTGGAGCCGGGCTCCTACTTAGAAAGGACATGGTACATGTCCTGTGCAAAGAGTCAAATGCCAGCACATCTTCTTAACATTCAAACACCAGCCAAGTCTTTGTGAACTTCAGAGTTCAGGGAGAGTCAGACATTCTGCTCACACAATAGGTTCTCTCAGCTGGCAGAGGCTGTTCACCAGGTACCAGAGAATTTACCTACAGAGGAACAGCTGTCGGCAGGTGGGGCTCACAGTGGCGGTGCTATAAATGATGTACTTCGTGGTGGGTGGCATGGTCAACACCAGGACAATGATGGGTAAAGAAGAAAATATCATGTCGGTGGCCAGGTCGGCCTCACTGTACTTCACTGGTATCAAGAAAAGACAACCAAGATGTTGTAAGGGTAACACTGTATCCTAGATACAGCCTATGAGGCATAAACTTATTTAAATGAAGGAATCACCTTAAAAACAAAAATACAACTCTACTTTTGATTGCCTTTCATTTGTTAACAAAAGTAAGCAAAGCCTGAGAAACAGGGATGGATAGATGGAAGCTGATAGAACTGTAAGAGAAACGGTGAACAGGAGCAGGCGCGCATGTGAGTTTACAGGTTCTGTGCTGGGGGAACATGCTTTTGCTAAATAGGTTGCTCTTGCACCCAGCAGAGTGGGAAGCCTCTCGGCAGCTGACATGCGTCATCTTTCTGTTTGGATCCTTAGAGAGACCTGTGGGTAGACAGAAGCCAACTGTGTAGGGAGCTGAAGGTGGAGTCACACACACAATAGAGAACATTCTTGAACACTGTTCACAAAGAGCAAGGCATGGCCCCCGTTCTTCAAAATCAATAAGGAAAACTGTTCATAACGCAGGCTCCATGGACCCTACTCCAGACTCACAGAATCAGGGTAGGTTGGGGAACATATGTCTCCCCAGGAGAATTTGAGAACCGTGGCTTCAGACACATCGCTGTCTCTCACTGAGTATCCAGTTTGAATTTATTCTGCAAGTTCTAGTTGTAGAATATTGTGTGGTTGAAAACAAAATGCCACCCCCCCCACAGCATCTCCTGAAGCTAACTACCCGAACAACAAGTTCAATATTGATTCCTTATTACTACCTCTCGGGTCTCAATTTCACACAGAGGCAGATGCTGAGGCGGGGCGGCTTACCCGTCCACTGATGCACTGGTCTAAGAACAGCTATGAATCCTGTGCCTAACCACAGCTGCTTCTAAAGTTCCTTCAAGTTGAGGGATGGGACCAGAGCTCCAAAGGAGGGCAGCAGGGAGAGAGGCAAACACTTTGAAGAGCTAGAGTTGATGGAAGGCTCCCCTGCTTGGGAATGACACTTTGGCTTATAATATTTTGACATAGGAAAGATTTCTTTATTTTAAGAAACAAGGTCATATCTCCATTGGCTGCATGGACTACAACAAACGCATTCTACATACTGACTGGAGCCATGTCACCATTCAGTATTTGGTGTCTATCTCTGGGACCTTTGGAAGCCATCCCCAGTACTTGGCCTGGCACGAGCCATGAGACACTGAAGGACCTCACCCCATACACACATATACAGAACACTTTCCCCCACTACAGCTCGGCAGCTACTTGCTGAGAAAACTGTGTAACTCTAAAATCTGCATCTAAACCAGTAGTTCTTAATGCTTCTATGCTTTAATACAGTCCCTCATGTTGTGATGACCCTGGCCATAAAATGACTTCATTGCTACTTCAGAACTGTAAATTTGGTACTGTTGTGAATAGTGATGTAAATATTTGATATGCAGAATATCCTGTATGCAACCCCCCAAAGTGGTCATGACCCGTAAGTTGAGAGACTTCAATCTCTTTGGAAATGTCAAAGGTTCGATAGAAAAAGGATTCCCCACTTAACAACATCAGCAGCCATGGTTGAAGTCACAACTACAGGAAGGAGAGTCCCATAACATTCCTGCTTCTCCTAAACCAATCCATCCAAGAGCCCACTCTCAGCTAAGTAGAAGGCACCAGTGACAGAGGAAGATGGTGGGCTTCGTGACCAAACATACTGTGGGAAAATCACATGAAGACTACCAATGTCTTGGCCTGGGCAGGAGAGAGTGGAGATTTCTCTCCAGGCTTTGCTGGAGCTCTCCAGGCAGCCCCAGCTCTGCCAAGTGCATTCCAGAGCTTGCCTCACATGCCCAGACCAGCACAGGCCTTTGCATTTGCAGTGACTTCACACTCAGTCAAAAGTAAACACACTCTCCGCTTTTTCCATGGACAAATACTAACCCCAAATTGCCAGGGTTGGCCTCTCTTAAATCCAAATGGAAAGCCACCTTTCCCAAGAAAATAAAGCCATTTTTAACTCAATGATAACCTCCTGGCCACAAAAGAAAACTTTGCTAAGAGCTTCCTAGAAATTATTTATCATGCAATCATGCTATGATCAAGCAGGCAAAGACTAACAGTGGAACAATGGCACTCAAAATACTCGCAACTGATGATCCAAAGCTGCTCGCTCTAGCAAACACCTGCACTCGAGATTCAAGCGGTACATCTGTAGCACACACTGCTTATAAGACCCACCGCTCGCACACTCATACATGCACATACAGCTCACAGCCGCCTGATTGGAGTATTCTTCTAAAAGCAGTCTGTGATAAGGCAGGTGCCAATTTGAATAAAAAGCAAAATGGCCCAGAAGATCTGAGTAGTGTCAAACTTTGGCACCTGTCAAACATATATCTCGCGTCTCTCCCACCTTGCACTCTGAGTCTATGTCCTAAATTCAAATTCTAACAAATAAGAAGACATGCAGAGGCTCGAGACTTACCAGGTTGGAGTTGGTGGCGTTGGAGTCGTCTTCCGGAAAGGGAATATAGATTGCTAAGGCCACGCAATTGGCAAAAATAGTGAGTAAAATAATGATTTCAAATGGTCTGAGAAAGGAGTTAAGGAAATCGATGCCACTGTTAACACAAGTGAAACAAACATACGTCTATATATATTTTTTTTTAAATGAATCAAGGATTCTTAAGAATTCTGTTTAAACAATGCATTCCAAGCCCCTTGTATTTTGAAGAGAAACATATGCCTTTTAAGTGCTTCGAGTGGACCCCCGCCAAAATTTTTTCCTAATATGTCAAGAGCAGTGGAGGCCAGTCGCGTGCCAGAGTAAACACAGATTTCTAAATAACTTCTTCTCCTCTTTTATTTAGATTACACTTGATTTCATTTCCCCTCATGTGGGCTTGGGGTAAAGAGCCCTGTCTGCCCCAGGAAGGATTCCCCACAGGACCCCATTTCCACGTGGTTCATGAACTGTCACCAATAGACCCACACACAGAAGGAAGGAAAAATGGAGTGGGGTTTTAAACAAGTGGCCCTTCATGGAAATCTACAGATTTTGCTTTTCAGTTTATGGAAGCAAAGTGAGAGTGTTTTACCTCCCTGGGGTTTAGAACTCCGCAAAGCCAGGTAGGATGTGTGCTGTGGTTTCAGAGGTAGGGACTGTATCCCCTTGCCAGTTCAGCTCTGTATAGGACATGGTGATGGCCTGGGCTGTAGAGCATCAACCAAGGGTCCCCTCGCTAGTAAGAGTGTACTCTGATGTTCTCTTGCCATGACCACTTCATGCAAACACCAGGACAGGACACTGGGCAGTAAGCTAATGCAATAGCACTTCTCTACTGAGACCACACCACACCCACCACTGAAAGCAAGGAAGTGCCAATCTGTGCTCCCACAATCAAGTTCCTAGTCTCTTTCACAGAGCCTTTTCTAAATAGCCTCCTATTGCTATAATAAAACTCCATGACCAAAAGCAACTTGGAAAGGGAGAGGGTTTATTACAGTTTATAGCTGATAGCCTATCACAAAGGGAAGTCAAGACAGGAACTCAAGCCAGAAACCTGGAGGCAGGAACTGAAGCAGAGCTCACAGAAGATGCTGGTTACTGCCTTGGTCTTCATGGCTTGCTCAGCCTGCTTTCTTATACAACCCAGGACCACTTGCTCAAGGGTAGCACTGCCCACAGTGAGCTGGGTCCTCCCACACCAATCACTAATCGGGAAAATGCCCCCACAGACTTGCCTACAAGCCCATCTGACTGAGAAGTTCTTTTTATTGAGGTTTCCTTTTCCCAGATGACCTGAGCTTTGTGCTAAGTTGATAAAAGACTAACCGGCACAGAACCTAATGAGAGGAAGGAAGGGAATGGATGAAAATTACAGAGTAGAGAGACCAACTGTACTTGCAGAAGAAACCAACTCTGAATCATGAAGAGACCCTAGAGATTATCTAGTCAAAATCTTTGAGGCCCCAAAGAAGCTAAGAAACATCCTCAAAGCCCTATAACAAGGCATACAGCACTGGAACCAGATCCCCTGACCACCATGTCCCGTGTTCACCTCATGCCACAGCCTTCAAGCTTGGATTCACGGGCCTGCTAGGCTGGGACACAAAGTTCTGCACCCAGTGGGGAGTCTGCATGACTGCTTTCACGATGGATCCCCAGCATCCCCGTGGCAGAGCTGAGGATACCTCCTCAGACGTACCATGTGTCTTGGTATCACAAGACGCCCTGTGAGAGAACATGACCAATTATGGCCATCATCATCACACCTGCCCAAGATTCCCAAGTGGCAAGAAGCAGAGCCAGATGCAGAGCCCAAGCATAGCAATAGTCTTACAGCCTGCCGCCCTGAGGTGGCCAGGATGCAATGGCAATGGAGACAGGAACTAGTGTTAGGGCAGTGGTGGCAAGTCTGGCATCCCTCCAGAGCCTTCATGTCCAGCTCTGTGATGACCATACACCCAAGCACCTGGAAAGAGACAGTAATCTCTTCCGCTAATGGAGGAAACTGAAACACGTGGAGTTGTGCTGGGCCTCAAGTCATCATGTTAACTGCTAGAGTGGGTCCCAGACCCAGAAAGTTGGTTACTAGGTCAGTTTCAGGACCACTTTGTGTTGATTTGCCTCAGGTGGCCATGAGGGCATTTCAGAAAACTAGTTCTCCCACATCTCCTCCTGCATCCCCTTCTTCTTCTGCACCATGCACCCAAGCTGCTCAGGACAGTGACTCTCATCCCAGGCTGCAAGGTTCCATTCTCATTGCGTGCTGCCCAATCAGGAAGGGGCACCAGAACTAGGCTTCATGAATATCTACTCATCAGGTGTCCTCACTGTCTGTACCAGTCAAGGAGCCAAGCTTGACATGTTTCGAGTGCAACCCCGACCTTCCCTGCTCCATGCACACAAACATAAAAGCAACCCATCCAGTGCTATACACTAAAGCACCAGGCTGATGCTGGAGGACACTGTATGCCAAGAGGACAAACAGGCAGACTGGGAGAGCTGAAGCCAGGATACAGAGGAGCACCCAGCAAGTCTGATGCACCCTGGCTATCTCCATCCTTTCAACTGCCCATCTGATGACAGCACCAGGCCCCACCTTTCTAAGAGCTGCTGAGTACATCAGTCTCTCTCCTTCCCTGTTCTAGGCAGTCTGGAGCTTGCATATAGCTAGTGCTATGGACTGCATTCCCTCCCTCTCCCCAGGTGGGAAGCACCTTCTCTCCGGAAGGTCAGTCACAGTAATCATGCAGTGAGGGCTGCAGATGCAGGTCCCTGTAGACCTACACTGGAGTTCACTTCCTAAGCATCAAGTTGATAGTTATCTCTATTCCTACGTAACCATCTATTCCCACCCAGCAATTTACTGTCTAGTACCATAAAGTAGCCGTCTCATCCTACCTGATAACAATCTTGTCCAACTAATAACTATCTGGTCCCACCTACTAACTGTCTAGTACCACTCAGTAACCATCCAACCTTGCCTAGCCCTCATCCACACTGTCAAGCACTGGAATGCTGAGAGTTTGGGAAGTACGTGGATTATGAATGTGGGGAATCTGGATTTAAAACCAACTTTGTCAACACCTGCTGTATGAACTAAAGGCGGGGGGTCTTTGGATCTCAGGGCCTCCCTGCTCTCTCCCTTCATAGTCGTTATCCCCAGAGTCCCACTTCTCTCCTCCTGTGGCTCTGAAGGCAGCCTGGTGGGACTCCTCAAGCTCAACTTCTCACCCATTCATGGACTATGTGCAGCTTTGTAGACTGGACATTTTGGCAGCAGCTTTTGCTTAGCACTGTATCCTATTATACTTACTCTTGGGAAAGGAACTCAGATATTCCAAGAAGGAATGTTCCTTGCTCCACAGAACTTTAGTTCCACCCTAGGTCATCCTCTTTTACCTTCCAATCACTTCCAAAGGTTTTTTTTTTTAATCTTCTCCTAGAAATTCACAAATAAAACTAAACACTCCATGTGGAAAAAAAGCATATCACCCCATCTAAATAAATTGGGGTTTTAAAAAGATAACACAGTAGTGAGTCTCAGGGTTCTAATACTGTCTATTCCAGGCCACATGACCGGGAAAGTTTGATGTGACTTATTCCATCCCTAGTAATTGTGAGGGCTGAGCGTTGATGTCTTATCCAATGTAACCCCATGATGCTCAGAAGTTAAGATGTGTGTCCATGGTGACAGTCCTTCAAAGACATGTTTTCTAAATTCCCCTCCACCCCGTTCTGTGTGTTCAGAGTAGATGCATGTTATTATAGACGATGCTTTTAATTTTGGCTATACCATAGCCTTGCCTGGAGAACTCCGTAGAATATCTGGGGACTAGTGGGACCTGTGGCACCTACAATTTGCTAAAACTTTCCAGGTGACTCCAATGTAATGCCCAGGCTGAGAACCTCTGGTCCTAAGTGCTAAGCCATGGGCTAGAGCCACTGACCACTATGTCGTCATGGCCCATTTACACTAGAAAGAGGTCAGGCTGTGAGCTGCCACAATGCAATGCCATAGGAAAGAAAGCTATGAAGAAGCAGCATGCAATAACAACAAATAACCCACACAAGCAGGTCCCAGGTGGCTTGAAAGCAAGTTTATATTCCACAGTGTCTTCTCTAAGGTCTCTTGTAGCAGGAGGAATCTGTCCCTTCTCTCAAACGCTCAGGAGTGAAAGTGTTTAGACTTAGAATCTGTCTGGATTTTGGAGTCTCTGCAGATTCATAATGAGAACGGGACCCAGGTTATATATACCTTACCCATACAGACAACACAAATTTTAGTGCCTGCATTTTGGCTGCAACCTGTCAAATAAGATCAAGTGGACAATTTTCCATCTATGGCATCATGTTGATACTATAAGAGCTTTAGATTTTAGAAGAATTCGTATTTCAGATTTTTGGTTCAGGGATGCTTGTAATACCAACCAATTCTGGAACCTTGTCCCGTGAGCTGGTGACTCATGTAGCCTAAGGGGGGAGTCTAGAATCCTGTCATTGAAACAGTAAGGATAAGATACCCATAACATCACCAGAGAGCCAGCCCCTAGGCACAGGCCCAAGGAACACCTTGGCCAGTCCACAGCATAAAGGATATTTCCATTCAACAATGCTTATGCATGCCCTCCTGATGGGGTTCTTCAGAGTCAGGCAGAGCAGAGCCCGGGGCGGCCGTGTGGCAGTTGTGCCCCCCTGCTTCTTGGGTTTCCCATACTGCTGCCGCTTCCGCTGTGTGGAACTGACGGTAGAGATGGTTGCGTTGCCAGCACTGCCCATGAGCTTGGCCTGCCGGGCCGCATCGATGGCTGCCTGCCAGGACAGTGCTGCCCCTGGAGTAGGGATGTGCTCAGGGGCGAGCCCTGCAGCTGCATTGGCGTTCATGTTGGCATGAGCTGGGCGTGGGCTCCCATAGTTGGAACCTGTGAGGAGAGAAAAGATAACAGTTACTATGGTGAATACAGGAGCATTGGGAACACATTTTGGATTCTAGACACAATTTTGGACAAAGAAAAATCTTTTTTTTCCCAAGCTATTGCAGGAACTTGGGAGGTGACATACAAAAACACCAATATGTATGCTCCAGGAAATACAGCCATAAAATCTATTCCAGGCCCTGCGTGACCTAGTTCATCCGGATAAACTTGGGCCTGTCACTCTCTTCTCTAGTCTCACTGACTTGACTTAAGCAGACAAGAGGTGAGAAGCGTATGTTCATAGCACTGAGCTAGTGACAAAGTATATGGTGAATGGTGAAATCAATGCAACTTCTGACCCTTAAAATACATATTCATAAGAGTGCTCAAATAAAAGGATATTCGTTTAGATGGAATGGGTAAAGAAGGAATGGAAGAAGATGAGGGTAAGATATAGGAATTAGGAGGAAGGAAATGTGAATGCATGAGCAGTCGGTCATCCCAGCCCCGGAACTGATGGTGCAAAGATACAGTACACCCCAGAGTGGGAAGCTGTAAGCTCTGTAGTGAGAGGGTTAGGCCAAAGTAAGCTCATATCCAGTGACGTAATCTGGGAGTTGAATCCCCCCCTCCAAGACTACATCAATATGGTTCCAGGGAGGCACTACTGGGGGGTCATAGAACATTTGTGGTCAGGTCTTCCTGGAGGCACTTTCTTCTATCACTCAGATGATTAATTTATTTTAGTGACTTAGCTACTTCTCAGTTAAGATGAATCCGTTACCTCTCTCATGCCATCCAAATGTCCCAACCAACATGCTTGCACAGTCCTCGACATGCTTGTTGGCTTCCAAAGTCTCTGTCCTCCCATCACAACAGCCTCAGAGATAGTAAAACTTCAACTATAAGCCAAATGACTGACATCAGTATCCAAGATGCTGACGACGGGGGTTCTGAGCCTTCCCTGGCACAACAGCAAATCGTATTGTGCATGGTAGATTATCATTTCCTCCCACAGACAAAGATGAAGGAACAAGAGAAATGCACAGACGCTGTGTACTTATTATCACCCACTGGATACCGAGGCTAGCACATCAGGCCTTCTTTGGCACCAGCTGTCATCAGTCACCTGTACAGCTGTTGGATGACATCTGTGGCGTTTGACTTTAGCCTCATTCCACAGATCCTGGTAAAGTGTCTCCATTGTGCCCACTACTCTGGTACACTCACCTCACTGCACACTCCTCTCATGCTCTCCCCTTCCTCTGCCCAGTGGCACCAGGCAGTTCCTGCACCTCACGAGCATAATATGTTTACCAGACCATCATCAGGCTTGTGAAGAACAAACCTCTCCCTGACGGAGAAGCCCCCTCTCTCACAGCCTATCACTGCTTGGCCTCCTTTCAATATATAGATGCTTAGTGTAGAGTAAGGAAGGCCCCAGAGGCTGGGGACATAGGCCCCAGAGCAGAGAGCTGAGAGCATGGGTTGGGATTAGCCAAGGCAGCTAAAGCAGAGCTGCTCGCCTAAGCAGCAAGATAAGTGCCTCCATTTAACACCCAAGAAAACAAAGGAGCATGTGACTCATCAAAGGTCACAAAATGAGACAATGGAAGATTTTGCTGCACTCGGGGCTCATGGTGAGCTGCCAGACTATATCCCTCCCTCCGCACCTCTTTCAACACTCCACACATGCACATGTGTGCGTACACAAGCATGCAGACACATGCACACACACCCCCTCCTGGACTTCTGGGTTGAGCAGAAAGTGGTGAATACCTCTATTTAATGACCAGCAACTCTAACACTAACACCTACAGTAACTTCCCAGGGTACCTCCCTGGCAACAGAGAATGAGAAGCATCCTTGTTTCTTTTCCTTACACCAAAGTGAGCAAGTCCAAAATGGCCCTGCATCCCATCTCTGCTTGTCAAACTGGGCTGGAACTTAACTCTTCCTGGCTCTGTTCTGTCTATTCTGTCTGTTGACTTTGTAGATTCTATTTGGCATTGACAATGTTTAGTGGTCACTGTTTTAGCTCCTGGACTTAGCTTCCTCCACTTCTATAAAAGCAGCCATGTTCCCTATTAAGCCCGGCACACCCCGGTTCCTTATCCACATCATTTCATCGCTTTCATTTCTCTCAGATCAGTTTCCGGTTCACAAAACAAGCAGTGCCAGGGCTTTGGGGTAACTCTTGAGAAGAAGGCAGAGAGCCCCAGAGTGAAAACTAGCAAGGGGTCCCTGGGCACCGTGGGCATAAGCTAGGTCAGGAGGCACTTGGATGGACTCCTAAGCACTCTCATACTCCATACTGAGACCCATTCCCAGAACACAAGGATACCTTTAGAGCATACCATTAAGAGGCCTGAGTGTACAGAGAAATAGAATATCACCTCCTCCTTTGCCTGGGGATAACAATACAGCTATCTTAGAAGACCACTATAGCCTTTGAGTAATAAAGGGTGGTCCCACCATAAATGGCCACATGCAGGAAAGAGAGAAATGTATTCTCCAAGGTTAGTCTCCATGATGGATACACTTTAAGGTCACTGTGGCCTTGGTTTCTCCAAGTCACTTGCCCATCCCAACCTGAGGTTCTAGGAGAGCCTAAAGGACAGCTGCAATGAGGAGTACAACTGTCCATGCGTCCTAGGAGTAGGGAACTTCCATCTCTGTAGCAAGGATTCTGAACCCAGAGTAATGCCATGAAGGTAGGACAGCCCTACATTGTTTCTCTGATGCTTTTTTGTTAGCACAAAATCACCACCCAATGCAAAGACCAATTTTCAAATTATAAGGCTGATTCAACGCTTTGCCTCCTGGCTGCCAATTGAACTGACGCCACCAGCTAAGTCTGATCTGGCTCCAGACTTACTGGGCTATATCCCCTGATGCTTTCATGCCCAAGAGAACCCCAGAATTGCAGCTCAGCCGACCAGACCACATGGAAATCTGTCAGACCTCCACAGCACCGACCTCTTCCAGACATAAGAAAAATGATTCCTGTTTGTCCAGTGGCTGGGCTCCCTTGAAGACAGCAGCATCCCTGCCTACTTCACAAAGGTGTTAACTCTTCTCAGAAGAGCAAGGACACAGCAGGGCCCCAGCACAGACCCATTAGTCACGCTGCCCTACAAGGTCCCAGAGAGAAGTCCCAGGCGGAGAACGGATACATGCTTCTTCGCTGTCAATGAGTAGCTCGGTGCTGCACATCTCCACAGTCAGGAGCATGTCCATAATGACACAGTGGTTTTTAAATTCTCCCTCTCAGAGGATGCTCTACATCTATTGCTGGTGACGATAATGATAATGATGTTCTGAGAAGCAAGACTGCTGCCACAGTTTGCATCATAAGTATCCCCTAATGCTTCACGCACTGTCCTCATTACATGAGGGGGTCAAATCTTCAAGAGGTGGATCTGATGAGAAGAACTTGGGTTGCTGGAGATAGGGCCTTGAGGAAATATTGTAGCCCCCCAGCCATCATGAAATCAAAGGTCGGCATAAGCCATACTACCTGACCATAACATAATGTCCCCCACAGATCCAAAAGCAATGAGCCAACGGACCACAGATTGACTCTTCTACACTGTGAGACAAAGTAAACTGTTGCTTCTTACATGCTGTGGCCTCTGGTGTGGTAGAGTCTTAGTGACAGAGAGCCAACTGACACAAGATAGGCCGCAGGTAAACATTAAACGTTTACCTCACGAAGTCTGTCTAGCTACACCTTAAGCACTGTGTCCTTCCCCTTACTCTGCGGATAGAAGAGGAGCTCTGAGGAGAGAGACCAGCGCTCTCTGCCTCCCATGCACTGCTCCAGTCCAGGCCACCATTCACTTCCTGCTGTGGGAATCCCTGAGATCTCTCTTATTTCCAGGTTTCCCCCTCTCCAACCCAAGCCTCACTCACAAGCAGTCACGGTGATCTTTTAGGAAACACAAACACTAAATCAGGCCCTGTCATTCTCTTATATCAATCATCTTCAAACCTGTTATGTTTCTTGAAACCTGTGTATGCCAGCTCAGGCCAACTTGCCTGGGCTTATTACATCTGGTCTCCTTTTGTCCCTCAAACATGTCCTGTTCTTGTCAGCGACGGTGCGTTTCTGTGCACTTAGAATCCTCTTCCCTCTGCTCCTTGCTTCATGCTTTCTGTTTATATTCTAAGCCTGGCTTTAAACAATTCTGTCTTAAAACTTCTATTCCCCCAGAACCAGGCAAGACTTACAGTGGAGGGATTGGGACACCAACCCAACCACACAACTGTCAACCTATACTCGGTCCTGCCAGCATATTCTGGAGTAAAGGTGGAGTAAAGGAAATTGTGAGAGTGGCTCATCAATGACAGGTCTAGCTTGAGATCCACATCATGAGAGAAATCCTACCCCTGACACTGCCTGAAGAACCAGAAACCAAAGGCCAAATGGCCCAGGGACATAAGATAGAACTAAACACACCTGGGATAAAAAGAAGTAAAGAAATTATTTTTGTCTGGCATAATCACCACCAGAGAGGCTTCATTCAGCAACCGACAGCAACAGATACAGAGACCCATAGTCAAACATTAGGCAGAACTCAGTGAATCCTGCAGAAGAAGCGGGGAAGGATTGTAGGAGGCAAACGGGTCAAGGACACCACAAGAAAACCCACAGAATCGACAAACTGGATTCACAGGCGCTCACTGAGACTAACCAACAAGCATGGAGCCTACATGGGTCTAACCTCAGCTCTCTGTAGATATGCTATACTTGTGTGGCTTAATGATTTTGTGGGACTTCTAATAGTGAGAGCAGAGTCTGTCTCTGATGCTTTTGATGGTGTTTAGACCCTTTTCCTGCTACTGGGTTGCCTCATCCAGCCTTAATATGAAAGGAAGTGTCTAGTCTTATTACAATTGATATGCCATATTTGACTGATACCCCTGGATGGCCTGACCTTTTCTGAAAGGAAATGGGGGAGGAGTGGACGGGAAGAGGGAGGAGAGGAGAGTTTGTCTGGGAGGAGAGGAGAGAGGAACAACTGCAGTCAAGATGTAATATATGCAAGAATAAATTAGTTAAAATATTTTTAAAAGCCTTCTAATCCAAGGACACAGATCCTAACCAATAGGATCCAGTATTCCTGCCACCTCCCTCCTCCACACTACACTTAGGTAAAGATGCCCAGATCCCTGGGCATCATAAAGGGATCCCTAATGAACCACAGACATGGAGAAGATATGGGTTTCAACAACACAGCCATCTTCTGTGATCATGTGACTTCTGCCACAACTAGAGCTGGTGACTCCTAAAGAATGCCTAAGTGACTGGCAGATCAGAAGGCAGCTCGCCCCAGGAAGGAGAAGGCTGTAAGGGCTGCCCTGCTGCAGTTCTTGTCACTCAAGTCCCTGAGTGTACAGCAATGGCCTTCTGTTGGGTCAGGGGTCACCCAAAACCTTTTCAGCCATCTACCTGGATTCTCCATATATCAAGCCCTCATAGGTGTCAAGGGCCCCATATTCCCCTGTATATGTAGCAGACATTCTAAAACTGAAGATGCACTGGCTTGAGTCAGCACAAACCTGGTGACTAGAAAGCAAGAGGACTCTGTCTCCTTGTCTTGAACCAGCCAAGACTGTCCTTCGCCAGCTTGGAGGAGCTTATCCACAGATGAATACAGCAGGCCTTACAGGAACACCCTATGGCATGAAATGACAGGCAGACAGCTGACATGGATACTCTTCCAGCTTCTTCCTACTGCTCCCAGGACCACAGAGGCAAAGACCTAAGCCAAGTCTCAGGTTCCCTGAAGCCAGAGTTCCTAATGTGGTTTTGAAACTCCACAACCAAGACCCAAACCAAAACCGAACCAGCTGGGGCAGGAATCTGCTCACTGGTACAGTGCTTCCGAGTTCTGCCAACAGCTTCCCAACCCCATGGACATCGGAGGCTATGATGTCCCCAGCTTCTTAACTGAATGCAATTCCCTTGACCTGTTCTGCAGTGCTCTTCAGACACCATCCCTACAAAACCCAAGGGCCTCCCCCAACCCTTCCAGCTCTGAAGTCCTTCAATTTCTGTATCCTGTATCCTGTCTTCCTAAAACCATCACAGTTGCTCAAGACATGTCGGCCTACAGCATCGTGCTATGCAATACAGCTCTGTTATTATTTGGGTTTGAATTTATGTTTTCTGAAACAAAGTCTCACTCTATAGACCTGGCTGAGCCTCAAACTCACTGTATAGCCCAAGTTGATCTCAAACTAAAGGCCATTTTCCTGCCCCACTACCCAAATGCTGGGCTTACAAGCGTGAGCCACTATCCCCCAGTCTGATCATAACAATTACGGTAGTAGATATGGTATGTCATTTTGAACAATCTAATATGGTGGCTGTCCATCAAATGTGTCTGTACAGCACATATAATGTCTCTGGGACAATGGAGGAAGCACATTTTAAGTTCTACTTAATTTCAATTAATCTCCTTCTAAATAGACACAGACTACTACATTGGACAGTACTTGAGGCAGAACATGGTGAAGACTGGGGTATGAGGTAGGAAAGAGAGATAAAGAAGCACCGGTTTCTAAGCAGCAAAGGGGAGCAACCAAGAATGGGTCTGGATGTGATAGATGGGTGTCTTTTCTGATCTTGAAATAACCACTGCCTGCAAAAAGACCTACCAAAGCGTAATGACTCTCAGCTCTGATAAACAGTAAGGCCGTGACTATCTTTACCTGTTTGACACCCAAAACACTAAGTGTGGAACAATTCTCCTCAATGGGCTGATAGAAACCTGATATTGTCCCTCGGGCTCAGAGGGGCGGTTGAAATGAAAGCCTCGTCCCTTGAGAGTGTCCACCTTGAAGCTGAGCACCTGAACTGCTTGAACACAATACAGCACCTAACGCAACTCTTCCTCACCTTTCCAGAACAGAAGAGATGCGGAGAGCAGTCCCATGCCCACAGCCATCGCATCTGTTCCATACTGAAGGGACAGCGAGGGGCAAGGACATCTGCAGCATTTCCCCAACTCAGCAGAGCAGCTGCTGCCTTAAATAGAGCACCTTCCTCTGATGACCCGCCAGAGGCAGGGGGGAGGCAGGCAGAAAACCTGAGCCTCTCCAAGGCCACACTAACAAGAAGGTGGCCCTGCCAACAGCACTCGCACCTTCTCAGACCAGCACGGAAACCTCTTCTCTGTAGTGTACGTAGCAAGTCAAGAAGGTGACAGAGGAAAAGAAACCTCAATAAGGAGTCCCACTGAGGAAAGAGCCATCTGCTCCTGATCAAGGTTAACCTGTCCCCACTAGACACTAATCATAATGCTGCTTTATCTTTGGTGGCCAGCATCAGCAGGCATGAAGGGGGACAAGTCATGGATGCATGCAGCTAAACCCCAGGCTCCAATCACTTCGGGCAAAGCATGATAACGGTAAACTATGCCTCCCTGTCATCTTCCCTGGCACCGAGGCAAGGGAGGCCTCCATTTTGCTGTTCACACTTCCACTTCTCGACAACACACCTAAACTCAGTGAGCGCAGAGCGAGCCTACCACAAGTCAGCACTTCAGACTGCAGTTAAGCAACGTAATTGGCTCTGACTGGGGACAGACATCAGGCTGCGCAACCAGGAAGTCCTTGGGATAACTAGTATCTGGGGACAGTGTCACGACAGCTTGGCAAAACCCTGACAGAATACCTGAGAGTTCATACCTTATAACCTTCACATCCGACAGCAGAATCTTCCCAAATTCTGCACATTACATGATTCTTTGGTAAGGAAGGACAGATCTGATTTTTGCGTTATAGATTACATATACCATGAGAATTACCACCGCCAAACCAGTGCCTGACTCCTGTCCCACTGCTGAAAGCCCCTCTAGAGGGGACCTAGTCCCGCCTAGCAAACATCTGCCTGCTGCCACAGAGAAGAGCAGGGATTTCAATGCACCCTCTTCATGAACTCCTGGTGACTTTGTGCCACTTGCGACCAAGGCTCTAGACAAAGGCCACGGATAGCTAGGCATTTGCAGCAGCGGCTCTGCAGAACAAAACCATGTGGCCTGAAGGTGAGCAAGATAGAAAGGTAGCTAAAAACGGGTCTTGGTGGTGCACATACTTTGTCTGTTGTAGGCTCCCTATCTGGGATGAGTAGTTGTGTGTGTTGCATCTCCTCAGGGAAAGTTTTATCACACAACATACACCCAGGCTCCTGATTCTATAAAGTACCAAATAAATAGACATTTCTCTGGGCCTCAGTCAATTGCTCTGAAAAATAGAATTAGCAATGCATTCCTTGCAGGATGACCAAGAATACTTAATGAGATTGTATGTCTGGAAGTTCTGCCCATAGAGCAGCAGCTATTAATAAGAACTGCTCCAGATCCCCACACAAAGCGCCTCAGGACACAAAGGAAGACTACCTTCTTTCAATGAAGAGACGCGAACATAAAAAGTATGTTATTATTTTAAAGATTCTCCCTATGCACATTCTTTGGTTTCTGCAACCATATCTTAAAGCTGTTGCATTTCATATTCCCAGATCAAGCACCAGTTCCTGGGAGGAAACTACAGGTACGGACGGAGAGATCCCACCAAATGAAAAGGCTCTGACACTGTGCCACTACTGGGGTTGTGTGGCAGAGAGGAGGGGTGCTACCCCTCAGAGTCACACACTCAAAAACAAAGTATGTACAGAAACAGAGTCACCCAGGCCTGCTAGTCTTACTCCTGGATGTCTCTCATCCTCACTAAAGTAGAAGAAAAAAATGCCATTTCCTTCTTGGTGCATAGTCCCTGGACATTTAATAATGCTACGTGCAAAATATAATATTTCTTTCATTTAAAATGGGGGGCTACATCCATTTGTCTTGTTAACCCCCAAACCCCTACCAACAGGCAAACAACAAGGCAGAAGGCAACAAAAGCAACAGCAATAACCACACAGGGAAGCAAAAAGCCCTGTGTGGATATAGAGCTGTCTAGGCCTAGACTCTCCCCTCATTTGGTGGAGAGAGCGAAGAGCTCTGAACCCTACCCCTGGCTCCCTCTCTTCTGCTCTGTGCTCACCCCTGCAAGTCTCCTCCTTAACTCTCCTCGTCCTGGTCTTCAGAATGGAACTCAAACACTGTGAGGAGTCCTCTGTCTCAGCACTCAGGACCCAGAGCTCTCTAGACCACATCTGGAGAGCATCACACGATTCCCACATCCTCACCAACTAGCCTGATCCTACCAAGGCCTCTCTTGCCCATCATTTGAGCTAAATAAAGAGCCTCCCCTCCCTCAAACAACAGTTGGACTCTTTCCAATGCAGAAGCAGCCTGAGAGAGCACCCAGATAATCCACTCACTGCCCCCTGCTAGCTTATGCATAGGGACTCAGGACATCCTGAAAGCTACACATGAGAACCAAGTGCAACCCACAAGCATTCATCTGAGAAGGGTGGCAAGGAAGATCCTGGGAGATCTCTTTCTCTTCTCTTTCATCGTGTCCATCCCAGCCTCATCACAGTTGCATGGAAGTCCAGAGGAGCGCCGCACCACAACCAGTATTTCTATGGCTAACATTAGAAGGCAGCAAGTGTTGGTAACAACACAAAGGAGCAGAACCATCAGGCTTGGCTTGTCAACAGTGGGGAATGCTACAAGCCACTGTGCAAGGCAGAATGACAGCTGCTCGAAAATTAAACATTCGATTACTACATGACCCAGCAAGTCCGCTAGTGGGCATACGGCCAAAATTATTAAAAATTAAAAGGTCCAACAGGTATTTGCACACCAGCATTCATAGCAGCATTCTTCACAAGAGACAAAAGACAGAAACGACACAAGTGTTCATCCATGGATCAACAGGTTGGCCAAACATGTTCTACACTGGAACATTGCTCAACTCTAAAGAGAAAGGATATTCTGACATACGCCCCAACAAGAAGGAAAACATTATGGTAGGTGAAATAAGCCAGATATAACAGGATTCCATTTCTGGGTGTTATTCAGGTCTACCCTCTAAATCAAACTGTCTCCATCTTCATCAGGTCAGATTTTAGGGAGAGGCTGTGGTGAATAGCCTGGGAAAGACAAGTATGAAGGCATCCATCTGTGCAGCTGTGGGAAAGCCATCTCCATGCTGGGTAGACTCTCCAGTTTGCTTTTTGGGGTCATCTAAGCTCCTGTTAGAAGCCCTCACCAACACTCTAGAAGTAGCCCACTAACTCATATAACTCAATAAGGAGGTAAAGACTTTGTGGTCTAAGACACCCAAGGATCCTTCCAGGAGGAATAACAAGAGAATCTGGACCAGGACTGTGGGGATCCAAGACCCTCCACAAACACTTCCAGGGAGCAATGACACAAGACCAGAGAAGGATTCAAAGAATCTTGATTATAAATTACTTTCATATATCAAATAAATCATACATGCAGATGCACAAACTCAGTCAATCCAACACCTGCCTAAATGCATCTCAAGCGCCATTAAATACCAGATGTCAGAGCCTCGGCTGGGCACCTACCCAGCTTCAGTCTTGCCCAATACCATCTGCAGGGTAGACCATAGTACGACCACTCTGACATTCTGGTACCTCTCTCAGAGCTGGCCCACGTGAGTGCAAACCGAGGTGATTGATGAAGGAATGCCCTTTCAGTTCTACAAGCTGACAACTGCAAGTCAGGAGCCACAGCATCAGTGTCTTTGCTCACAATACACTGGGGCAGGGAGACACCTGTGGCCCTGTTCAGTGAGACCCATGGCTAGGGTTGACTTATCTGCCACCAATCCTTCATTTTCTCTGGCATCTTAAGCCCATTCTAACAATCCCATGTACAGAGATACCCTATTGTTCTCTCCAAATGTATCTCTCCCATCCTTCCTTTGCTCCTGGGTGTCCAATTTTTCTGACACTTCCGTGACCCAGTTATACCTGGGTGTCCCTCTACTCCAACATCCCCTTTTGTTTAGAACAGAGGAAGTACCTGTGCCTTCATTTTTGGATATACCCAAGACTTGGGGCAACGGATACCACCAAGTAGAGTATCATTGGAGATCCTAGTCCTTTACGCAGGCCAGTGCACTTCAGTGCTGCCTAGTTCTTCCTCTGCTTCGATTGCTTTAGAAGGCCAAGGCAAAAGGTCTAGACACCACCCTCAATAGGAAGGTACAGATCCAAAGGCTCTACTGCTCTTCAGCTCAGAACAGAATTCACAAAGCAGAAAACAAGGCCTGTAAAAAGTCTGTAAAGCTCTTCAACCTGTGACTTTGTCCCTTTGTTTATGTTCCTCTCCTCTGCGTCCTCATGGTAATCCGGAGGGTTATAACCTTTAAGACAATGTACATCAGGTCTTGTTCTGCGAAGACAGCAAACAGTGGAGAATAGAGTGTAGCGTGTGGAAATACTTGAGTTCAGGGGATTGTACAGCAAATAATAACAACAACTATCTTCCCAAAGACTAAGTAGCATGGCAAGTGGTTAAAAGCCCAGATGATGGTCGTAAGAGCCCCAAGGGCCTGTTCTGAATTGCCAGTTACCAGTTCCATGACCTCAGCATGCTGCTCAAGCATTTAAAGATACCATAAGTACTCAGCCTGGTCCAGCTTCTTCTGAGGTCACTGTGGCACTGCTGGCATCGTTTTGTAATTACAAAGGCTTCTAAAACTCAGGGCTCTAGAAATAAAGGAAGATTCAGGAAAGGAGCCTGGGAAAGCTCAGGGATGAACTTGTCCAGTGTCTGAAACTCAGACCTGTATTTACACTGAGTTAGTTGCATGTGATTCCAGCCATCCCCACTTCCTGGATAGCGTTCTCTCTTGGGTCTGGTTTTGAGCATAGCTGGATACCTGGATCTTGTCTCCAATCTCCTAGTAAGTAGCTATTTGACCCTGAACAAGATCACCTCCCTCCTGTGTGCAGTTACCTCAGCTGCAATTAGAAGAGTTTCACCAAATGATC
>JANHMN010000008.1:59499420-59521226 GCA_030674055.1 Rhabdomys pumilio
AGGACTGAGCTTCCCAGATGGATCCTAAGGTCCCTACACACCCACACCCACCCCTGAAGTCTCTCCTTGAATGTTGACATAAAGTGAACTGCAAAGTCTCTGCTCTACTGGGTAGGCACCTCCTAGGGTGTTCTCCAATCCCTAAGGCAGAATTCCCTGAGAGCGAAGAGCAAAACCTATACCCTACCCACTCTGCTTTAAATGGCACTGACACTGATTTACAGGTGACCACCTGCCCTCTCTAGTGGTCCTCGGGAGCAGGAGGCAGCAGAACAAAGACCCACGCACTCTATGCACAGGAGGTGGCTGAAGAACCTCTGATTCTAGCACGAAATGTAGAGGCCCACACAGCTTTGGTTCCTGAGATTTCCCACTGCAGACGCTGCACTCTAAGCATCATGACATAAACGTGGGGTGCTTCATAAAACTGTATGTGGGGCTCACATTCAAGATGGTCAGTCTTTGGCTCAACCTTCCTATGATGCCAAGGAATTATGAAATTCAACACGCAGACTTCAGGGCAGTGACCACACCGCTACATAAGGAGATCCCCATGGGAAAGAAAGCACTGTTCCTTCAGACTCAAGAAAAGGGCCAATGAGGCAAGACCCTCCCTTGACATCAATGCTGCTCTTGAACACAGATCTTCATAAGCAGATGTGCACACATAAACACATGTCACCAATGAAGGATACAGAGGCACAGAGCACTGCTACTCCCCTCTCTGTATGTCATGGCCTTTGCCGTGCTTTCTGCATACAAACATAATGCATCTGTGGCTTCCCACCCCTGCTCAGGCATAACCTATGGTAGAGCTAGGTCCCCTTCCAGACTATAGCCTCAGTACAAAGTACAAGGTAAGCAACCCAGAAATGTTATGTGGCTCTCAGGGTCCCTCACACCATGAGCTGAGGGTGACGTACCTATACAAAATAGTTCTGAGCCACAGCCACAACCTACTGGGAAGGAAGGACCACCGCTGCCAGTCACCTATCCAGACACTTAGAGTCTCTCTCTCTCTCTCTCTCTCTCTCTCTCTCTCTCTCTCTCTCTCTTTCACACACACACAAGCACACGCACACGCACACACACACACACACACACACACACACACACACACACACACGCACGCACAATTGCCCATCCAGGGACATTCCTCTTCCAGTCTGTAGCTTAATTTAGACAGGAAGTCAAAGCAGCCAAGGCCAGATTGGCCTGAAGGTTAGCTGCAGGCAGCTGGAATTTCTGAAACTTGGCTGACCAGAATTTGAAGCCATCTCATCTCTAGACTGTGACTTGGTGTGTGAGCGACAGCTGTTTCCTCCCCTTCATCCATGGCTCCTATATCTCACATCCAAAAGCCCCGACTCAGGTAGGGAATAATTCAGGAGATGCATGTGACATTTGTAAAGGCGTACAGGAATTGGGTATCCACAAAGACTCAACTCAGTGTGTCTCAACTCTCTACTTTACAATGCAGAATACTCCCTAAACTAACTTCACCTCCTAGCCCCTCAGCATTCTTTTCAGTAAAATGGAACAACAGGGTCAAATATGAAGCATTAGCAGCCAAGGCCAGATTGGCTCAGGCCTGCGTACTGAAGGATAGTTGTTCTCCAGCAACATTGTTCCAAGCTGCCAATAGTAAATACGCAATCCCAGTAACCTTCTCCTTCCCAGACACTACCGGATGCCAGCTGTCTTCCGGTCACCCCTCACAACCCCTGCACAGTAAGGTCAGGCCACCTGTCTCAAATAGAACAAAGAGCATCTCAGGAGATCCTTCCCCTCGATGCCACATCCTGGGCTACAAGACTTGCCCTCTAGAGCAGCAGCCCATCCCAATCTCCATACACAATTCACTCCAGACCAGCCCAGGCATGGGGAGATTCTCTGCTATCTAGATGGTCAGCAACTTGCAATAGTTTCCCATCTCAGACATAAACCGGAGCATAACTGAAGTTTCCCACGAAGCCACTGCACACATTACACATAACCCACAAGTACACGCCGCTCACAGGGTAATGTCAGTTCCATTCATTTGACCCAAGGAGTTTTACACAGGACCTGGAGGAAGTGCACAGGCAACAAAGGGGTGGGTGCCTTGCTGTCTTTGGTTTCTACTCTCTGCCTTCCCTGTAATTAACCGGTACCCAGGATCCCAAAGCCTCATCTTTCTTTTCGACATGCTGTGGGAAGTTTTACTGCTCCGGGAGCCTAGGAGAGAAAGCATAATGAAGACACAAGAGGAGAAATGGAAGCTAGAGGACTGGAAGAGACTCAGCATGGCAGAACTGGGAGGCCCCAGAGAGCACCTGCCCCCACCATCACCCCTCATACACCAACCCTCTTGTTGTAGTCTCTAGGCAGGCTAAGAAAAATTCACACTCAACCCCCAGGCAACAGATCCACCAATGCCATTCCATTAACCCAGAGTTGAGTCTGAGGCTAAGAAGCACAAAATCAGAGGCCTTGCTATCAAGCGGCCTTAAACTGCCCAAAGCCCATTGCAATATGGCCTTCCAGTCCCAAAGAAGTCCATGCCCAAGTTGCTGACCTGATTATCCAAGTAGACCTGATATAACTACCTAGATCTTTACCAGGGGTCGGGAGAACAGGGAACAGATGTTACAATGCTAGCCTTGCAGAAAGAGAGGGAACACCTTCTAGATGCTAAAGAAGGTGGAAAACAAACTCACTCTCTGAAGCATCCCAAGGGGCCTCAGGTCTATGGACCAAGTGAGGCACGTGCCCTCCAGCAGTGAAGGATAATACATCACTGTTATTAGCTAAGTCTATCCTGATTTGTTACAGCAGCAATGGGGAAAAGATACACCCTGCTCTTCTCTGCGTAAAATCTGTAAACTGAACATCAGCAGGGCAGGTAGAGTCTTGTTTCCAAGAGGTGCTGGTTTTTCAGCCAGAGCAAATGAGTATCTTAAACTTGGGCTTCAAACAGGAAGCCCTCACTCTCCATTTCTGCTGGGGCAGAGCTGGGCCAGCCAGCCTTGCAGTGAACAATCCCCAGAGTCTGAGAAATGTGGTCCAGAAAGAAAGGTCTCCCACTACTGGTTTAGAATGAACCAAGGAGACAGGGTGAAGCTTGACAGCAGCACATGCGAGCATGCAGAAAGCCCTAGGCTCAGCCCAGGACTGAAAAACAAAACAACAAACAAACAAAAGCCACTAACTTATTTTACATTTATTTACTAATTCATTTATGTATTGATGGGGGTGGGGTCAGAGAACCACTCGCAGGAGTCAATCCCCCCCTTCTACCATACAAGTTCCAGAGGCTTGGTGGCGGGTATCTTTATCTGCTAATCCACTTCACAACCCCAAAATGTTTTCTTTTAAAAAGGCATTTCTTAAAATATGATAAAAAAAAAAAACACCCAGCATTACAGAATATCAAAGAAATACACTGCAGGAAGCTACTACCTCACACCCATTAAGGTGGCTGCCATTATCAAAAAGACAGAAAACAAGCATTGGGAAGGCTGCGGAGAAGTTGGAACCCTTGTGCAGTGTTGGTGGGAATGTGAAGTGGTGTAACTGCTGTGGAAAATAGATGGCAGTTCCTCAAAACCACAAAAATAGAACTACTCTATGATCCAGCAAATACACGGCTGGATAGGAATCCAAAAGAATTGAAAGCAGAGACTCACAAGGGGTGTTTCGCACCCCCATGCTCATACGCAAGTGAGGAGGTGAAAACGATCTGACTGTCAACAGAACAAGCCCAGCCTGTGATTATATGCACAGGGGGTAAGAGTTCTCTGCCTTAAGAGCAATGAGATACAACACGTACTACAACAGAGATGAACGGAGGGCACCACAGGCGGTGAAACAAGCCAGCCACAGACAGACAAGGCTGGGGTGCCTGCAGGGACCACACTCCTGGAACCAGCTGGGGAGAGTGGCGAGGAGTTACGGTTTAGGGTTCAGGTTTTCGAGATTAACATTTTCTGGTGATGCTTTTCACAACACTGTAAACATACTTAACACTAAAGAGCTGTACACTTAACTATCCAGATGGTAAAGTTCATGCTATGTGCTCTTTACTGGAAATGAAAGTATATTACATCTCTGGGCCTAACCACAGCCCAGCAGCACCAAAGACTCAAAGACTGTGACAGTGTATCCAGACCCTCTGTTCATGTACCTCTGTGCCCAAATGTAGCGCCACCTGCTTTCATCTCCCACAGGCAACCAGGAGCTCTTCCAGTATGTGCAATAGATGCCAATCCAAGTACCTCACAGTGGTACCAAGCTATATCCATGGCAGGACTCAATAAACACCTGCTGATTCAATTTTTCAAGAGTATGACCTTTGTCTCCTACTAACAAATCCTATTCCTCCAAATGAACCCTCAAACCACCACCAACCCTTGCCATGGCTGATTCCAGTCAAGGAGAACAAGGCATGGCCAGGGTCATACTGTGTGTGCCCTTATCATGCCATCATCCAGCCAGCCTTTGCCCAGTTTTCCTCATCCACATTAATCAGGTTAATGCCAAGAGCATGGGAGCCAAGGTTAAAGCAAGATGACTCACAAGAATGAGGAAAAGTTTCAGTCTGTTTCAACTCTAAAATGCAAAGTCTCAACCCAGCAGACTCCACCAGAAGAAATGTGTGTCTAGAACACAGCACTTACACCATCCTGTCTCACTAACTGTAGCAGAACACCAGCCCCAGGTCTATCTGGTACCACACAGACACTGAGGAATCCCTTCACACTCCAGCTACATAGAACAAACATCTTAACTAAACCCTACCAACTGAAAAGCCGGCTTCTCTGCATGCAGTTCAGCCTACCTGAGGATGGTGAATGATCTGGTTTTTCGAGTCCACAGGAGCCTTACAATACCAGGAGAGGCTAGTTACCTAGCAGACAGCACCCTAGAAAGGGCATCTTTCTGAAGTACTTGCTAAGAATACCAGTCAACCCTTACAGACAGTTGCTATGAACCAGACTTTTCCCCGCCATTAAGCATGTACTCATCTACTTGCACCCCATGACATCTCCTGAGATGGGCATGGTATTATGTCAAGTCACAGATGAGAAGCCCAAGGCAGAGAGATTAACTGACTTGCTCTCGGGACAAACCAAGCAGCCTTGTGATGGAAGATATGCTGACCTTCCCTCACGGCTTTAGTTTGCCCTAGCTTACAGGTGAGAGCTTCTGGTGTCCTCCCCCTTCATCTCCCGATGCCCCTCATATGCATCAGAATCAGGGAACCCCTTCAGGCTTGTCTTCTTCAAGGCAGAAAGATTGCTGATTTGTCTAGCTTCCCAGGTCCTTACTGCATCTCTACTGCCTTAATTGTTACCTCAACACAGAATTCAAACCCAGGCCCAGGACTCTGTGAGTGCTGGACCAAGTGAAAGGATTCTCCTCAGTCATGCCAGGACTTAGAACAGAACGGGCTGTCATTCCATCAGCACACATGACAATGACAGGAGATTCCAAGGACCTGACAGTGTATCTGTGATGGGGACAAAGCAAAGGGGAGCTGATCAAGGTCAAGCCCAGCCAAGCAAAGGGGAGGTAGGCATGAACCAAGGGAGAGGGTTTAAGATAACAGAAGCAATGAGCAAAGACCAAAACCCAGGGTCTTGGAGTCCAGCCTGAGAGTCCTCTTTGCTTTGTCCACATTACCAAATGAGCCATCAGGTCCCTAGAATCCCCTCTTATCATCGTGGGTGCTGCTGGAGTGACAGCCCACTCTCTTCCAAGTCCTGGGAGGATGGAGGAGCACCCTTCCAGTTTGCCCAGCACCCACGGAGTCCTGAGCCTGCATTGGAACTCTGTCGAGATAACAAAAATGAGAGGCTTGGGAATCAAAATTGACCTGGGAAACATCCAGCCAGACATAGAGCACAGCCACAGCAGGCTACTGGTGCTTCTTTGTATGCCTGTGTCTGGATTTCTGCTGCCCTACATGTGCAGTTGCCCGAGCAGCTGGATATGCCCACGTGGTAACATTCTGGCTAATGAAATATAAGAATTGATTATATGATATCCAGGAGAGGCCCCAGACACTCCCATTCTCATCCCCATCCCCACATCTGCTGGCCTATAGTCCTTTCTCTGTTTCAACACCTCAGCTCATAAGAAAGACTCTAAACATCTAAGATGGAAGAACTTCAGACAAAAGTAACCAGCATCTCTAAATTCCTATGTGAGAGGGCATAGATGAGGAATTCCTGCCCCAGACTGAGACCTACTAAAAAGAAAAGGGGAAAAAAAGAGAAAAACTGTTATTGCATGAAGCTAATGAGATCTAAGGGCTGCTTGTTACAGCTCATAGCCTTTTCTAACTAGCACAGGGCAAGAGGAACATATAGCCAAGGGTTACCACCAAGTTTTAAAATCTGAGAACAGCTTAATAAATGTTTGATGCTTTGCAATGCTCATTTGACTTTTCTACTAATCACTGAGGCTGGTAAGCCAAAGTTTATCACAGGCACAGAGTCATAGTGTATTACAGGGAAAGGAAATTAATGGGCACTCAGTCTAGATTAAGTGGACAAAAACATAGGTTAGGCGCCCTTTCAAATTCTGAGCACTCAGTATGTACTGGGAGTTTCTGCCAAACGATACACATGGCACTGTTTCCCTAAAGCCCTCCAACCAACAGGAAGTACAGGGAGCAGTTACTTTACCATGAAACAAGTTATCTAACAGACAGCTGAATAAAGGGCACCGATGTGGTCTGGAGCTGGGCCAGGAGTGCTAAGAGAAACAACAGATATGACATTGTTGAAGAAGAAGCAAAAGTTAACCAACTGGAAAGAGTGGCAAGTGTCCCCAAGTATAGGGTGCACATACACAGTATGAGTCAACATTGCCTACCTGAGAACTAGCTGCAAAGGACACTTCAAGGGAAGGGCTGGTAGGAAGGACAGTAAGAAATGAGGTTAGCAGGACAATCTAATGATGGAAACGCAACCATCATTGACAGCGGGCAAGCCAGAAAAGCACTTGGTAGAGTTGATACCAATGACAATCTGTTGTGGGAATTTGTTTGGTTTTTGTTTGTTTTTCTTTTTTGTTTTGTTTGTTTGTTTTGTGGGATTTTTGTGGGTTTTTTTAATCTTTTTTTTTTCTTTTTTCTTTTTGATAATATAGTCTGTAACATCTAGAAGAAGTATGACCAAGAATAAAAGCTGTAGCTAGAGGTTGGTTGAGCTAGGCAGATATAAATCAGAGCCTGAGGGGGGCATAAAAGGCACTAGGGGGACAAACCTCTAACACCAGACCGAACTAGCTGTACAATCAGAAGAAAACAAAAATGTTGAGAATGTCTCCTGGGAACCTTGCCTGGCCAGCGTGGTGATTACTTTATGAAGTAGTATTTCTAGACATAGAAGAAGGGAGGGAAGATTGGTCAGAAACATCCTGGGCTAACTGATAACCAGTAAAAGTGAGGTGAACTGGAAACAGATGCCTGTGCTAGAACAGTAAAATCCCTATCCACACCACCACAGTTCAACAATGGGCACAGTTGCTATCACAGGGCAGAAGACATCAGGCACAGGATAGCCAGTGCCAGCAAGGACAAGACCCTGAATTGACGTGGAATTGGTGGATATGAGACACACCGGTGACAAATGACACATTCACAGATTACCTGATTCTGTGCACAGAGGATAAGGCACTGAGTAGGTGCACTGAAATGGGGAAGGTTTCTACTGATGTGACCAAGGGTTCTCTCCCTTCGGCTCTCACTATTCTACCACTGAGTTAAGACATTCAAGGGGAAATGTGCTGTTAACTGCGCTATTGACGCAAACAAATCTAGGCGTAACAGCTAAAGCTAGAAGGTTAGGTCAAGATCCAAATGACCTCAACATGCTAAGAACACAGCCCAAACTGATAAGGTGAAGGAGACTAGGCACACACTGACTGCCAAGGCCTGTGCTCGCATGAGAAAGGCACAAAGTCAAAACAGAGGGTAAGAAGAACACTAGCTTAGTAGCCATAGAGCCAACAAGGACTCCAAGTTAGAAGACTCCAACTCAATGAGTCAGTAGTCTAACTCATCTGCCAAAAAGGCAAATGCCATCTTCGCTTCCTCGTTCTGTGTTCAAAGATCAGAATAATGGAAAGAGCAGGCTGAGCTCTTGGCACAAGGCAGCTCACACTAAAGCCTGGCACCTCACAGGTGGTAGCCTCCAACAGGAACCCTGGCCAAGCACAGGGGACCAGGAGAGAGGAGGCAGGAGGATGAAGGGTAAAGATGATCATGGGGTTATGAAGGAGACTGGGTTGATAAAGGGACATGGAAACTGGGAAGTGTGCTTAGGAATATGAAGTGCTGGGGACCTGCCTCAGCAAGTTAAGCACTTGACACACAAAGCCCTGAATTCCTATCCCTGACACCCAGGTAAAAGCAGGGTGAGTACACAGACCCACCTGTAATCTTAGCACTCAAAAGGCAGAGACAACAGAGACAGGGAATCCCTGGAGCAAGCTGGCTAGCCAGACTACCCATACCAGGTGAACACAGTTTCAACGAGAGACCATGCCTCAGTGAATAAGGTGGGATTCAGTAAAAGAAACAACCAAAGTCAACTTCTGGCCTCCATATACACACATGTGCCCATACATATGCAAACGAGCATACATATACACATCTATACCATACACATACAAAACAAGGAAGAAAGGAGAACGAATAGTGGCTCTTTTAAAGAAGCAATTGCTTCTGTCCACTCCAAATGGAGGAGGAAGGACTGATGGGTAGAAATAACAATGGCGGATTTCTACTCAGGGTAAGAACATTCCAAAGATAAATGCTATTTAATACTGGATGGACTGCTTTGGAAGGCAATAAGGTCCCCAATTAGATGTCCTGTATATAATGCCAAGGCAGGACCAAGTCCACATTAGGAGAGAGCCTAGGATAGATCAGCAGCTCCTCACCTTCCGTATTCCAAAGGCCAGTAACACATTTTCTTACTTGCCCTATAGAGCTCTGATGTCATCATCATTGCCCCAAAGCAGACATCTTAGCACCAATGAGCAGGTAGAGAAACCACCAACACGAAGAACTGAACACATTTAACTCTATAAAATCTACCTAAAACTTCCAATGCTGGAAAGCTACAGGAGACGTTAATCACAGTCCCACCCATCTTACTCACTGTTGTATTCCCAGGGTCCAGCATTTAGTAGACACTCAATAAATATTTGCCCTATGAATGACAAATGAGTGTGTGCAGTTCATTTATAAAGCACTGGCTTCCATAGAGTCAGACAGCTTCTCTGCCCCATCATTAATGGATAGTTATTGACATCTTTGGCTGTTCCTGGCACTGAAACATGGCACAGTAAGGGCCATTAGCTTCCCACAATCCATCCTCTGAGGACTGGGAGAAACAGTGTCTTGTGTCTGTATTGTCTTGGGGTTTACAAAGCCTGTCTCCTGCAAACTCTCACTAAGCTCCCTTCGCAGTAAAATGGTAAATACCATCATTTCCAACTGAAGAAGCCAAGCACCCACCCCCCCTTACCAATGCCGCATGAGAGAGGGTTGGATGGGTAAAAACATAGACGCAGCTCTCCACTGCTTGATGTCCACTGCTTCCATTCAACTCTGCTGTCTGCCAGGAAAGGTACAACTCGATCCTCCACTACACCTCCGGGAAGTCAGAAAGTTCTGTGTTAGACACAGAACCAAACACACAGGCCTCCACGGCACGGGCTGCTATGGCAATGCTGGAATTTGCACACAGGGCCGTTGTGGGGAAAGCAGAGATTGGAGGTGCCCACGGCTTCCGTTAGCAGCAAGCCAAGAGCCTTTGTTTGCCTTTACCTCACCATCTGTCCCCAGAACCACTAGTATTGGTAGGTGAGAAAAGGAGCCCCGCTGGTAAGAATTTGGACTCAGGTCTGTCCAAATGCGCGCACACACACACAAACAAAATCCTCAGAAGAATGATGACACAGGAACCAGGAACAGGCACTCTCCTTTCCTCCTGCACTTGAACCAGGTCACCTGGGACCACTGATGAACATTTTCAGCCTAAAACTAACTACAAATTCCAAAAAATAAACAGTACGTGATTAAAGAAATCCAAGGGGCAAAAAAATTCAAGAAACAGCCAAAATCATTTTCACAGACTTACCCTATCGATTCAGTATATACATGTATGAGAAGACACACACTTAAGCATACATGTGTGTACTTAGAGATAATGTACATATCTTGGGTATAATGTAGACTTGAATGCTCTTGGCACCTCTTTTCCAGAGTGTGACTAGAACAGGGTCCATAGCACTTAGTAACCCACAGCACTGGATCTATGTCACTGATAGTCTCTGCCAAACTAATATCCACAGTCCAAAGCACAGCAGAGCATCTCTGCATGGTAGGGTCAAGGTGCCAGAAGCATCCTCAGCAGATGGCAAAGGCAGGTGTGTATGGGCGGCAAGAGAGGCTGACCCAGCATCATGATCGTTATCGCATTTCCTAGCAACACCATGCTGCAGATATTGTCTGAGTACCACACAGAAACTCAGGAGACAGCAAGCCCAGGCTTGTTCAAATCAAAACAAAGATTGAGGAGACCCAGCTGGTCCACGGAACACATGGAAAAACACAGCATTGGGTCTGAATACGACAAGTTCCTCACTCCCAAGAATGCAAGGGGAGAACGGTAGCATTCCATATACAGGAGTACAAGTCCAGCGTGTGACTTTTTCAGGGCCCAGAGAAAGGAACAGTGGAAGGCAGGGCCCTGCAGAGAGCACAGAAGGGGCTCTGAAGCTATACTAGCTCGAATCAGAACACTACCACATCATCATTTGACTAACACAGGATGCACTGAATTTGAACCTCAGGTCAACTTGGTTCACCCTCATTTAAAAACCACATCTCATTGGCGGTCGGGTTTTTTTTTTTTTTTTTTTTTTTTTGAGTGTGAGGTATAAAGGCAAACAGATCTGTTTCTTACCTCTCAAAGGAAAGGTATTGCCTTTTCTATATGGTTATTGTGAGACCGGGTAAGATAACATCAATGAGACACACTACACACGGTAAGAATTCGGTGCGTGTCAGTTGTTACTCCACTGGTAATGACGGTGCTCAAAGGTCAGAGTCTAGGTTCTTTTTTTTTTTTCTTTTGAATTATGAGATATTTTCAATAGTGGCTCATTGTCCCTCTGGAAAATACCAAGACCTTGGAGTATGTTCAATTCTGATCTACCCAGCCCCGTCTCACATCATCCACCTTGTCATTCATATTTAAAACACTCTGAATCCTAGTCTTTAAAATAAGATTAAGGTGTCTTTACAAAGCACATCCCTTGGTAGCTCTTTCAACAGGCATCAGCTGAGAAGCAAATGTCCTGCATTTGTTCTTTATGTAAAAAGTGTCTTTTCATCCTGATTCATAAAGGAGAACCCAGCTGAGCTCAGAACTCAAGTTTGAAACTCTCTTGAGCACTTTAAATATGTGCCCTGCCCTGTGGCCTTTGCTATAGGCTGGGAAAGAATTGTTGTCTGTGGAGAGAGAATCCACCTATGTTATTATGACCTTCTTTTAATGTTAGAGTTGTTTTCCACACTGGCAGGTATACTGCTAATTATCCACTCCATATTCAGTGCACTCTTACAATCTAAAAATTGGTACCTTTCCTAAATTTTGAAATATTTTTGGCACTGGCTTCTAAAGTAATGCCTTTACATCCCTCCCAGTACTGTTTAGGTGTTGTCGGGAAGATGCAATGTGTCTTCGCCCTCTTTCCTTAAACTCTTCCAGTTGCTTTCCCATACGTGCACCATTTATCTCTTTGCTGTTTGTTCTGGGCGATTTCCTCAGATCTGTCTTCTAATACACTGATTTTATCTTCTGCTACGTTTAACCCAGCCATGAAGTTATTTACTGAAACATGTTCAGTTCTAGAAGTGTGTGTGTGTGTGTGTGTGTGTGTGTGTGTGTGTGTGTGTGAGACCTGGGTCCTTTTTAAAAAAATCTCCTCATTTTTAGTTTTTTTGTTTGTTTTTCACTTCTTTTAAACGTCTTCTCAGATAATGCCATGCATGTATACGATGTGTACCAACCACTCTGCTTCCCCACCTTCCTCCAGCTCCCTGCTACCCACCCCTACCTACTTTTCCCCTTCCCCGTAGACCTCTTTGTTTTGTTCTTTGATCCACTGAGTTTGGCTACATGGTGCCTCTTATAAGAACATCAATCTTATCATAAGAGCCTAAGCAGAGAAAGGGGCTGGGCTGCTCATCGGCTTTCTCCGTCCTCCCTTTTTATTCACCCTGAGACTCCAGCCCAGGGGTCCGTGTTCAAGGCAGGTCTTCCCTTAGGTACAAATCTTCTAGATGATTCAAATTCCAGTCAGGTTGACAGTGAAGATAAACATAGACAAGACCTCCTCTGACACAAACCTGACGACCTGCCCAAGGGCTCACCTCCAAATGCCACACAGCCGAGGGTTCCTGCACAGGAATTTGAAGAGACATAATCCAGTCCACAGTAATATGCATACACTGAATATTCTTTATCCATTCACTGATACCATATCATTGTGTTGGATTTTTATCATAAGCTTCCTACAAAGTACAAGTTCAGTCGTGTCCTGAGAACTGTAATGACAGGTGACTTCATCAGTGCAAAGCATCACAGTGTGTTTACACAAACATGCCTGAGTCCGCAGGCCACTAGGACCCATCCTGTAACCAAGCAGAGTGTGGCATGTGTCCACAGCATCAAACGCTACACCTGTAAGTGCCATAAACCTAGGGATTCTTTCTTGTGGGTGATTTGGCAAGCCACTGACAATAAGCATCCTTGCTACTGATGCTAGGGAAGCAGACAGCTTTTCTCTTCTCACCTTTGTAACCAGAAAATCCCTAAGGTCTGGCCTTTGTCAAGGGGCTCCATTCCTCCAACCTCAGAGGCCTGAAACCATGACTCTTAGAGCCACCTCCAAGTGTCAAGTCATATACTTCATATCGAGATTCACACCTCTGTGATTATCAGGGAACTGGCACCTGCTACTTTTTTGTATAATCTTTACTATGTTCATACATACATACACTCACAAACACACACATACACACACATACACACACACACAGAGAGAGAGAGAGAGAGAGAGAGACACACACACACACACACAGGCACACACACACCATGAACTGTTATTGGAATGAAATGAAACAACTCACCCAAAATTCCTAATTAAGGGCTAGCATTATAATGACACATATATAGGCAAGGAAATGTGGCTGTTTTTATTTCCAAATCTTGACTCAGCCCAGTCTAGCCAATGTTAGTCTCCTTTTTCCTAAAATAATAATAATTAAAACTGTAAGATTCAACATCACATACCACGGTCTAGCTGTATATTAAAAGCTTCCTCTCTCTTGGAAGAGGCAAAAGGAAAAGTTTAGACAACAGATACCTACAACCAACTGCAACACCCAAAGAGCAGCATTACGTTAATACGTGCGGCATCTCAGTACCGAACTCTTGCTTAGGTCAGCTAATCATCCAAGTTAAACACAACATATGAAACTCTTAAAGATGCACGCACAGCTATTTGCTGTCCCTAAATTAAATTTTCCAACTGTCCACTCATTTCTCCAGTGACTAACCTGGTGGCCTTTGACTAAGCATAAGACACAATCCAGCTGAGTCCTAATCCTGACTGTGACAAGTTGTGCTGCCCCAGCTGATGCTTCATCTCTCTCCTGGTTTCAAGGGCATTTGGTCCCAGATGCACTTGTCAGTGCACAAAGCAGACTGTACAGCAGAATTGGGCACTCCCCAAATACAGGTTACTGCACATGCAAAGGGTAGGAGGTGTGCTGAGCCTCTGAGCCTTCCAAACAGTGTGAAGAGTTGTATCAGACAAAGCAAGTGTTGTTTTAACTGGGTCGCCTCGTGGGAAATAGCAATAGCTCAATACGAATGTAATTGACTCCAGGCTATATGGTAACCAACATGGAAGAGAAGCTGGAAGCAAATGACTGTGGGACATAACACCTAGTGCTGGGGAGGTCTCTGTGCCCATTCTCCATTTCTTAGAAACCGTCCAATGAGTGGCAATGTGTTTTTTGCTCAATGAAAAAAAGGGAGGAGGGAGGAGAGGGGAGAGAAAGAAATGGGCTTCCTTCAAGCAGCCAGCAATGCAGCCACTAAGATGGCTAGGTATGGCTTTTTTGTCTTTTGGTTGGTTGGTTGGTTGGTTGGTTGGTTGGTTGGTTGGTTGGTTAGTTGGTTGGTTTTTTTGGTTTGGGGTTTTTATTGTGTCCGCTTGGAACACATTCAAAGGAAGAACATTCAGCACGTGTAACATCCAGCCTTGATAACAGACTCTCTTAACATCACTCTTCAAGTTCCTACCCTAGAGAGTCAATCAGAAGGTCACATCTTGTAGGTGGGCTTGGGGTGGGGGAGGGTAACTAGAGCTGCACCGTGTGGGCATATTGTGGAAAGACTGTGAGGTAGAGAGAGCCGACCAGCATGATCTTTTCTGTCTATCAGGCAAGGCTGATCTGAGGTAGTCATTTACTACAGAACAGACAGTGCCAATTCCCAACTGATAAAGGAAGACCCGAAAATAGGCTCTGTGTCTCAGGCTGCCCTGTGTCCCTGAGAAAGAGCCATATGTCAACTAGATGTCAACCCAAGCATTTTCTTCCTGACCCCTCCCTGACTTTGATCTCGGAGCATGCAGATAAACACATATGACAGTCTCTGGAGACTGTGTCTAAATATACCCTCCCCTGTTTATACCAAAACGGATTCCCTGGCTACTCGTGGTGCAGGCAGGCTCGAATACAAGCCCTAGTGCAACAGCTTCTCAGAGGAACCTGGGGACGTGGGGACACTAAAACCCCACATCACACAGCCTAGCTGATGTAAATTTGTGGGTAGGACCAAAATGAATCCATCAGTTTGATGATGGCATACATGCCTAACAGAACTTCCAGGACAGAGTTCTAGATCCAATCATATCTACAGGTTTCTTCTGTTCACCTAAGGGACAACAAGAGCAGGGGGGGCGGGGAATCCCCAACGCCCAATAACTATCCTATCCTAGAGAAAGGGTATGGTCACAGGAAGCAGATCCTCCAAAGTCAGATTCCAGCCTTGCTGTTTGTTCCGCTCTGTGATCAATGTAAATTACTTAGGCTCTTAGAACCACTGATTTCCTCTTTTGTAAAATGGGGGTAACAGTAGATCTCACCCCATAAATCAGAAGTGAGGATTACATGTGGAAAGGTATGAAGCACTCAGCCAAGAGTTGCTGAGTGCTCCCGCTGTGTCTGTCCCCATGAGCAGCTCAGGATAGAATCCAAGAACCTCCTTCTTTAGAATAACCCCCTCACCATGCATTGCAATCACCAGATTCCCAGCTGTAGAAATAAATCCAAGCTTCCTTTAGCCCGGGCTAAAGAGACCAGTGAGGAACTGCTGGCTGACAGGACTCCAAACTGTTTAGAAGCAAAGGAATGTATTAAGGCACTTGCACCCTGAGAGCTGATTTATGTTAAGTAAATGGCCCCAAGGCAGTGGCAGCCTCCACTTGAGCTCTCTTAGGAAGTCTTGCCATTTAAATGCATGGCCTGCTCAGGTCGCACTTGGGTGTTGGCAGGTTGAAAGGCACTTAGTTCCAAACCTAAGGCTTCGAAAGCCAAATTTGGCTAAACTCAGGACCACTCTAGGTGGACCACAGAGAGGCCCCCCACGAGTGCCAGAGACAGGGAACAGTGACTCACAGCATTAGCTGCTGACTTTGAGGCAGGAATGGCTATGGGTTGTTTTCATTTCTAAGCAAAAATTTCCATCCTATAAAGCCCAAAGTATGTTATCAAAGCAGTAGTGTCTAACTCATCAGTTTGCTATAAAAAGGGCAGCCTCGTAAGCAGGGAATAGACAGCTATTTTGAGTCACAGAACCAGCATACAGCCCTGCCTGAGAGAGTACCTCAACAGCCCACAGGATGGAAATTTCCACCCCTCCAGGAGACCCCGAGAGGTCCCTGAGAGTTCTTAGCAAACAAGAAGACCAGCATCACTGTCACCTTCTGCTGACTACCATGCTACCTATGGCAAGTCAGATTATCTGAAAGTGTTTCCTTCCTCCACCAGAAAGAAAGCTGTCCCAATAAAGTGAGACAATACATGTGAGCTATTCTGAAAAATACTGAGAAAGTACACTAAATAACTCCCACCACATATTAGAAGCTCTTGGATTTAATTCACCTTTAAAACTGTGTCTGTATTTATCACCTAGCTGAATAAAAGATAAAAGAGGGTTTTTTTTAAAAAAAATTATTATTATTCTACATTATACCAAACATATTCCAACTGATATTGACTTTGATTGAATGAGCTACTTGTTTGACAGATATGATGGATTCAACCAACTGTACAAAATACAACATAAGCTCCTCTCTGTGTGGAACTGACAAAACCATAGACGCGCTGTCTGCCTTACCCTACCACCTTTCTGTGTGCCGTCACTAATTAGTGGCCAAAAGAGTTGACAGGCTACATGTCTTATCTTTACCCTGTCTCTGGCAGACATCGCTAATCTGTCACCGATGACTTTCCTGTGGACGTAGCTAGTAGTTCTACATTCTTTTCAACACAGGGAATCATAACCAGTTACAAATCTGAAACCTACTTGTCACCTTAGGTAGTTCTTCTGCCTTACTTTGAAAAGCCCTGGCTCAACAGAATCACCTTCAGCCTGATTTTGAGTATTATTCATTCCTCCTGAACTTATTTGCTGATGTCAGAAATTCCTGGTTAGGAATTGTTCACTTCACAATTAGAGAAAAGGCTGAACATGCAAATACATCAGAGAGAGGGTAAAATGATAAACTTATATAAAACATAAACAGACAATTCCAGTCTTCCTCTGAGCAGGGCCCAGGTGGCCCAGCCCTTCCCAGTAGAGTCTTAGCCACTTCCTTAAAAGGACAGGTCTTCTCTGACAGCCTATTCCCTACACAGTGGACCTCCAGGGACAGCCAAGCTCATCCAAGACACGCCCAGGACTGCCAGGGGGAGGAAGAGAAAGCCCACTGCTGTGAGTCTTTCTTTCCTTCTTTCTTTCTTTCTCCTGTGGGAAAAGAGAGGTGAAGGGCAAAAGCCCTGGGCTCCAAGGGTGATGTGAGAAAGCTCCATAGCAACCGGAAGCACACAGGCCGGAAACAGGCAAAGGTGGAACCCCAGCAGCACACAGACGACTTTCAACATCACAGAATGCCATCCCCATTGTGTCCCACCTACCTTGTCAAAAGCTGCTGTGTTTACAGATTTTGTGATTTTGTTCTTGATATGCTCAAGGTATCGGAATGGTGCTCGGTGCTCGGAGCCCTGCAAGACCTTCAGAGTGCAGACGTTCACTCATTTTTAACAACGCAACTACAATAAGGGACACCAGTGACCTGCACCTCTGGTGCGGCGGGTGCTCACCTGCTTCACCCATCAGTGTGCCCAACATTGCACCTGTCTAGGAGCTGCTGGTCCCTAATGCCTGACTGTCAAAACTGGTCATACTTTCACCAGGGCTACACAGATTCACAAGCAAGCACTCGGGCCACACTGGTAAAAGACTGAATGGACACCTGCTAGAATATCCCAACTCTGGTTCCCTTAGCAAGACACAGAGTAAGTTAACCTGATGTGCCTGGTGTACGATATACACCTGAACACACGCAACTTACCTAATGCTATGGTTTAGCTTGGTTCTGAATGTTCCCCAAAGGTTCAAGTGTTAAGTCTTCTCCAGCTTGGTGCTATTAGGAAGCAGAGGAAACTTGGAGGTCTGGTAGGAGATCTTAGGTCATTAGAAACACGCCCTTGAAGGGCACATTGGGACCCCAATCTCTCTTCTTCCCCCTCCCTTTAATTCTCCTCCTCCACTGCACCTCTCCTGACTACAAAAGTAAGAATTTTTGCTCTAATACAAGTTCTCATGATAAACTAAATAGCCAAACTGAACCATCAATAACATGTTCCACCCACAACAGAGGCGCAGGCTAGACACCTTGCTGCAGAACCAGAGGGGCTGAAAAGGCCCTAAGACTATCCCTCTACCAGCCACACAATCTATATAACCAAAATATATGCCTCCAAAAGAGGCAGAGCCAGAGCTGAGTCACAGAACCAGCAGAACATCAAACTCCTAAAACTATAATGAAAACAACTTTTTCTCTACAGGTTTATCGTCTCAGATAATTTGTTACAGTAATAAAAAGCTAACGAACACACCTAACGTCCTAAGTGCATATCTTAATGTAGGTCTAGTATATGCCTTTTATATCAAATGACTTGGAAAGGAACAATGAGCTAGCTGATAACCTACGAGGTTAAAAAATCTATTAACAAGGACTTTCTATCATGCAGACCAACCAGAGCTCACCGGGTTTGAGCCTGAGTTAAGGAAATACGCTACTAAACCTCACATCGCATTGGTCTCTGAGTTTTTCCTTATAAACATGGTTTCTATAAACATTCGGGAGAACTGCTTAGCAAACCAAGTGAGGTCACCCCCATAATCTCATCCCTATTGATGCTTCCGTCCTCTCAGCATCCTTGTGATGGAGACATAAGTATTGCTAGAGGCCTATGGAGCACAGATCCATCCTTCTAGTTCTAACACTCAGACCTAGTGTGTGCCCAAAAGGAATGGAGAATTTATTATGTTTACAATGAAAAGAAAGGCTGAGCAATGTGAGCTGAACACAAAGGAGAGGGAATCCTTCCATGGCAGGAAGTAAGAACATAGGTAACACTTGGGTAAATGGTTGAGACGGCACCGCTGAGAAAGCCAGGGTGCGGGTTTGGTCATAGGACCACAGGTCAGGGCTGGGTCAAAGGTTCTACATGGGACAGGAGACATAGCTGTGAGACCACAAAGCATAGGGCCAGAACTAAGCTCTGGCATAAATCCCAGAGCCAAAAGCAATTTCTATTCAGTAAAAAGGGTCCAAAGCCTCCGGCCTGCCCAAGGAAAAGCAAGAAATATGGACAGACAGGTTTTAACTTGGACTTTTTTCTGCTATCTCAGAGTCCTAGCTGGTGTCCCAAACCTAAGAACTGTCAATAGCACGCTCCTCTCACAACATCAAGAGACACAGGCTAGACACCTTGCTGCAGGACCAGAGAAGCTGAAATACCCTAAGACATCCGTCTACCAGCCACACAATCTATATAAGCACAGAGCCAGAGACATGGAAGCCAGAACGCATGAAGTATGGACTCAGACAGCCTTTTTCTCCTGCTATCCAAGCAAAGGATATGGGCCTCAAGTGGGCCACATTGGGGACTAGGATGATGCCATAAACAGGCTAGCCTCTCAAGCCCTGTATGACATCTACAAGCAACAGAACCTGTAACCTCCCGATGTATCAGAGCAGAGCATACTCCTGAAGCACCCCTGTCTTACATGCTGAGTCTGGAGCATGCATCTAAACCAAGATGGTATCTATTTTCTACCTGGAGAATTCTCCACAGGACTTCTGGCAAAGCACGGAGGGAAGAGTAACAATGGGAAACAGCCTGACTCGGAGTTCTAACTAAATATGGTGTCCTCCACCAGCCGGAGTGGATGATACAAGAGCAGCTGGCTTCAAGCCACTAGTAAGTGTTCTTCCCAAGAAGGCTGCCTCCAAAGAAGAGGTTGCAAAAGTGAACCAAGCTCTGCCAGAGACTGCATCACCATCACCATTTCGGGGTTCTCGGCAATGTGAAAGAGTCCAGGAGGAGCCTTCGGAGAACTCACAAAGATGCCCTGAGGAAGTGCTAGTGTGGGCTCGCTAACAACAGACAGATGGCCGCCAGCCAAGGTCAGACAAAAACAACACCAAGGGAAAGCTCTCTGGTCCCATTCTTCTGGGTCTTTCCCCTCTTCCCAAGCCTGGGAGGCTCAGCAGGAAAGAGGCAGAGGGGGAAAAATGGTCCTGGTCCTTTTCTTCTGCCCAATTCTGAAACCACAGACAAGGCCTAAGGTGGAAGCCTCTATCCCAGCAGACTAGCAGAGCTATTAACCATAAATGCATCCCGATTAAGATGAGACTGTTCCAAAACCTGGATGTGAGTAGAAAGTGAAACCAGCAAAGATCATAGCAAAGACCAGGAACAGGGGGTCCTATGGAGTTAACATGAACACAAGCATCAAAAATTAAGTGACTTAGGGACATGCACTGAGCTTGGTTATTCCACACATATGCTATCCTAGTCTTACTGGGATCCTGTGCAATGAAACTCACAGCACCAATATGCTCTAGCACTAAAATCAAGAAGAAAACATTGAAAACAGTTTCCAGACAGGGGAAAGGACCAAAATTGCCCGGGCAAAGCAGCAACAGCACAATACATTCAAAATTCAAGGTGCTCGGAACTCTATGGGGCAGAAATCACAGGGCAGGAGGGATCTTGTTCATATCACATAAGGACATGACACATAATCTAACAGCAGAATTGCTACTGCCCAAGAGCCAGAGCCCACAAAACAGAGTGTTCTGAATGATTAAAAGCTGGAAATATGGAGTGGAAGCGAAAAGAGGAAACACTATATAACAAATATGAAAGTGGAGCTTTTAGGAACAAAATATCATTGAAAACAAAAACTTACTCTAAGGTGGGAAACTGGTAGATTAGAAGGCAGAGGTAAAGAAGGCACACAGTCACAGCAAAGAGAGACAGTGAGACACCAAACAGGAAAGAGCGTTTAAGGTAAAGGAAAAAACTAAAAACGGTCCATATAGACTGGTTTCTTGGTTTAGGTTTTTGTGGGTTAGGGGAGAGATTGCGGGACAGGGCTGTTTCTGAGAAAGGCCTTGCTGTGAAACTCAGGCTGGCCTACAGTTTACAGTCCTCCTGCTCACCCTCCAGAGGCCCGAGATTACAGGCGTGCACCACTACACCTGGTCAATATATAGTTGAATAAGAGAGTTTCAGGAGAATAAAACCAACTAAGGGCAACCAATGTCTGATAAGATAATAATAAGATAATAACTGAACCTAATTTAAACATTACACAGTATATATGGTACAGATACATTATATTTTACCCACTAATAAGTATACTTTTTATAAGAAAAATAGATAAATGGTAGAATTTACCACTTACCAAGTCCAAGCAGGCTGTGAACAATACTTAAGTGAAACTATGAAACTATATTACCATGAGGACAAAGACAATATCTTTTAAATTTTCAGAATAGTGCTGAAAGCAAACTTTTCATGTAAACAACAGGGTCCAGAAAACAGCTGACTATCTTTAAATTGATGCAGAATAACTGTTGAAAAAGTTATATGCCTGTCTAAACCATTATCAGAGTAAATAAGCCACTTGGCCAGGTAGTGTAGGCCTGTAATCTCAGCTACTAAGGAGGTTAAGAGGAGGAAGCCAGGTCCAAGTTCAAAGCCAGCCTGGATAATTTAATAATCTGGTCTCAAAAAAAAATGGTGGGGGAGGGGAGAGATATGAGGTATATATAGCTCAGTAGTGGTCCACTACACACACATGTACACACATGCATGTATTCCCATGGCATCTAGGGAGTTCTAATATTGTCCTTGACATCCAACATTCAAATCCTTTCACGGAACCCTCCAGATGTATTTTTCTCAATTACAGAGAAATGTAAGTGTTGCGAAGCTTACAGGGTCCAACCAAGATTTTCCCATACACACAAACCTTCATATATTGAGTATATTGCAGGTGTGTGTGTGTGTGTGTGTGTGTGTGTGTGTGTGTGTGTGAGAGAGAGAGAGAGAGAGAGAGAGAGAGAGAGAGAGAGAGAGAGAG
>JANHMN010000008.1:59522553-59535336 GCA_030674055.1 Rhabdomys pumilio
ACACACACACACACACACACACACACACACACACACACACACACACATCCCTATACATCATCCTACCTCTGCACTGAGCTGGCGGCTAGGCAGTTGTTCTGGGAACAAATGCTGACATTTGTTAACCAACTGACAAGAGCAAATGTTTGTTTTGATTTACAGGTGTGTGGAGGTTTCAGCCTATGGCCAGTTGGTGCATTTGTTTTGACCAGTCTCGGAAGTGCTTGGCAGTGCAAATCCACTTGCCTGATAACCAAGAAGTCAAAAAGGAGCTGGGCCAGGGGTCCAGTACTCCCTTGGAGAACATGCTCCCAACCACCCAAAGACTTCCCACTAGACCTTACCTCTTAAGGGGACCACTTCCCTAAATTACTACCAGAAGAGCAGCCTTTCACATATGGACCTTTGGAGGGCAGTTAAGATTCAGACTACACACTCATCCTCCTGAAACTGAAACATCCTACTGCCCCAGCTTGGCATCTTGTGTTCCAAGTTTCCCAATAAAAACTTTCCTATCCTGTACATTCACTCAGGATAACTGTGGGAACCGAGGCAGGCTGTATGGCTTAAACTTCCAAGCATCTGTCTGCACTGTATGTCCTGTGACCCTCCACTCCACCAGCCACTTCAACTTGCCAGAGCCGTCCCAATTCCCCAACACTGACTCTAGCTGCCTTGTCTCCTGGAAGGCCCAGAGTCTTCTGCCCATTTGGCCTGGCTAGCACCTGTTTCATTTGGCCACACAGTACTGAAAGGCCTTTCACTAGAAATGCTGGCCTCTAGCACAAGCCAGCTCCCTCAGGGACTTGGGAAGCCTTAATGACTTCTCTGGATGTCCCTAGAAGTCTCTCTGTTGCCTGCTCCATTCTCCTCAGCCTGCACCCCATCTGTCCCATTCCCTGCACACAATGTTCCTCCTGAGGGCCCTAGGGGTGGGGTGGGGGTCGGGGGACAAGCTTCAGGTTCTCCCCGCAAGGCCACTCCATACTTCCTCACCTTTTGATAGCTCGTATCTGTGTTTGAAAGCAGACCCCTTCCTTCTTTCTTGGAGTCAAGCTTCCACTCCTGTCCATGACCTGCTGTCTACTGCCTTTTCCCAGGCCTTCTTCATCAACAGGCCCCATGTTCTTCCTTTCCAACCATCCTATGTCTTCCCTTCTCACTAACAACCAAACTCCTTGCAAGACAGGACCCAGAATAGGACTATATAGCCCTGTGTCTTACTTGGGGTTCTATTGCTACAACAAAACCCCATGACCAAAAAGCAAGTTAGAGAGGAAAGGGCTTATTCAGCTTGCACTTCCACATCACAGTTCATCACCAAAGGAAGTCAGGACAGGAACTCAAGCAGGGCAGGAACCTGAAGGGAGAAGCTGGTGCAGAGGCTGTGGAGGGGCTGCTTACTGGTTTGCTCACATGGCTATAAGGCTTGCTCAGCCTGCTTTCTTGTATAACCCAGGACCACCAGCCTAGAGATGGAACTATCCACAATGGGCTGGGTCCTCCTCTATAAAGCACTAATTGAGAAAATGCCTTACAATTGGATCTCATGGAGCCATCTCCACAGCTGAGGCTCCTTCTCTGATGACTCTAGCTTGTGTCAAACTGACACAAAACCAGCCAGTACAGTGTGTGTGTGTGTGTGTGTGTGTGTGTGTGTGCGCGCGCGCACGCGCGTGCCCGAATGTGTTATGCATGCACAGGCACACCTGTGAGTGTGCCTGTTGGTGCACTTGTAGAGAAAGAGGTCTAAGTCAGGTGTCACTACACTTTATTCACTGGGATATGGGTTTCTCACTAATCCTAGAGCTCACATAGGCCATAATCCCTGAGATTCTCATGCCTGCCCCGACCCCAAGTGCTGGGTTAGCTACTCATAGTCATGTTCAGTATTTTACATGCATGTTGGCGCCTGAACATTTGCATGGCAAGCACTTCAACCATTAATCTATCTCTCCTGCCTTCCACGTTATTTTTTGAGACAAAGTCTCTCCCTTAACCTAGAATTCACTGATTTAGGTAGAATAGCTAGCTGGTCAGCAAGTTCTCGGGAACTACTTCTGTATCCCCACCTGCCCCCATCACTGGGTTAAAAACACATGTTACCACACATGGCTTGTACATGGATGCTGGGAATCCAAACCCAGGTCCTCATATGTGCACAGCAAGCACTTTGCTGACTGAGCTATCTCCCCAGCCCCATCAACCATCACCTTTTTAAGAAGAATTCTACCCTATGAAGGGGCTCCTTTGACTGTGCTTTGGGAAAAATCTCTCCTTGGTTGGACAATGCCATGTACCCCAGAATGGGCCTGCACCCACAGCCTTAGCAAGCCTGCCTCACCATCAATCATATGAACCCCTCTTTGAATGTCTTTCCATTGTCTACCAAATGGGAACAGATGCTCTAGCCTCAGACAGGGCCCTCCACAGTCATCTTTCCCCACCCTTCCCTACTTCTTCCCCATTGGGCCTTGCATACTCCCCAAACTCAACTAACTTTGTTCCTTTATAACCCAATCTTTGTGCCATTAGCACATTGCAGCTCTCTGTGCCAGGAATATACCTCTCATCTCTACCCCATTTTGTCCAAATGGCCAAAGCTCCCACCACTAATCACCCCAATTGGCCAGATAGAATTCTTCTGTTCTTAATTAAGAATTTCATACATGCACATAATGTCTTTTGACCAAATCCATCCCTGTTCCTTCCTCATGAACAGCTCCCCCAGCCCCACCCCAATTTTCAGTTCCAACTTTATGTACTCTATTTAAATTAAATCCATTGAGTCTACTTAATGCCATCTATACCCTCATTGGTATAGGGCCATCCTACATCCTAGGAGGCATGAATACCCTCTCAGGAACCAAATCTTTAAAGAGACCTCACTCTCCCCATTCCTACCAGCTGTAATTACTAACAGGTCCTCAGCTAAGGGCAGGACTTCATGAGTACCTTCTCCAGCCAGGCTGAGATTTTGGTCAGCTTGATTTCATGCAGGTCTTGTGCATGCAGACCCAGCAGTTGTGATTTCATGTGTGTTTGTCTGGCAACACTGTTTCTCTGAAGATGTCAACTACCTCTGGCTATTACAATCTTCGCATCCCCTTTTCCTCAGTGACCCCTGGACTTTGGGAGGAAGGAGTATGATATAGATGTCACATTTAGAGCTGAACACTCCACAGTCTCGTATTCTTTGCAGGTTGACCAGTTGTACTAATGGCCACCTACCTATACAAAGAAGCATCTCTGATCAGGGCTGAGAGATACATTAATCTATAAGAATACAGACAAGAACTTAGAGCAGTTTATTACTATGTCACTGCACCCTTTTAAAGAGACTTTAACCTTGCAACACCAAGCCTATTTTTCATTTTCATACAGCTAAAGAGTCTGTGTGTCTGTGTATCTGAGTAGGTGTCTTATCTTGTCAGTAGGAGGGATGTCTACAGTCTATGGCCTTGAAGCCAGAGATCCTATAAACAAACTGCCTTGCAAGAAGTAGACGCCTTGTAACTTTCTGTTAACGACTAACCATCCCATGCTGTGGGGAGAATTGTTTAGCATTGTCTTCATTACAGCTGGTCTGAGATGCCCCATTTTCAGAAACATTCCACAGGCAGTTATCCTCAAGAGGTTTGTCTCCTTGTCTTTCAGACAGCTGGGCACAAGTCAAAATTTTTGCCTTTTAAATATTTGAGAACCAGAAGTGTAAGGTCCTGTCCAGTGGAGACCAAACATGAAGTCTGAGTCACTGAAATCTACTTGGATTCCCAGGATGTCTGCGAAAGCCAGACAAGGCAACCACAGCATCAACCTGGAAAAGCCCAAGTAACACGGCAACCACATGCCGACTGTACACAGGGCCGGATGCACCTGTACTGACAGCAGGAGGAAAGTAAAGGAAGAAACTCCACAAGATGAAACATACTAGTGTGTGGGTCAAACCACATACACAGGCCTTCACACACCTCTACACACAGGGGCACCCAAGGCAGAAGCGCAATGATTGTATTACTTTCAAGTAAAATAATTACTTTTAATCATTTTAATGATCAATTAATCAATAAGTTTAATGATTACCGCACATTTGGAAAATGGCTTTCAGAGTCACTTGATCATCAACCCACAGCACACGCCACTATTTCCCTTGGTCTGTCAGCCCTTCTCTCTCCTTTTAAGCTTTCCTCTTTTCATGATCCAGTACACAAACACACACACACACACACACACACACACACACACACACACACGAGAAAGAGAGTGAGAGAGAAACCATTTCTTGTCTTCCTCCTTGCACAGTTCTTAGCTGACCATGCACAGGTAAGAGCCCTGAGATGCTATTTCTCCAAGTATGGCTAGAGGCGGACGTCATCATCCAGAGGTCACATGACACCCCTCAGCTAACAATGACACACACAATCCACTGAGACTTCAAGAGAACAGAAACAGAGCAACTAGCTTTGTCTTGTCCCATTTCCTGTCGAATTACAGAGCCCCGTGAACGGGGAGCTGATACTGAGGTAAAAGCTTCCTTACCTGGGGAATGGGGCAGAAATAGGCAGTCTTCACCAGCAAACAGCTGCTTGACTGTCAACAAATCAAGGTCGAGTCTCAGATATGGGGGTCGGTCACCCAGCAGCAGCACTGGACCCTCACTCCTGACACAGTGGGATTTCCTAAGGCCATATTCTCAGCCCAGGGGATTCAAACCCGGGGAGTCACATAAAGGAGATGGCCAGCACAATGCCTATTTTTACAGTTCAGGCCCAAAGAAAATCAAACTAGTGCCTATGGTCCAACCTACAGCACGGAATTATAGTAATGGCTGCTCTGGCAGTCGATAAATGAGCAGATAAAGGAACTGCAATGGACTGATGCAGGAGGATTCCGCAAGAAGAAAAGATGGAGTCGGGCACATGATGCAGCGTGGCTGACACTTGAAGACACTCGGCTAGGCAAAGGAGCCAGAAGCAAAAGAACATGAGGTATCCAGAATGGGCCAAGTCATACAGAGAGAAAGTTGCTTAAATGTCATCAGACTACAGGAAGGAGTAGGGACCTAGGGAGATACTCTCTGAAGGCTGTAGAGTTTTTATTAGAGGCAAAGAAGACTATTTTAGAACAGTGAAGATTGCACAGCATTGTAAATATAGTCAATGCCTCCGGGTTACAGGCTTAAAACAGCCCATGTTACATGTCAGATTTTAAAAGATCACAGTAATCTGTAAGCCTCATAGACCTAGCAGTACAAATGCACATGAAAATATTTTAAACCCACTTTATATGCTTTCCAATTTTAATTGTTTTATTATTTAAAAAATTTCCATACAATATATCTTGGTCATATTCTTTCCCTCTTCCTACTCTTTCCAGATCCTCCTCTCTCTCTACTTACCAAACTCTCCTGCCCTGGAGTGTGGTTGATATGGCCAGAGACACTTCACTGGGAGAAATGGATTTTTCCTTTCCTAGCAGGTATAAATTGAAATAGCTTCTTGGTTAGAGGTAGAAGTTAGAGACCATTTCCCTTTTCATACTGGGATTTTGCCTGTTGATCCCACTCCAAAATGAGCTAGGACTCTACTACCTATGTCATGTTTCTTTCTGTTGTCTAACACAGGTTATCACAAACATTCCAGTATTTCTATGTACCACTAAGTATTATCTACATGGATAACTCTACCTATAGAATCATTATTGCTGTCAATTAAGCATTAAAAGCCACAAATATGGCCAGGTGGCGGTGGCGCACACCTTTAATCCCAGCACTTGGGAGATAGAAGCAGGCGGATTTCTGAGTTCGAGGCCAGCCTGGTCTACAGAGTGAGTGCCAGGACAGCCAAGGCTATACAGAGAAACCCTGTCTCAAAAAACAAAAAACAAAAAACAAAAAAACAAAAAACAAAACAAAAAAAAAAGCCACAAATGTAGGAGTAAAGTTGGGAGCTGAGAGCTGGAGCAGAAAGGAAATGTGTCCACCAGAGTCCGGGGCTTTCTTTTAAGATCAGTGAAGCCCTGGGATCATGGAGATTACTTCAGAATTCTAAATACCCTAAAAGGTGCATCAGGTGAATATATGTTATACCTTGTGAACTGCATCTCAACAAAGCTGCTATTTAAAAATAGTCAGGCACGGTATCACACGCCTGCAATCCTAGCACTTGAAAGATATAAGCAGAAGGATCAGAAGCTTAAGGCGAGCCTCAACTACAAAGCACGTCTATGCCTGCCTGTCTCAAATAAACAAATTAAGTAAGTAAACACATATAATATGTGATGCTGAGGAGTTTGTGACAAGGACAAGAAAATGAACTAGAAGCCTGCTAGAGAGTGGAGAGTGCCTGTCTCCCCAGAGGGCCACCAAGAGCTATCCAAGAACAGGCTAGAACAAGGTTACACATCCATAGGCCTTAGAACTAATCCTAACTGAACTGAAGGGCTCAAAGGGGCCTGGCAGAAACCGAACTAAATCATTAGCCAGAGCATAAGCTGAAGAGAGGAAATGCCAGAGAAAGACCCCATAGTCCCAGCTAGAGAAGACCTAGCCTTTGGCTCTTCATCCACAACACTGCCACAGAAGAAACAAAAGCAAGTCTGAGGGCAGCTCCATGAGGAGACAGATGTTTTCCAAAAGTGGGGAGCAGATTTCTCTTCCAATTCTTCCCCACATAAATTGCTATTGTTTTGATCTGAAATGTCCCTTAAAGGCCTTGGTGTTGAAGGCTTGCTTACTAGCCTTCAGCCATTTATAAACGTAGCAATTCTTTAGGGGGTGGGGCCTGGTGGGAGCATGTTAGGTCATTGGAAGCAAAGGATACTGGAACTCTAACCCCTCCTTTCTCCTTGCCACAAGGTGAACATCCTTACTCCTACACATACTCCCTGCCATGACATCTTGCATCACCACGGGTTCCAAAGCCAACAGACCATAAAGACAACAGACTTCTGAGACTCTGCCACAAAATAACCCTTCCCTCTGTATAAGTTGATTACTGCAGATATTTTTTAAGTGAGGGCTGACAATGGAAAAGTAATAGAACAATTTTATTTGTCCTACTTTTAAATCCCAGCAGATGTAGTTTTCAACCTCATGGGAAACGTTGAATATACCCACCCCATTATAAAGATGAATTATACAACTATACACAAGCAAGTGACACTCCAAGAATTGTACCTGAAACATGCTAGGTGTTCAGTGACTACTAGGTAATACTCCTGGCCCATTGTAAAATATAAAAAGGTTGATTGCTTCAGTACAAGGATCCCTCCTTAAATAAAAATTAAAACATGAACGGCTCTACAGATCCTGGGACCAGAGGCCAGAAAAGCAAGTTGCAAAGTAGATGCAAAAGGTTCCCAGCATGCTCTTTGATTATGAGACTGTTCTTATTTTAGAAAATTAAAAAGTTAATCCTGCAACTTAAGATGGAACATTTAAGCCCTTCCCCATTTAATAATTGTCTCTTTATCTACAAACAACCAGGACTTTTGCCAATTAAAAAAAAGAACAAGAAGAAGAACTTGGTTCATTTTCTAAAAGCAAGGTGTAATTTTGAAACAAAGTTTTTTTCATTCCAGGCTGTCTGTCCCTCTGTACAGGCCAGAACTGAAGAGATCTGATGAACTCAACATTGGAAAGGAGAGCATAGCATCAAGTAGTCTCTGGTCCATTTCTATCTGTAAACAGCCTGCACATGCGAAAATGGGCCCATTTGGCTTTGGACTTGAAACTGAAGGCAAGGAACCATGTGCTGTGTCTGTGAGAAGGTGAGATGTTAGCTGGCCCCATAAGGTAGCCCCCCACCCCTGCACAACCCAGGTCCTGAACCCCAAGTTGGAATGACAGTACAGATGAAGCCTTAGCCCCAGCATCTCACTGATAAGTCACCAGTAGTTACTGACAGGTGTCAAGAAGAGCTCTCAATGTCAAAATATCAGACCTATCTTGACTAGTTTGTTCTGGTTTTTGGTTTCTGGTTTTTGGTTTTACTCACTTCTTCCTTGATTATTCAGTTATAAGCCAGTCCAACTCAGACTCTTTCGTTTGATCTTATGTTTTCATCTTTAAAATTCTGGAGTTCCTCAGGCCTCCAGTAACACTTGTGAAATGCTGTCAACATTGTTTCAATGTGTTGTTTTCTTTAACTCAGATATTATAACTCTCCAACCCAAGAGAGCTTGGTGCAGAAGGGAAGTCCCCAAACAAAAACAGCTTTGAAACCACATCTACTAGGGAGGGGGCGCAAAATTATGGATTCTGTGTTTCTGTGGACACATATGGACTTTCACTCTGCAGTTTAAGAAGTTATTTTTAAGCCTTTCCAATGATAGATACCTCCCACCCCCTCTCAACTCTGTTCCTAAAATCTAATGCCTCAGACATTAATTGAAGTCAGTACCTAAGCGGAGGCAGGAGATCGAAGAAGAGGGAGAGGTGGAGGGGTTCGATGCACAAAGCCCAACCAGCAACCCTAAAACAAAGAGGTCTGAAAAAGGCAGGAAATGGAGCCTCATGACAAGTTTCTAGTAACATCCAGCCCAAATGACCCTTCTGGAGCCTCAAATGAAAATAGAAATTGTTCCTGAGGTTTCTTTACCCATCAAATACTAGGACCTAGAAAGTAAACTCTGAAGAGACATCTTGTTCATTCCATGTTTGACAGGTCCTTCTAAGAACATGAATACAGAAATTCTAACTCCTGTCCCTGTGTGTGTCCACACACAGACACACAGACACACAAATATACATATGCACACACAAGCACACCACATAAGACCATCTAGCAGTTAAGGTATCATGGAGATTTTGTAGGGTTTTGAAATGGTAGAAACAGAGGGGCCAGGTCTTTGCCAGTCCCCCTGCTCTCAGTTCCCTGGAAAGAAGCAGTCTATTTTCAACCTTCATTTGGCTCTCAGATGCCAATGCCCAAACCGCCCCTCTTATAGAACCTTAAGTCCATTCTTAAATTGAGTCCAAGTCCACAGGTAGTAACTATATGCCCTGTGACCTTCCCCAAGCTCCCTGCACACAACATGGTCAGCCAGGCCTCTTGTCCCTTTCTGTCACATTTTGATGCCCTGAGTTTCTAAAGTAGCCCTCTTTTCACAACCGCACACTCTGTGAGGTGACCCTTGGTCCCCCGTCACCTCACTGGAATCCCTCTCCCACATAACACACATTGGGAACTCAAGCAGAGCCCTTGAATGTCCCCAAGGCCCCATATTCATCCGTTAAAGGGGACAGTACAGAGTCAGTGCCACTTCACTTGTTGCCATGACAAGTGACTACTTCTAAGAGTTTTCAAACTGTGGAAGCTGCTCTGGCCTGCTGAGGCATCCTGGCCTCATCTACATGGAATCAGCAAGACCTAAGCACTGACAAACCACAGCCAAGTAGTGATCAAACACACGGGCCTCAGCTCCACAGATCACCATGTCCGTTCTGTTCTGCTACATCTGCGAGAGCCCAGCTGTAGCCTAGGCACTGGGCTCTGGCATGGCACTGACAACATCTCATTTTCCCCGAGGGAGTCTGTCACTTGTCCTGTCACTACTACTCATTTTATTCAGTATGTAACCTTGAGGAACGGTAAACAAGTGTTTACTAAATTACTTTAATGCTGACAGCCAGGACTCCAAATGTCATTTCATTTAGCAGAATGTTTAACATGTTGCTAAGTATTTAGCACCTGATATGTCGCTAAACAATTCCCCATGCCTCTCTCTTTTTGATTCAGTTATTCTATCCTCTATGGTACCTAACATTAACTTAAGCCACAGAGAAGACAGACTCGAAAAGCAGAGTAAACTCTGGCTATCTTGCTAATCAGTCTTTGTTTTTAATGCCTTCAGCCAGGTTTCCCCAACAGGCCAGGAGCTTTCCTCAGTTTATTCTGGAAAGAAACTCATCTTCTCCATTCTTCAAGAAACAGCGAGAAAGAGCTGGTGTGGCTCGCTGCTGACCAGTAATTCCTACACGGCACAGAGCTGTAACACCAGGCTGCCACAACCACTATAAAAGGAAGAAGGCAGCACCAGCCACTCACACACTGTCTTAGCGAGGTTCTTAAGTCCTCATAGAATCTGCCATAATGACTCAAAAACTTGGGGCAACAGAGATCAGAAGACAGCGTCGGGAGTTGGAAAAGGGCAGTTAATGGCAGAATGAACTTCAGTTGACTTCCTGCCTTGATCTCTGGGGTCTTCCTGTCACCACCTAGCAGGAGATGGCTGAGGTGGAAATCAATGGGGAAATGTGCCCACAGCTCTTAGTCTTCCCCTTAGCAAGGTTAAGGAAATGCCTTCTTGCTGTGGAGCTGCTGATGGTCTTTGTAACCCCACAGCATCTTCAGGCTATCTCAGACTTGTCTAGCTTGCGGACGGTGGGCCTACTAGTTTTTGGACTAGCACTTTCAAAGCATGAAGGAAACCAGCATGTGGCCACGGTGTGTTCAGCTGCCAATCCAAAGGTTTCCTCAAGGCTCTGTGGGGGATGCCATCTATATCCTAGATCAACAGAAGTCTGAGGTAAGAACACGCAATGTACTCAAACAATCCAAAGGGGAAGATCCATGCAGGGACTCAGGGAGTCCTTCATTCTTCAAGGCCTCCAGTTAATAGTGCCATGGAGACATATGGTGGTCTTTAAGGTCCTCTGCACCATGCCATGAGGGAACAGGTTCTCCATCTTCCAGTGTCTTTCCACACCTCAGCCCTGGAGCCCATGGCCTGACTCTTAAGCCCTGTAGCGCCACCTACTGGTGGAGGCAGAAGTCAGCTATACTGATGGTCCTAAGAAGTCTGTTCCTGCAAGATTATTGTCAATAATACATCCAACCCCTGCAACGAGCCATACTTATATTAGGAAGTAGAGTCCAAAGGTCAGCAAGGCCTCGAAACCATCAATTTAATGTTCCCACTGGCTCCTTTAGAATATTCTATTCACAGACAAACCCACCAAAAGCAGTTTTGAGTGGAAGAGGCAAATAAACAAATATTAAATCATTTCCAAGACTCTAAAAGACAGTTGGGGGCAGGGGTACTGGCTCAGCATTGTGCTAAAAAAAAAAAGCACTGTTATCCTTGTGGCATATACTTTTACAGAATAAGTATCCACTTAATAGAAGACACACACACACCATTTTAGGAGACTTTAAATATATAGTCAACATTATATAGTCAACATTCTTTTGCATAACACCCAGGGTGGGGTGCATTAAGTCTTATGTGATCTGCTTCCAGAGGCTTGTCTAATTCTCTGCGTGTGCATACGTTTAATCATTATTACATGTGTTCTGCGGAAATAAATAGACAGATTCTCTTACAGTGTTGGTATGTTGAAAAGCACCCAGCCATTCCCAGGAACAGCATTTGGAATGCGAAAGGAAAAAAAGAAGAAGAAGAAAAAAGCCTCCTTTCTCTAGCTTCCTCCCTGCAACTTGCAGAAAAGGAGAAACTGATGTCAAGTCAGGATTTCTTATAAGCTCCACAAGCTGAGGGGCAAGTCATTCAGCCTTCGGACCCTTAGAAAAGAGTTAGCTGTGATCATTGTGTTATTGCCGTATTTTAAATGATAATTGCTATTCTCTCTTATGGCTAAGTGGTTTAAAGAAAAAGCACACTGTGTTTTTCCCTCCCCTCTGCCTTGTCTCCAGCAGATAGGGGACATTCTGATGGTTTTGTGTTAAATGGTTGACTATTAAGAAATTCACTTGCTAGCTGGAACCTACACTGGATAATCAACCCAGAAAAGCAGAAGGCTGGACTAGGACCAGAGCTGAGAGGGTAGAAGAAGCAAGGCACAGCTTGCATTTGTAACCTCCAGCCTGAAGCCTGAGGACAGAGCTCTTCCTTCCCTCAACTTCTAGCTTGTTTCATGGTGCTGGCCTCGGACCTCCACAGTCTGCCCCTAAGCTCACAGGTGCACATACACCACTGAAAGGCTGTGAGAAGGAAATGCGCTCAGTCCTTACAAGCCAGTCAGGAGAGAAGGAAACAGCCACCTGGCAACTTATTTGGTTCTCCACTCTGATTGGTCACCGTTGCTGTTCTGAGGTCATCGCTTGGCTCCTCTTCTCCCTGCCTTCTGAAACTCTAGCCCCCAACTATGTTTCATCAGCCAGGAGTTACTAAGCCAGCCACTTCTTTCTTGTAAATATTCACACTCCTCCAGGTCTGTCCTTCCCACCTCTGCCACCCTCCCCAACCCTCCTCAAAAGAAGCCTAGCCAATCAAGAGAAAGCAGGTGGGAGGCAGAGGGGGACAAGGACCCTGGCGCTCTTTTACCTAAGAACCAACCGCATCTAGGGATGGAGGCGAAAGTGCTCCTGAGAATTATGTAACCACTGCAGCTCTGAGGGAGAGTACCATCCAGGTTTTATAGTGCCTGCTGGCTCTCTGCTGGAAAGGTAGAGTTCCTGGTCACTGCTGCCTCTTCCCCTACATCCTCCTCCAAAACCTGTAGGGCTATTGCTCCTGCATTGAATGCCTGCTCCCCAGAAGGGGCTTGGGGATGCCGCCTTGAGAAGCAAAGTAGCAAAAGAGAAGAAGCAGAGTAAGAAAGTAAGCTAAGAAGGGCTTCATCCTCCACCACTAGGAGACCTCGCCAACTATGGGCATACCTGTTTTACAAAGATGTCTTGCCCTAGGCAGTAACCGCTGGGACAACACTGTTGGGTTCTCCTCTGCCAAGTTGTTTAGACTGAGGGCATGGGCAGAACCTGCAAAAGCTAGCCCACCCCAACTCTTCAAAAATATCACCGTTTCCTCTGTGTCTCATTC
>JANHMN010000008.1:59536417-59551771 GCA_030674055.1 Rhabdomys pumilio
AGAGAGAGAGAGAGAGAGAGAGAGAGAGAGAGAGAGAGAGAGAGAGACAGAGAGAAGAGAGAGAGAGAGAGTTTCCTAAGTATTTGGTCTTCAAAGTACGCCCATATCCCACTTTCTAACTTTGGAAGCCCTGAGTGTTCTTTTGCAAGGTAACAAATTCTCCACCCACTAGAGACCATTTAGAATTATGATGCAGGGCTGTGGGAGGTGGTAGTAGAGGGAGTAGCTGCCTGCCTCTCTCCCTGAGAGTTTTGACCCTAGCTACAAGTGTTCTCTCTTCTCCACCTGCGCCCCAAGTCTTTCCCTGTGCCAGGCCTGCCACACAGTATTGGACCTGCACACATGCTCTCCCATCTCCAAGACAGACAGACAGACAGACAGACACACACACACACACACACACACACACACACACACACTTTCCATGTCTTAAGAAAGTGAACTGTGCTCCCTCTTGTACTCAGCGCTTTGTACATACAGACACTCTTCACATACGACTTACTCCGGATAAGATTCTACTCCATATAAATGCTTCCTTTGGAAGAAATGAAGGGTACAGTGAACAAGTTAATTGCAGTGTGTTTGTGTGAGTGGGGAAACCTGAAACTAATCTAAACACAATGTTGGTTAAATAATAATATTTCGAAATCATTGATGTCCTGTGTGTGTGAAGTCACTTGCACAGCCCTGTGAGATGCTTCTGTGACCATGTCACCACGAGGGAGAAAACAAAGACAGAGAGGTTTGTTCACTTGCTCGCACTTTGACAGACCGAAGTGCGAGATTCGAACCCCAATGATCTCAGCAGTCTGTCTTCCTCCACTTCCTCCACTGGTCTCTTCGCCGCTCCATGTATAAACTAGGGTAAGTGAGCATAGAAAAATCAACTGGCATAAGTTACAGAGAAGGATTAGTGGTAAGGAAAGCCCAGTTATGAAATATCACATTGTGTATGGGTCCTTCCCTTTTTAAGGGTGTGAATTCTTGAACTAGGAAAAAGACAGTGGGGGAATCCCACCAATCTGCCGGCAGAAACTCCCTGGGAGGATACACGAATAGGTAAGGTTTTCCCCATCTTTCTTCTTGTCTTACCATAGGTATGGGAGCCAGGCTACCAAGCAGACGAATCTCAGTCATAGGGAAAAGGACCCTGCTGCCCACATGGAAGAACAGAAGCTGAGCCCCAAGGTGTCCTCTGCCCACCTGACAACCACTTCGCACCCATCTGCAGAAATTCCCTTTGATGATCAGTGTTGTCAACGTGACAGAGTCACCTAGGACATAATCCTCTTTGTGGGCCTGGAGGGATTGGTTAAATTAGGTTACTCGATTGGAAAAGATCCACCTTAACTCACCTTAAATGTGGACCATTAAGAAGACTAGAGGAGTAGGACTCGTCTCTCTCTGCTTCCTGATGCTGATGCCGTGACCAACTGTCTCAAGCTTCTACAGTTATGCCTCCCCCACCACGATGGACTGTACCCTCAAACTGTAAACACAAATAAATCTCTTCTTCCTTAAATGGCCTTGCCAGATGTGAGTCATAGCAACAAAACCAAAAACCTAAAACATTCCCTGATCAATGTTTCAAGCCCAAACGTACTGTTACGTCCTCACCTGGGCCAAGGTGCCAGTCACTCTGCTGGTGGCAGAGAGCTGTGGGCAAGGAGTTAGTAGGGACAGTCTAACATTAGCCTTCACGGACGACATTCTGCTATGTGATCGCTAATACGTGGGGTCATCTGTGGGCAGTGGAAACCAGGTAACAGATCGGTAAACTGAGAGAAGGGGAGAGTGAGAAAGGTCAGCAGGCTGCTTCAGAAGCAACACCGTCGTAGCTGTCCCTCACTGGTCAGCTTAGCTGTTGGAGCCTTCGTTTTCGATACTGTCCTCTTCACTTGGCCCCAGGTCACAGCTGTCTACAGAGGTCTCTGGGGACTTTTGAATGGTGGAAGCAAAGCAGCAGCTTTTATATTTGTGAAGCCGGTATCCACACTCATTGAAATACCGGTGTACCATTCCGGGGGAACCAGTGCTGCTCCTGATCCTCTTCCTTCTTTCTCCTGCAGCTACTGCAGCCTGGGTGAAAGCCAGCTTTACAGAAAGATTCTGGCTTTGTTTCAGAGTCAAAGTCCAAAGTGGTGAGAACAGAGAGAGATTCCAGTTGTCTTTGTGGCTTTTTGTCCATTTGACTGTGATTGTGCCCACATCTTCCTGGCTTTTTCCTGCACTCTGGTCCTGCTGATCTACGGCAGCTTCAGACCCATTGTTGGTTACAGGGAGAGCGGCTTTCTGTTGGTTCTTCCACAGCTCCACAGTTGAACAGGCAAGATTCAAGCTCCATTGTCAAACTCGTGCTCCATGTTATATATTGTGGGATTGCTTCCCCCATCAAACCTAAGTGGTATGTCAGGGAAATGTGTCCCCTTTTGCCAGGCTACTCGCTTACCATGTTGAATTACTGAGTATCGTCATTTTATAACAACTAACATTAAAGAGGAGGCCACTCCTGAGTGAATACGTTTCCCGAGGCTTTTATACAAAATTGTCACTAATCGGAGGATTCAAACAACAGAAACATGTTCTTCCTACTTTGGTGACTGCAAGTTCAAAACCAGGCAGGGTTATGTGTCCTTCTGGGGCTCTAGGGAGGACCCATTCTTCTCTTCTAGCTTCTGGTAGCTGGCAGCATTCCTTGGCTTGTGGCCACATGACTCTATGGTCACACTACCCTCTCCTTTAACTGCCAAATCTCCTGCTGTACTCTAATAAAGACACTTGCTATTGGATTTAGGGAGGTCATTAGATAATCCAAGTTGATTTCTTCATCTCAAGATCCTTAAAGTGGCTACATATCCAAAGACCCTTTTACCAAATACATTGATGTCTGCGTTTCCATGGATACTGGCTTCCATTTGGGCAGACCGTCACTCAGCTACTCCATACCCTCATCTAAGCTAATGGCCCTTCACTCTAACTCCTCTGCAACTCCCAGCTAACACCTATGAGCTCTGTATGGCTTAGAAAACTCACTAAGACCATTTCTTTACTACACTTATGAAACTTATATCTATACATTAAGACTTAATTGAGTGGCCAATGGGGCCAGGATCGTCACCCATCCTTGGCTCAACCTATGTAATCATCTTTTCAATTAATATAACTTTATTGAATGTTTGCTAAACAACTCTTAGTGATCACGTTTCCCTGACTTGACCAATGCTGTTTACAAAATGCCACTCGGTGCACTTCCCAGTCACTCTACCTCGGGATGGATCTTTTGAACAAGCTCTTGAGTGACGAAGTGTCAGTAGAAGTGACAGCTGTCACTTCTAGTAAGATTACTTTTTAAATGATTTTTATATGTTCGAATCTTTTGAAATTTAATTGTTATTTAACACACGTGGAGGCCTTGCCTGTGTATATGTCTGTGCACCACATGCATGCAGTACCCCTAGGGACCAGAAATGACCAATGAATCCCCTAGAATTGGAGTTACAGATGGTTGTTAGCTGCTATACAGGGGCTGGGAATCAAACCCAGGTCCTCTAAAAGAGCAGTCAGTGCTCTTATCCACTGAGCCATCTCTCCAGCCCCAAGGTTACTTTTTTAAAATGAAATTCTCTTGTCTTAACTTCTGCCATGAAATCCAAATGGTGTGGCTACAAAACAGAGAAGCACCCATGAGTCTGGACCCCTATGTGACTTTGTGACCCGTACACTAGCTGGTTCTGGGTACAAAGTATAATTACAGGGTGCAGGTGCTATAGGGGGAATGGGAAAGACACAGGGTGCTTTATCTGGGGTGGGGAAAGGAAGGTAATACAAAAGGGAGATCAATAATACTAAGAACATTTGGGAAAGTCATAAGAAAACATTATTTTATAAGCTTACTTCAAAAATATATATATAATATGTATGCACTCAAATGTGAAATTCTCAAGAACATAAAAATTCAAATTAAAAAGATTTAAAGTCACAATTATTATATGAAGCCCCAGGAATCTGGAAGTCATTGTCACAGTATAACATTGCCCTTTCTGACCAGCCATCTGGAATAAAACAACAGCTCTCTGCGTGTGACCAGCATGCAATGAGAATCTGCTAAGTTGCCCTCGTTAACTGACTTCCTTCCCAGTCGGTGAGGTGTCCATCAGTTGTTCCTCGGACGAGGTCAAGTTGTAACCCTAACAATCTTGTGATAGTGTCTCATAGGGAATAGTCACCTAATTTCTTCAGCATATGAGGTTTTATTTGTTTTAGGTAAATTAGTAGTGACATCTATTACAACTTATTCTACAGATTTTTTTCTTTTACTCTTAAAATCTGCTGACATACAGGCACACTCAGGTCTCTGCTTTTGTGAGGTAGTTTATGCAAACTACTCTCAAGTAGTAGGACTAAGAGATGTTACCAGTCTCCCACAGGGACCTGCATGGTTGATGGCTTAGAACCTCTTCAAACTGATAGGCGAGCAGCCCTCCTGGCATATGTGGAATCCATTTCCAGACACCCAGCATTTATATGTGCTCCATCTTAGTCTGCAGAGGACAACCAGAGTAAGCCAGAGCCTACTTGCTGCCTCTCTTTTCTGTCACAGACATCCCTCTCCTCCTACCTTTTACCAATGTCCTCCTGTGGATGGACACCCACCAGGGACACATTGACATGGGAATCCAGAAAGCCTCCGTAACCAGACACCACACTCTTCCAATTATCTAGCTTTCTACAAGGCATTTCCAGCATGCTTCTAATTACTTTTAAAAGCTCATAATGTGAGGACACTGTTTTGCTCAATCATACATTAATAATTTCTGTAATGAGACAGTGGTCACTAGAGATTAGGAGGGGAGAGGGAAGATGGAAAGGGAAGTAAAATAAGAGGTACCAAGGTACAGGTAGATAGATGGAATTTGTCATACTGCTATATAGCACAGTAATGTAATTAACAGTCTAGAATTAATGACATATCCCAAAATAACCAGAAAAGTTCAGAGGTTTCCAGCACATGGAAATGATAAATGTTCAAAGAAATGGAAATGCTAATTGCCATGATCATTGGATACACATATATACATATTTTTAATCCATGTGTACACTTTAATTTTTAAATGTAAAAATATTAAATAATGCATAAAAGAACTGTGTGACAGAGAGTCTTATGGCCACATAAAAAATATTAATTTCAATTTCTATACTTCTTTTTGATGCAAAATGACTCTGTGGTCAATGAAAGATTTTTAATCATACACACACACACACACACACACACACACACACACACACGCAATAAAGGTAAGATTTTTTTTAAAGGAAGAAGTGGAGTGTGATTCCAAGGAGAAAAGAAAATGAAGCAACATCTCTGACTACCAAACACAGGGCTGTCTGTATTAATTTTTTTTAAGATTTATTTATTTACCAGTATAGCGTTCTGCCCACATGTATGCCTACACATCACCAGAAGAGGGTACCAGGTCTCATTATGAATGGTTGTGAGCCAACATACTGTTGCTAGGAATTGAACTCAGGACCTCTAGAAGAGCAGCCAGTACTTTTAACCTCTGAGCCATCTCCCCAGCCCCCAACTTTGTATATTTGTGAAGGGATGCTAGAAGGGGTGTCTGCCACGCTTCTGTTGTGGTGACATTACACAATGACTAAAGGCAGCTCCAGAGGGACCAGTTTTATTTGGATTATGGTTCCAGAGTAGTAGAGTCCACCATGATGAGAAGGCACAGCAGCAAGTGGCAGGCTTGGAGACAGGGACAGCAGGCATAACAGTCCCATCTTAAACAGCAAGCACAAAGCAGAAAGAACCAATAGGAAGTAGGGAGGGACTGTGTGCTTTCCAAATGGGCCCCCAGTGACATACCTCCTCCATCAAGACCACACCTTCTAAAACTTCCCAAATGGTGCCAGAAGCTGAAGACCAAGTGCGTCAATGCCTGAGCCTGTGGAGGACACTCTCATCCAAACTGCCACCAAATGATATCAGGTAGGTTTGCTGTTAACATTTGATTGGAAACTTTTTCCAGAGGATGATACAGTTTGACCTTAAACTGTTAACGCACTGGAAATTGCATCATTCACAAGCAAGCTGGAAATGGCTAATAAAGCACACACGTTCCCAAAACTGAGAAACTGAGTGAGAGGAAGAGAAGGTGAAGCTGAGACCCTGGAAGGGCCACTCCCAGCTGCAGGCTGCAGCTGATGCTGCCTTGAATACCACACAGAATGCTAAACTGGTGGGGAAGAAAGTCAAATCCTTAAGACCTTGGCCTGTAAGTGAACACTCAGGAAGCCAACACCTCTGGCTTCTCACTCCCACTCTGTCTTCCTTCCTCAACGTGATCTAAAGCAATTCACCTCCCTTGTCGAGAATTTGTATCTCCTTGATATCCCTGCTGAACAAAGTACCAAAAGACACACAGTTTGTCACACTTGGGATACTGCCACCCACGAATTCCCGGGCAGCTCTTGAACCGTAGGTCGCTTTATATTTCATGCCATGAGCACTCACTCCATTTTTTTAAATGTGCTTTTAATCCAGAGAGGCCAGACAGAGCTAATACTGTAAATTCACTACCTAACCTTCCAAAGGTTGAATAGTCCATGCTGCCAAAGAAATTCTTTGAGTCTGTCCTTCTGTGGGGATTTACTGGACATATCTGGATGTACTACGTCTTTGTTTATTATGGAGAAGCCAAAGGTCACACAGTAGAATATGCACGCACATAAACGCTGGTATCTGTTGCTGTCTGGCTTGTATGCTGAGTGTTATTTCCTTTAACTATAAACTGGGGGACTCCCAAGAACAGGGTTTGGGTACAAAATAAAATATTAGTATGAAAATGCTTGGTTAAAAAAATATAGAAGTAGCAGGTCGTTTGCTACCTGGAAGATGAAATGTTTCGTGTCTCCGACAGTCTTTTATAGCGTCGAGTAATTGCTCCTGCTCCCACCTAAATATCATCGCCACAGACACGGCCCTCTGGTTTTGCCCTCTTTTCTGCCCTTTTTCTGGTGACCTTTTTAAAAAATAAATAATAGAAATACTAGAAATAGAGGCAGTGTATTAAGAAGCGAAAGGCACTCCCAAAAATGGGATTGGGTTAGTGAACTGGGAAATAGCATACACTCAGAAGCCCGGCGCCGAGTCTCCTGAGGCTTCACAGGTCATTAGCACAACACCCATCTCTTTCCATGTTTCCACAGCAACAACTTTCTCTATGCTTTCTCTGTTTGTGGCACGTAGCCCAGGCGTACTTTTATGTGTATAGGTGTATTGCCTGCATGTATGTCTGTGTACCACATATATGCAGTACCCACAGAGGCCAGAAGAGGGCGATGAATGTCATTAAACTGGAGTTATGGAAGACAGATGCCAAGAAGGTGCTGGGATTCAAACCCAGGTCCTCTGGAAGAACAGCCAGTGCTCTTAACCACTGAGCCGTCATCTCTCCAACCCCAACAAATTTCTTTTATATGTAAATCTTGGTGTCCCTCTCCCCAATCCTACTGTTCCTACCACAATTCTTCCCTGAGAGCTTGATCCCAAGAATCCTTTGGGGTAGCAGAAGAATGATGATCTATCAGTCTCCTGTAACTTCTCCCATGCTGGTGAGGGACATCACCCATGCCTAAGACGGGCTACAAAACTTTTCCCCTGCTTTACCTCTAAGTTAGAAACGGAGCTTTGGATCTCCTGTGGTAGAAGCCAGATAGAACCCTAGCATCATAGGTTTAGTCGAAAATGGACATATGTGGGTCGTTGTCTCTTGTGTATAAGGCTGCAGAACTATTTGGACTGAGAACCAGCTCTGTTGATAAGAGCATTTGCTCTTCAAGCATAATGACCTGAGTTGGAATCCCTAGCATCCGTGAAAGAAAAAAAAAAAAAAAAAAAAAAAAAAAAAAAAAAAAAAAAAAAAAAAACTCTACTCATGGCCATGCATATGCCTGGAACTCCAGTGTTGGGGTGATAATAGAGTGACACAGAAAGGTCACTGAGGTCACTGAAACTTGTCCATTACCAGCCCAGATCCAGATTTAATGAGAGACCTTTTCTCAAGAAAATGAGATGGAGCGCTATGAAGACAAATGGACATCTCCCTCCAGCATCCATAGAGACAAGCACACACACCACACATGCATGTGTGTATATACCATACCACACCCCCACACCCAGAGAGAGAGAGAGAGAGAGAGAGAGAGAGAGGAGCCAGGACTGGCAAGGTGGCTCAGCAGGTAAAGCCGTTGGCTACCAGGATCCATATCTATACAATAGAAGGAGAGAGCCAAGTGAGCCTCTGAACCCCTCACATGTGCTGTGGAACACACTCACGCACATGTATGCACGAGCATACACACAAATAAATGTAATCAGTTTGCGGCTTTTTTTTAAATCACTATTAGCAGAGAGAGAGTGTGTGTGTGGAGCCAGTTTTCATAAATGAAAATCAAGGGTATTTGATACCTCCCTAGTGCCCAGCCAACTGTTGAGAGAGATTTTCATAACCAAATTCTGCCAAATTTTTCAAAAAGTCAAATTAAATTTCAATTATTTTGTCTAAGTAACAATTTGATCTTGAAGATTTTCCCTTAAAACTCTGAAAGCAATCCAGGGGTGGGGCTGGGCACTTGGGTTAGTACCCACTTCTCCATCTAAGTATCTGGCAAAGGCCCTGCTCTGGCAATGTTCTGAGACAAGCGATCAGCACTCTGTATCCTCTGAGCCTCACTGATGCTGCCAAGGCTTGGGAACATGGGGCTAAAAATCATTTTCCATCACACACGGCCTTCACTTGAGCCATCTTCCATAGTTTTGAAGTGTCCAAATTATGAATATTTAAAGCGAAACAGATCTATGTCCAACCTCAAGATCTCTTGGTGATCTCTCACACTGGCAAAGTTAACAACTAGCTGTGCTCCCAGGCGTGGGAGCCCCTGCATTGTTTGCAAGGTGATGGGAAAGGTGCTGTTTTGGGGGTGAGGGAACTGATTCCTCCATGTATGCACCAGTAATTAGGTAGACAGACTGCTCCAGCCCCATTCTTCACAAGCACTCTGAGCATAGTTTGGCATCCAACACCAACACAGTGGTCCAGGAGGCTGGACCAAACTCCACACTTATTCCTTCTCCTTTCCCATCGCCAAACTGCCAGTCTTCATCCTTTGCATCTTATCATTTAAGACCAGTCCAAAAGGCATGGCTTGGACCCCTCATCCTCTGCACTCAAACAACCATATCCTTACCTCTACTGAAACACGGCTGTGAGCAACTCATCCCCTGTACCTCCAGCTACACTTGGAGCAGCTCAAGGGCAATAACTCTGTTCTACCTAGCCTTTGAAGTTGAAAGTGCTTAATAAACATTTGACAGATGGATGGATGGATGGATGGATGGATGGATGGATGGATGGATGGTGGATGAATGGGTGGATGGGTGGGTGGATGAGTGTAAGGATGGATGCATGTGTGGATGAATGATTTCTTTGTCACTGAAAGTATTAGAGAGTTAATACAAAGTGATAGATAGCTAATGGTGTAATTTCAGGCTGATAAAGGAAAACAATGAGGACAAAGAGACCCGCCCTCCTTCCCTCAATCACTTCAAGAAGTATGTACATGAAAGGCTGGCCTTGAACTGTTAGATAATGTTCCTTAAAAAAAAAAATCTCCCTTGGAGGTTATCAGGGAGATTAGTTCGAAGGGAAACTGTCCTCTCCTCATTGTTCAGTGAGTTATTTTGCTGAGCAGACCTTTTACTGGGGGACTGAGACTCTGCATGAAGACTTGGGCTCTTATCTCGCCACTAAGAGGGTTGCATTGTGTGCATGGAGCCCCAGTGACCATCAAACACAGCCTCTGTCTTTTGTAATTGTTACCCACAAAAGGTGTGTTTACGTTCATAACACTTCCAGCTGGATTCGCCCATTTTCCTTTCCTTGTATCTGTCTTTTATAAGCTCTGTTTTGACAAAAGTCACATAGAGGAATGCACTGCTAAACATCTGGACCCAAGCAGACAGGACATTGCTGTGGAAGTGGATTGGACCCTTGGGGAATGACTTGACTGAGAAAAAAAAAATCAGATCAGGCAATGAAAAAAATAAATGTTGTAGAAGCCAGACCTGTCCCTGAGATGACTGGAAACAGACACTTAAAGCTGTCTGAGCAGTCATCATGACTCCAAGATGCCAGGCACAAACCCAGCATGCTTAATAGTGTTTAATAACCTGGGTCCAGCCATCTCCAGGAACAGGTTCTGAATCATAGTTCAACACTCCTCTCATTTTGTGGTTCTTTGGTTTGTCAAAAACTTGCCCTAAATATATTGATTGTTTTAAAAAAAAACAAACATTTTTTTTTATCTTTTTGGAAAAAGAATGTATAGAGAGGGGTGGTATGTGCACATGAGTATGGTTGGCTCCAGGGGCAAGAAGAGGGTGTCAGATTCCCTGGCAGTGGACTTATGGGTGGTTATAAGCCACCCAACATAGATGCTGGGAGCTAAACTCAGGCCCTATGCAAGAACAGTATGTACTCTAAACTGTTTAGCCATCTCTCCAGTCCCATGAACTTTGTGTCTCGAGTGGCTTAGTGTATCAGCAAAGGTAAGAAAGCAGTTACCCAGGAAGCAGCTAACAGAACAAACTGCAAACAATAAGGAGGCTTCCAAAGATTAGGTCACCCTTTCAGTGAGGATCTGCTGTCATGGTGTTGGGTTAAGTGGCTACCCATACAATGTCATCATCCCCATGAAGAGGAAAGTCAAGTCGCAGTACCCCTCAGGTATGCACAGTCTCCGTCAGAGTGTCATAGTGACTCAAACTCCCTGAATGGAAATGTAATCTTCAGGTTAAACAGTGACTCATTAAGTATCCTATTTTAAAGTATCACATTCCTCTTAGAAAGAACTCTTTCTGTTTCTAAGTCACAACAGCTCGATAGATTCCTATCCTCTCAAGTCCGGTAGAGCAGGAGCTTGGGCCATGCTAAATGCACAGTCTGGGTTGTAATTTATTTACCTGTATTTTTGGGTAGGAAGGGGTGTGCTGGTTAGTCTTTTGCCAACTTGACACAGGCCAAAATTATCTGGGAGAAAGAAAAACCTCAACTGAGAAAATGCCTTCATCAGATTGACCTATAGGCAAGCCTGTGGGACATTCCCTTAACTGATGATCAGTGTAGGAGGTCCAGGTTCACTGTGGACAGTGCCACCTCTGGACAATTAGTCCTGGTCTATATAAGAAAGCAGCTGAGCAAGCCAGTAAGAAGCACCCCTTCATGGCCTCTTCTTCAGTTCCTGACTCCATGCTTGTACCCTGCTTGAGTTCCTGCCTGACTTCCCTCAATGTGGGCTGTGGTCGGGATGTGTATACTAAACACACTGTCTTCCAAAAGTTGTTTATGGTCGTGCTGTTTGTCACAGCAGCAAAAAGTAAACTAGGGAAGGGACAGGAGTAGAGTAAGAAGGGAACATGGGTGAGAGGAAAGAATACAGGAGAGTGATGGCAGTTCCAAAAAAGCTGTTAAACTCAAGAGATTGCTTTTGATAAAACACACACACACACACACACACACACACACACACACACACACACACACAATCTACCTATAAGGATGACTCTGTGTTCTAGTGGGTTAGTGTAGTCTCACTGAAATAGAAGGTCACAGGCACACACAGGAGCGGTGGAAGCTATAGACCAAGGGTGGAGACTGGCTGACCCAGAGTAAAGCCTAAGAGCACAGGGAGTTCCCCAACTCCCAGTGCACAGTGAAGCTGCACACAAGAGGCCAATGCTGACTCGGAGAAGCATCTGACACTCAGATGAAGACTAAAGTCAGACCTCCTTTCCTAAACACCAACGCTACTGAAAACCTCTCAACTCAACTACAGCTTAGCCCTCTCCTGAACATTGTAAATGCCTCCACTCAAAGAAGAAAAGATACTTGAACTTAAAAAATAAAAATAAAATTTATGAAAGGAAGAAAGACTCAACTAACAACTAGGTCCAGATGTAGAAGTCTTAGCATAGAAACAAAAACAATAAGAAAATCCAAGATAACATGTCCTTCCCCAAAACTATCAATCCCAGAGAAATGGCTCCTAATGAGAGCAAATTAGAAGAACTTCCAGATAAAGAATTTTAAAACCATGATTATAATTATGTTCAAGCAATGGAAGGAAGACGTGAGCTTCACAGCAAGAGCACAAAGATCAAGAGCTGGATGAAATAAGGACATCAATCCAACATGAAAAGAGAATCACTGAAGGAAATCTGAACTGAATGTTCTGGAAGTGATGCTCCACTTGACAAACAAAACCACAGGCTCAGTGGTAAACATCGCCAGTAAGATGGATCGTGTGGGAAACAGAGTAATATGGCTGGAACATAAGTTGGAGCAATTAGTAAAAAATTTATGATGTAAGAGCTCTGAGCCACCATGAAAAGATCAGATTTTCAAATTATGAGTATAGAAGAAGATTGCCACACCAGGAGCGTAGAATATATTTTCAATAAATCCTAGAAGAAAATTTCCCAAACCTAGTGAAAGACAGATATTATCCAGATACAAGAAGCATGCAGAATACCAAATAGAGAGGACCAGAAGAGAAAATTTGCTGCAACAAATTACAATTAAAACACCAAAAAAAATGCAAGATAAAGAACAGGCAATGAAGGCTGGAAGAGAGAAAGGTCTTGCCACCTCTAAAGGCAATCCACTAGAGAAACACCTGATTATTTGACAGAAACTTCTAAAGCCCTATGTGTCTTGAAAGATATATTCCAAGCCCCGAAAGACCACAACTGCCAAGCTAGAGTATTATAGCCAGCAAAACTATCTGTTAAGATAGAAAGGGAAATAAAAATGTTCCATGATAAAAATAGACTAAGAGAAATCGTGACCAGTAAGCCAGATCTACAGAAGATGGTGGAAGCAATCGTTTCATCTGGAGACAAGGATAAACAGGACAAAGATGTCACAGGGATAAATAAACAATACTGGGATAATTATTCAAAGTGATCTAGGAAAATGCCACAAAATCAATAAAATAACAGGAATCAATATTCATCTTTCAGTAATAACTCTGAATACTAATGGTCGCCTCAAGAGAAGGAGGTTTAGTTTATGTGGAAAGGGGTGGGAGGAAGAGCTAGGAGAAAGAATAATTAACACTAAAGATATTTGCAAAAATCTGTATGGAACTTACTACTTTATATGGGGATACCCTACACAGAGGATAATGTTCCTCTCAGAACCCATAGGTTAATTAATTAAAAAGTCAGTGCTAGGTGTGGGACAGATACACCCCACTCAGATGTTAGTAAGGAATGTCCTGGAGTCTCCCAAAACAACATAGGGTATTGCTATTGCCTTTTGTTGTCCACAAGAACTCGATTGTAAGACCCAACTGCTGATGATACCACACACTTTATCATAGAACATGGAGAAATCGAGTTGATAATGAGCAGGAAGCCTGCTCTAGGAGAGTTAACTTCCATTGTACTGATTGCTGGGGAAAGAAGTGGGTCATGAGCAGTTTGACCTACCTGGTGTAACAAGACATGCCATAGGTGCAATAGTGGCATGCACGTTATGTAGGTAACCAACTGTTCTCTGATTGAACTTAAGGCCCATCCCCCCATAGAAGAAAATGCATACCTGCTACTGTAAATCTGGCCAAGAACCCATTGTTTGGGGAGCTCATAGGCCCCATGGAAGGAGCAAATCCTACTATTTGGCTAAGCAGACCTAGTATCAAACTGCCCTCTAAATGTATATCTCTATGCCCATAGATGAAGGCAGCTCTCAGACCTCATCAGAGAAGTGTCTCTTTGCAGTGCACAGCAGAAACTCAATACAGAGAATAAGTGTCTGTGAAGTGATCAGCTACAGGTTGGATATCTATATCACAACACTCCCCTCCCCCAAGTTCAGGGACCATTACAGGAGAGGGGGTAGAAGGATTGTAAAAGCCAGAGGACCAGAGTGAAATGGTGTCCTCAGGATATGACAAAACTGATGGGCTCATAGCAGTTGTGGTTGCCTGCCTGCACAAGACCCATACAAGATCAAGCCAGGAAAAGAACCATCACAGAGGGAGAATGGGCTCATGACAGCCTCATACTTCTATCTGAGGGGCTATTGGTGGTTGATAGCTTCTGGGGAGGGAGAACCAGTTTTCTTTAATGGTACAACTCTTGGTAGAGCAACTGTGCCACAGGGGATGGCCCCTACTTATGAGTATGTAAGCAGCATAACCTTGGTCCAGAAGTCTTTTTACAATGGGCAAGAGTCAATGCTGAGATGTGTAGCTAGTTGAAGGACCAAGAATAAAAGATGGAGTGCTCAGTCTTAAGTGGGACGTCTTTCTCAACACCTCTTCTCCATCATCAACAAGGCATAGAGGACACGTTGGGAGAGGAGACAGAAAGAAAGATCCAGATGGTAGAAAGAATGCTATGAGATGTAAACTTCTAGTGCTGACAGGGCTACTGCACTCAGGGATCCACAGAGCTGGCATTACCATCATTAGACCTGCACAAGATCGAGCCAGCCAGAAGTCAGGCATAGATGGAGGAGGTGCTCTCTAGGCCCCGACCCTTATTGAAGAGTTATTGGCAGTGGATTCCTACCAGAAGAGGGAGAATCATTCCTGTTGTTGTTTTTTCTTGGTATATAGCCACTGGTAAGCTTTGCACACTGCAGTAGATGCCCGTATCCATACACATACATGCAGCACTATTTAGACTTAGTGGGTTAGAGTAAAAATATGACATGAAGTTGGGGGAGGACACTGTTGAAAGCAAAAAAAAAATGGTAGGTGGGTATGCTTATGTTTTATTGCATACATATGTGAAATACTCAAGAATCAAAGAAAAATAATATTAAAAAAAAAGAAATGTCTGGAAATGAGTGAAGCATACCTCTAGGTGTGTCCATGTTGAATTTCCAGAAATTAGCAGATCATAAGAACTCTGGATTGCCTCATCAATGCATTGTCTCAGGAAAGCCGCCATTACAAGGAGATAGGTGAAGGGACAAGGTGGGACTTAGGTGGAGAAAGGGCATTACTAGAGGCCGGGTCCCTGGGGGCTACATATTTTCCTGTCCCCTTCTGGTATCCTTCTCTTTGTTTCCCATCTATCAAGAAGTGAATACAGGTCTAGCAATGTGGTTTCAGTAGGTAAAGGTACTTGTTGCCAAGCCTGAGATCATGAATTCTGTCCTTAGGACTCACATGGTAGAAAAGGGAACTGTCTTTTAAATTGCTCTCTGACTTACAATCTATACCTACACACACACACACACACACACACACACACACACACACACACACACACAC
>JANHMN010000008.1:59551781-59573855 GCA_030674055.1 Rhabdomys pumilio
CACACACACACACACACACACACACACACACACACACACACACACACGCAATGCAATTTTAAATGGAATTTTAAAGTGAACAGTAGCCTCCACCACACAGATCTGCTACTTTGATGCTTTACACAAGCGTACGGAAGCAAGCCTATCTGTACTGAATCCTCTGAAATTATGAATTGTGTTCTGTCAGAAAAAGAACGTGGATCTGGATGGGAGGGGAGATGGGGAAAAACTGGGAGGAGTTTAGGGGAAGGAGAGTCACAATCACAATGTATTATATGAAAAAAACCTATTTTCAATAAAGCAAAAAAAAAAAATGTTCTACCAGGCACTTAGTCCTGGGGACAAGAAAAACTAACTTTAGAAACATCTAAACATCTAGATCTCTAAACACTGTGCTATTGATCTTGTGGAGCACAATCTGGCACTAAAGTGAACCTTCTCTGCTGGCATCCTGGTAAGAAGCAGTTCTGCAGTGCAGCCCTACAGAAAGTGGAGAATCCTGCCCTTCTCAGGAGAGCCACATCTGCATTGGAATCAGTCTTTTCCCTCATTACACCTCCGGAGGCCCAAGACCATTTTGGTGGAATCCAATGCCACACTTTTGAGCAAACAGTTTCAAGACTGAGTTAGGTCAGAGGTACTATAACCTCCAGCTAACTCTGAAATACCATCCGAATTTCTGTCACTGATAGCAGACCCAGGCAGTAGAATTCTACTGTCTTATGTTGTCATGTGCAAGAGATTAACATTCCTTGCCAGCCTACTCAACAAGAAGGTCTTTCTCCTCTCTCCCTTTAAGGAGCTTGAGGAGGTAAGACTATACCACAACTGACAGATTAACCTATCTCATGACGGGATGGGTCATTGGCAGACCTGTATCTGCTCCTGCCTACGGCATGGCCCAGGGCTCTTGGTCCTTCAGCTGACAGAACATTGCCCAGGATGAACAAGCGCCATGCCCATAAACGAAGCTACCAATGCTGTGTGTAGCAAGCCCTGGCTCTCAGGACACACAGACTGTAATATTTTAGAACTAGCGGAAAAGGGGTTCACTATCTTGAACACCCTCTTGCTTCCTGAGAGAGCCTTTCCCTAGCATGGCTGCCTCCCAATGGCACCTGGAATCCTCCTGTACTAATCCCTGCTGTCTGTAGACCACGTAATGCCTTTATGGCCTGCTTCCTTTCTTCTGGTTTGGAACTGACAGGCCACCAAAGAATCACCTCATAATGATTGGTGGCATCACTATCTTCCAACATTTGTTCTTCAAAGGTCGGGTGGCAGAGAGAGCAAACATCTAACCAGCTATTCGTATGTCCTCTGGAGCTGGTGGTGAGGCAGCACCTTTGATGCATGCCATCCTTATCCTATCAATTAGCTAATGGGACTTCTGAAAGGCCTAGAGTAGAACACCCTGTCCCTCACTGTCCACTCCCCCATGAAGCTCTACTGTCTCCACAGGTGAGAGGCTTCACGAACCAGTACTGCGCGTCATTGCTTCGAAGTTCGGCTACAAGTTTTCTACATAGCAAAGCACTGTTACTTCTACAACATGGTTGATTGCACACAACCACAGGGCAGCACTTTAAATTGAGAATTCACAGCTTTTGGAGCTAGAAGAGTCCTTGAGAACCATCCTAACTCTATCCTGTTTACCAACAAAGAAAGCAAACTCCAACGGATGTTCAAATAAATGATTCCTGAGATGGGCAAATTAAAAACAGAATCTGCCTCCTCCTCTAAAGCCTAAGATCCCTAGTGTCCTCCCCACCCCACCCCCCAAGAAAAAAGTCTTAAATCACAGCCAAGGAGATTTAGAATAGGGATGAAGAACTCGCTGGCAATAAAGATGATTAAACACTAGAACAGACAACCATAGGGAATTTTGAAATCTTCCTCCCTGGAGACCTGTTAAAATAGGACAGTTAACCATCTGTCTGAGACGATTTAAGTACAGTCCTGCCTTGGAGGTAAGAGAACAAGGAGCCAATTCACTCACCTGCCGCATTCTGGCTTCCATAACCACACCTGGTGTAGATGCATATGCTATGGGGATCCCAGGTTAAATCTGGTAGTGTCCCCACTAGGGCTCAGATGAGTCCATTCTGGTGAGAAGGCAGAGGGCCACAGGGATCTATGTGGCTGAGATTGGAAGGTTCCTGCAGTGGGAGATTGTGCCAGGGCTTCTGATAGAGGGGATGGAATTGGAGATAAATGACTGTTTCTCACCAGCCAGGGACCTCTTGTAACACTTTGCTTCCAACCCGTAACATGTGACAACAGACTGCAGGTATTGTAGGCAGAGTCAAGGCCTCTACTGAACGTGGGCACACAGTATCCTGCTTCAGTGTTCAATAACAAAGCTTAGCACAAAGTAGGAGTCAAAAAAAACAGCTTCCCTGTCTTTTTTTTTTTTTTTTAATTCAGAGTATCTCTGGCCAAGTGAAAATTTCAAAGAGACAGCTTATTCTCAGAACTTTAAAGCTGGACACTAGAGCAACAAGAGACTGCCACCAGCATCCTAGACTGGGCAGAGGAAAACTCTGCCCCCTGGGGCAAGTAGGTCTCATCCACCAGCAGGGGGAGCATACACCAAGAGAGCCATGCTTCCTCTCCTAGTTAGCACACAGAATAATGAGTTTCATAATGACATTTTCATTCACATACATCATTGTGCCCTGCTCATATTCGCCTTCCGTCCTCTTTTGCTCCTCCAGTTCTTCCAACTGAAATCAGTATCCCTTCACTTTCACATCCTATCTAAATCTAAAAGATCCTTCTTCCCCTCCCTACCCTCTCTCTTAGGCCCTTCCCTTCCCCCTCACAGTTCTCAAAACTCCCCCCTCAAACTCCGTTGTGCTTTCATGTCATATGCATGTGTGCATATGTATATGTGTGTTTTTAAATATGTATTTTCACATATGACAAACATCATATTTGTCTGAGACTGGCTATTTCCCTTAGCGTGATGATCTCCAGCTCTGCCCACTAGGACGATCACGTATGCTCTTTTGCTAGTTCCTAAATCTTCTTTCCCCTAAAGCTGGGTTCCGTTTTTTACATTCTATACCTTGTAAGTTTTTATATACGGAATTTAAAGCTCCTGTTTACATGGCTCTCTGCTTTTACATTCAAAGCTTCCTCCCCCTACCCCAGCACTCAAGATGGAATCCAGGATCTGGTCCATGCTGGGCAAGCACTCTACCACTGCGCTGTATCCTAGCAGCACCCATCCATGGATTCTTGGAGGACAGGGACTGTCGTCAAACATTGCATGTCCAGAACCTGGCACACAGAAAGCACTTGGAAAAAAAATTGTTGATAAGTGGGTAGACAAATGAATACAAGGCTACGAATGTGAATAAATCTAGAAAACATTATTTCCAACTAATTAGAAGCTGGCCCAGAAAACCACACTGACTCCACTGTGCTTGTGTGTTTGAGGGTTTACTTTGAAGGAATGAGAAGAGGGAGGATTGTTACAGTATGGATCTACGCTATATGATGCAGTATACTATAATATGCTATGTCAGTTTTCTCTGCTGCCCTCATCTTGTTCCCAGGCCTGGCCTTTCCACCTTTAGATGTTGACGGTAGCCCATGGATTGTCTGCTCTCTGCAAGTTTTTCCTGTGGTTCTCGTTGGCTCTCTGGCATCACCCACAGAAAGTGTTGTTCCTCTTCCAGACACCGGGAAGACACAGAAGGAGCATAGCCTTTGATGTGGACCTTAACTTTGTCACTTACAGGATTTGTGGGTTTACGCAAGTCGTGAGGCCTGTCCCTGCCTCAGCATCATAAATGGGAATCCAGCTGGAAGCAGTCTGAGCTCAACAAGCCCTGGGAGGTCCTGCTCACACACCCCTCAGGATTCTTCCAGTGGAGGGTGGGGAGTCCAACCACATCAGGTAACAAGACTTCCTCAAAGATAGTGTGGGCACAGTACCATGCTAGATGGGTACCCCTGACCAGTGCCATGGGGTTTTCAGACATTCTATCACCCACACTTGCACTTTAAAACCAGCTTAATGAGGCAGGGAAAACGGCTCTGTTGGCAAAGCCTGCTGCAGCAGCATTAGCACCTTGAGTTAGGTCCCTAAACACCCACACAGAAGCTGGGTACGGTTTGGGTATGTAAGTATGACACCAGGAGGCAGGAATAGGAGCCTCCCCAGAGATCACTGGGCAGCCAGTCGAGCCAATCAGTAATCTTCCAGGTTCAGCAGGAGACTCTGTCTCAAAAATACAGCATAAAGCAATCCAGGAAGAAACCCAGTGTCTCTGACCTTCATATATACATGTATCTTGATACACACATGTGTACATACCTTGCACATATGCACATGCACACATGCACATACACACACACACACAAAATAAAAATAGAAAGAAAAGAAAATCAGCTGATCAGGCTGGTAAACCTTACTTTTTCACCAAAAAGCACCCAGAAGAGATCTAAGCCCTTGAGCGTGTACTTTATAGAATGAGAGATTCTCCCATCCTAACTTGTATTATTTCCAACACAGGGGCTTTAGAAATTGTTCAATCAGACTAAATTCTATAAATATTTCTGATATGAAGAGCCACATTCACATCGTCTACATCAAAATCCAGGCCCGAGATGGCAGCATCACCTCAGGGACAGGGAACAGGGAGAAACTGTGGCACAGTTATTTACACCAGCCCCCGGTGTTCTGAGCCACTCGTCCATAACTCAGAGGACACCACAAGGTCGCTAATAAACACTACTGAACTGTGTCTCTGGTTCTGCATAAAAATATTGCAGCCCCAGTGAACACCAAACAAGTGTAATGGATTGGTTTAACTCTCGTCTGAACACCCACAAACACAGTCTCCTGACAACATTGATGCTTCCAGCCAGTTTTTACACCTGTCTGTCATTCTGAAACATCAACTGTCCTCGATCCAACTCCAGTGACAGTGAGAGGCAATGGAAGCAAAAGCAGATGCTAATTTCGTCTTCAAATCTTTTTGTTAAGAGCAAAAGAGGCCATTCTTAACATGCACATCTTTAAGCATGCAGATGAGCCTCCGGGATGGCTCTGCCAGACTCCCTGGGTCACTCAGAAAGCAGTGGGTGGCAGGGAAATTACTACTCAGGCAAGTGCTTGTCTTTGACACGGAGGCTGACATACCATACTGCTGTACGTGCGTGTGTAAAATCTAAACGGGAAATAACGTAAGCAGAGATGGAGGGTATTTAGGATTGAAGAGTTTTCCCCTAGGTTGCACCCAGAACATGTCCCCATCTTTCTGTGGCTCAAGCTGGCAGTTCCTACTAAGTTCACCTGGCTCAGCCCTGCTTAGCTTGGTAGCTTTAGGAGTTTCAGGTGGGAGCATGTGTCACATCATTCATTCCAAATTACACACAGATTCACATGAGAACACATACATATGCACACACATACTATACCACACACATGCCACATATGCACACACTATACACCTTACATGCTACACATTCATACAACCTACTCACCCCACATACTGCACACAGAACACACATACAACATACAACATGCATACCACACATGTACATATTACATGCCACACATATCATATGCATATAGAGATAACACATGCAGACAGCACACACAAATCCTGGATGCAAAACACACACATACCACACAAGCATATATGTGTGTTATTTACCACACACATTGCATGCATACCACCCCCGACACAAACACACAGAGTATACTACATTTTTGTCCCTATATGGAGAGATGGCAAAGATGATCATCACCTCTCTCTCTCTCTCTCTCTCTCTCTCTCTCTCTCTCTCTCTCTCTCTCTCCTGTAAAACAGATGTTCCTGTAGAAGCTGAGATTCTCCAAGCATCTTGAAAAAGGCTATGTGGAATCTGGAGAACTCTTTACAAGAACTTGGAAATTGGAAGTCTCAAAAAGAAGCCAGCAAGCTATTTACTCCAAAACTGGTGTCCACATACTTCTTTCTGTAGACTGAAATTTATGGATTTACTACAGAACCAGAGCCATGATTTCAAGGCACAAATGCCTCTGCACCCCCTGAGACTACAATACTGGTCGCAAGAAAGTCTTCCCTGGAGGGAACTAGACACCCATTGTTAGAAGCATTTTCATGGTTTTTCTGGCTGGGAAGACTCAGAGATGGTCGTAGGCAGATAAACAGCAGGCCTCTGTGGCCTTTTGTCACAGCTCACAAGCAATATCTCAGGAGCAACTCATATTGGGTTGGCTCTGGGAAGGTCTAGGCCACTATTGTCCTTCCTCGGAGATGAGCTGTATCTGGGGAGCTTAGATTCCCTCAAACACAAGGAACAAAATATAAAATCCAGGAGGAGAGAATGAAGCTGACATTTTCCTTGTGACCTCATGTGGTTTTAGAGTCCCCATTCTGTTGCTGGCTCTCCAGCTATCATTGCCTTCCCCTTGTCTCTGTATGCTTGATTCTTTCTGCCTTAGTGAGGTTAACCGAGTGCAAGTCTGGACCCACAGCACTGGTCAACCCTTCAGCCCTGTGAAAGATATATCCCTGGTCATCGGGTGCCTGGTCCTGGCCCCTTCTAGGCAACTCTGCTCTTCTGGGGCCTATGTCTGGACTCTAGAAAGATGAGAACAAATAAGCCCACCAGCAAGACAGATACCCTCCACTAGAGCCACAGATCCAGGACACAAACTCTGTGTGTAGGCCAATTGTACCCCCAGCAGGCTACATATGGGGACCACTGGGAAAACCAGGAATCATAGCTTCCCAGTGAGGGTCAGAAAGGCAACACATCTGATAAGTGTGGCTTTGAAGTATGCTGTTGGCAAAATTATCCATGAAGTGTTTGGTTTATGAGAATAAGAAAAAATTTAAGTGCACACACACACACACACACACACACACACACACACACAAATGCTGCAAAGAGTCTGTGTTGACAATATTCCTTTAACAGATGTAAACATGAAGAAACTGAGTGCCGCTGATTCTTAGGAAGAACGCTGGGAGTCCTCAGTGTTATAGACAAGCTACAAAGAACTGTTGGGCCTGATTCACTCTGGTGTTACCCTTTTTAAATATGTCCTCTCCCATTCAGGCATTCATCTTTAGCTTCAAAGATTCTCCCCAGTCACAAAGGAGATTTCTTCAACATTCCCAAAACATTCTTCCGCCATATAGGCTCTGCACAAAATCAAGGATCTTTTGACAGAAAGTCTTCCAGCCCCCCTGATATCCCTTCTGTCTCAGGATGTAGACACAGGTGTGTGTAAGTAGACTCTCAGAAACAATAGGTGACTGACCTGAGATACTGGGGACATGTTTGTGATAGGACCTGGAGTCCTATCAATATTACTGCCTTAGCAAGCCTAAGGTTAGGGAGAAAGAGGAGCCGGAAATATGGCAACAGAATCCAATTAGAATCAGGGTGGTGCTGTTATTGTTGTTGTTATTATGTTGTTTTGGGGGGTTGTTTGTTTAATTTATTTTTAAGACATAGTCTGTGTAGTCCTGGCTGTCCTGTAACTAACTCTCTATATAGACCAGGCTGGCCACGAACTCACAGAGATCTTCCTTGTTCTGAGTGACAGGATTAAAGTTGGGCAACACTATGCCAGGCTCTTCAAGAAGTGGCACACAATAAGTAACAGAACATGGCCAAAACTCAACACAAGCCACAAAATGATGACGTGCCTCCCCATTTTCACTCCAAGTGGAGGAGACAGCACTCAACCCCCATCAGAGAGGCTTCTTCTTGGAGTAGATGGGAACACAGAGATCCACAATGGGACAGTGTGCAGAGAGGGCAGGAGACTTTGGAGCACTCGGTCTTAAATGGGCTGTCTTTATGCAAACTTGTGGCTCTGCATTCTGTCTGGCTGCCCCAGCTGTAGGAACTCCACTGGGCAGATGAAACACGGGGTGCTAGACTGCATTTACCCTATGCCAACACTGACAATGGGTATTGGGCTTGCAGGAAGTGCCGATACACCGCACAGGGGTAGGAAATGCAGCCTAAAACCTAAAATGGGGAATCCAGCCTGGGTGAAGAACAACGAAGGCTGAGGCCGAGGCTGAGGTCCCTTAACTCCTGGGCATCCAGACACCACTGGAAATCGTGAGGAGGAGTCGGGAACAAAGGGAGCCTGAGGGCCTGTGATGAGGGCAGGTGCGGAGGGGAGGGGGAACTTTGGCTTAGCTAAGGGGATGGATGACCAGAGCGCGCGTCTCCTGAAGACTTAGGTGGCATGGCTCTATAGATGTCTCCATGCTCCCCATGGTGGTTCTTGATGAAAGAGACAGTCCTGGCTTGTCCATACTATTTATTGTCTGTTCACTGTGGAAAATGGGTGCATACCACTTCCTCGGAGTGTACTAGAGGTTAAATATCTTTTGCAGGAAGAAATGTTTAGGAAGGGAAGCTCATTGGCTAAACCCTCAGGGCCCATCTAGATGCCTCATTAGCATGAAAAACTCTGTGTTCTGTGCTAAGTGACCAGTGGTCACGTTCTTATTTGTGGAGTCATGGTCACATGGAATCCTGTCAGGAGTAGAGAAACTCTTACCTTCCTCAGGTGGGTGCCGGGGTTTCTGAACCCACTCAACCTTACCAAGTTTCCTGGCACAGTCCACTGCTCCACAAAACTCTGCTCTCAAGGCTCAGGAATCCATGCATAAGAGGGGGCAGAAGATGGTAAGAGCCGGAGATGATGGATGACTGCTACGAAACAGTGACTTAGGAAGCCTTCCACCAGGGAGGGAATTCTTGCATCCTGCCTCCTTCAGATACAACAGGACTGATGTGCATGGAAACTCACAGAGACTGTGGCAGCAAGCACAAGACCAACACGGCTCAAGCCAGATGGGGTCCCAGGACTAAAAGGAAGAAGCAAACACTGAACTCCCTTCCTAACCAAGAAGCTTTTTGTAATTGGTACAACTGATACCTGATGGCAAAGGGACAGTCAGACTGGAGTCTGACTGGGATATCAACCACACTTCAGTGCAAACACCAAGCCTACAAATAGTTGGCCAATGTGAAATGACCTCAGTGTATTTTTGTGAACTTCTTATTTCGTACTGTTTTGTTTAGGCACATTTTTTTTTGTCATGTTGGTGTTTTGTTTTGATTTTTGTTTTGGTGTTATTATTTTTGTTTCTTTTTTGTAGTTTGTTTTGAAAGAAAGTGGGTGAAAAAAGAACGTTAAGTTGGGTGGTGGGGAGGTGAAGAAGATCTAGGAAAGACTGAGGACGAGGAAAGCATGATCAAACTATATCAAATGGAATGTTTTTTCAATAAAGTGGGTTTTTTTTGTTTTGTTTTGTTTCTGTTTTTTAGTGGAGGAGGCAGGCTGCAAGATTCCCTCCCTGGTGGAAGGCTTCCTAAGTCACTGTTCTGAATTCCATGTAACTCTGGAACACAGTTGAAAGCACTTGACTGTTAAGTCAGATACTCTGAGAATTCTTTTAAAAATAAAACCTTAAATTCCAATGCTGCTTCTGTGGCATCCTTTAGCACAGGAGAGATAAGCACTGTCCCACTGCTTCTCTTCGCCCATAGAAACGAGACCAATTGGTTGTCTTAAGTAGCTGAGGTGAGATCCTAGGTAAGACACATACATACGTAGCCTCCGAGGACAAGGAGCAATGTTCAATATTCAAACCTTCGAAGGCCTTGTCACCCCTCATACCTGCTCAGGTAACAAGACCACTTAGGCCTTCTTTGGAGACAGGCTGTTCAGCTTTCCATATCTCCAAAGTTAATATGCTAGTTTGTGCAACACAAACATGTTTGCATCCACCAAGACAGTACCAAAAGATGCTTCCCAAAACTTGGTGCTGGTGCCTCGCATGGTCTCCACAATTAAATATGACCAATGGGTAACTCAGATTAAGAGTATCAGGAGCATGGGACAAGTTAGTTGTTTGATTGCTCTAGAGAGAACAGTCTTTGTTTTCAATGTCCACACATCCAAGCCTGCCTGTTCTCTCCGCTCACTCTGCAGGCTTTTCCACCCTGAAGTTACCGCAGTGCTGGAGAAGGTTACACAACTGTCATGATGCAATGCTCTGGGCAGAGGGATACTCATAACTCAGGCAAAGACAAACAGGAATATATTAATAGCAGCCTTAACATAAAGAAAATTTATTTTCAGTATCTGGAAGCTGAGAGGATCAGTAGACAGACTGTTAAGCAGTTAGGAACTAAAGCAAAGTCGCTAACCACATGGAGGGACAGAGAAAAGCAGAGAGAAACAGAGAGAAGAAAGACTGATTACAAGGCAGCATCTGAACTAATTAACTAAAAAACAGTTGTGTGGTCTGGGCAATGCCAGACAAGAAGGAAAAGACATTCTTCCAAGCCCCCTTGTCTGCCCTTTGGGTGGTGTGTACCATGTAAAGAGAATAACACTTTTTCACTTCAAGAAGACTACAGCAGGAAGTATTGTCCTTCTCCTTGGGACCTACCCCCATTGTTTCTATTGCTGGCCCATAAATAGCAATAAACAACACAGATAACAGATTGGACTTAATGAAATACTACAATACCTTTCTTAGAGAAATGACAAGATATTATTGGAAAGACATTCTTTTAAACTGAAAGAAAATCATCCTTGGCAGGGCTGGTTCTTTTAAAACATGGCAGAATGTGCATTTTTGACTGTGTTTTTCCAGAACCCCCAAATATCACACACATACACACTGGTAAGAAGCTGCTGCCCACCAACTAGACTGACCGGCACTGCATAAACTTGCAACTCCCACAGTGGACTCTTACAGATGTCTGAACAAGTGATCTGCAAAGAAATAGTCACCTGCTTTTGGGGATTTGCATGAAAAACAAAATGTTCACAGACGTATACATATATTTATATGCAGTGTTTAAAAATCAGCCGGAGCCTGATCACACCAAGTGAGATACAGCCTTGGTGTCTGTGGTTGCTACTCATTCTGGTCCCTCCTCAGCTCTCATCCTTGGCTGCGGTCAACATCCAGCAGGAATTGTGTCTAGTAACCTGTCTCTATGCTCAGCTCCCAACCTCCAACACTCCAAATCTAATATCAATCTTCTAAAACAATAAGGAACCCTACTGAAAGACCCTGGAAGTTCCCTGCTACCCCGAGGAATTTCTGAAGCTCTATTCAAGACTAGTTTTTTACCAACCCACTTTCTAATCTTACCCATTCATCCTCTTCTTTCATCTCCCCTTCCTAACACCAACACTGATACTCCATCATCCCCATCCTTTGTCAGACTATGGGATGGTTACCCTGCATATGTGTGCAGCCAGCAACTGCTTACAGGCCACCATCTCTGTCTTACAGGCCAACAAAAAAGCCAGGCCCTCTGTGAAGCCACCCTACCCTCCCAAGCAGTTAATTTAATCCTGGGAAAGAGTATGCATCTGCACAACCGTGAGAAAAGCACATTTCTTCCCTATTGTTTCCCACCTCTGCATCTTCTCCCTTCTCCTGGCCAGGAAGTGAAAGTGTGTTCTGTGCACAGGACAGTGCCTCACATAGCAAAAGTGACTAAAAAAGGCATAGGTCAAAAAGTCAGAAGTTTATAACCTGAACAAAGACAAAAACAAAGTTGAGTGTTGGGCAATGGGGATAAGGAGTCAACAGGAGACATCACATTCCGGGAATGTTTGCAGACAAGCTTCCCCAGGAGGAGACCTTTGGGTGGTCAGAGCAGGGAAAAGCATCCGAGTCATACGTCACAAGATGGAATAGCATTCCAGAAAGATGAAACAAAGGAAAGGAACGTGGCAAAGCTCAACACTTGGAGCTTTGGAGGCAGAAAGCAAAACAGAAGAAGCACTTTGGGAGACTAAGAGTTGACTGGTTCCAAGAAGAAGTTCTGCTGTTCCATCCTGCGGGTGGCAGGGAGCCTGGGATGGCTACCTCCATATTCACAAGCACAGCATCTGTGCCACTTGCTGTGTTGGTCAAACTTTCTGTTACTGTGACAAGCACCTGAGGAAACAAGTTAAAAGGAAGGAACACTTATTCTAGTTGAGGGTTTAAGAGGCTTTAGCCCATGGTCCTCTAGCCCTGTCACTTTGGCTCTGAGGTGAGGGTAAGCATCCTGGAAGCAGAAGCATGATCAGAGAGAGCTGGTCCCTGTGTGGTGGTCAGGAATCAGAGACAGAACACCTAGACTCCAAGGCTTCTTCTCTGTGCTGGGGGATGCTGCTTATGGGATGGTACCTCCTACATTTAAGACCAGTCTCCCCAGCCCACTCCCCAGTTAGTCCTCTCTGGAAACACCCTCAAAGGTACACCTGGAGGCGTGTTTTACTAACTGACCAAACTCTTCTCAGTCCAATGAGGTTGGCAGAAAAGATCAACCTTCGTAAATCTGCCCTTTGGCACCTCAACACTTCAGCAGGGCTCCTTACACCAAACTTCATTCTCCAAGTAAAGACAACAACCAAGTCATAATTCTGCGTGGTGTGACCACTTTGAATACAAGCAAAACATGTACAACTTCCGTCTCCAAAAGTCTCAGCAGTTTTAGTCCAAAGGTCCAAATCGAAAACATCTTGAGACTCAGAGCAAAGTCGTAACTATGAGTCTCTTTTTAAAAGAAAAAATCATAAGACAGTTCATATACTGCCAAGTCAATGACTCTGAAGAAACATCCCCACACCAAAAGAGATGAATAGAATCGTAAGGAAAGATTAGACCAACACTAGACCCAAACCCAGCAGGGCAAGCAGTAAACCCTGTAGCGCCACCAAGGCACATGCTGCCATTGTACCAGATCCAAAGGGTATCCTCAACCCTGTTGCCTTGTCACCTGCAGCCCACATGCCTTACTCCTGACCTGACTCTGCTCAGCAGCTACAGTCTGCCTTAGCACATGCGCCTTGCTCTCAGAATCTCTAATCCCAGGCAGTTACTTCTAGTTACTGTGATAAAACACCATGACCAAAAGCAATTTATGGAATAAAGAGTATTATTATTCGGCTTATAGCTCCAGAGGGAAAGTCCATAACAGGAGGTGAGGCTTGACAGAGAACTGCCAGAGCAGGAAGCTGACAGATCACATCTGGAACCATAGTCAAAAAGTAGAGAGAGCCAACTGGGACTGGGGAAGGCTATAAATCCCCAAAGCTGGCTCCTAGTGATGTACTTCCTCCACCAAGCCTCCATGTCCTAAACATCCAACAGCTTTCCCTAACATCACTATCAACTGGGGACCAAGTGTTCAAATACCTGAGCCTATGGGGGACATTTTTCCTTAAAACTGCCAGTCTCCATCTGCCCCATTCTCACAGCTTCACACATTTGCTCCCTTGGATGCTACCTGAAAGAATCCTAACCCTGCCACACATTTCATGCCCCACCCTCTCCAGGCCTTCTAAGTAGAACCCTCCATGACCCTGTAATTCTTGCATTCCTTGTGTCTACAAATCTAACATCACATGGATGATGCTATCAACTATTCAGGGAGCTCTTGGGGTACTAGCCTCAGACCAGGACTATATCATTGGCCTCTCTTGTTTGGAGCTTCTAGTTTCTTAAATGGAGAAGCTAAGAGATTCTTTGGCTCTACAGCATGCAAGGTATCTGTATTGTATTATCCAGCTTTTAATTACATAAGTCAATCTAAACAACACACACACACACACACACACACACACACACACACACACACACACACATTGTTCCTCTAGAGGACCCTAGCTGACACACTAGGTAATCATATGTTGGCTTGGGAAGGGAAAGGAGATCAGATGGCACCACCTTAGTTTCGCTGAGATACCTCTTATATCAGTTTCTCCAGATGTTGCAAGAAATATGGAACCATGGAACATGTTTCTATATGGTTGACAGTTTTCCTTTCTGAATCTAAATAACAAGTAATCATTCCTATCAAAATGGATCTCCTTCTTTTTGATACAGCCACGGAACAAAAAAATATGCAGGGAATATAGGCTAGAGACTATGGTTTGCGTCTGGAATACTCAGCATAGCCCTTTTGGGCAATGCTTGATGCTTTAAGAGAGGAAGGAGACATTTTTAGGTCACTGGGGATATGACCTTGAAAACATTGATGGCACCCTAGCCCTTTCCTCTTTACTTCACTTTCTCACCGTAAGAGTATGTTCTATCACATACACTGGCCATGATGTGCTGCCACAAAGCAACGGGATCAATTGATATTCGATCAATTGATCATGAACTAGAACCTCTAAATGGTGAGCCCAGTGTTGACTGGTTACCTCAGGCAGGCAGTTATTCATAGTGACAAAGAGCTGACTAGTCCACTATTACAGCTGAGTCTGTATTCCCCCTTCTAAGGACATCGTGGACAGATGCCTGGACTGAGTGGATAGTGCCTGGCACAGAGCTGACTCTATGGGTAAGTGAAAGTTGGGAGATCAGCCATGTGCACTTTCCTCACAGTGAGCCTCCAGCTGCCTGGATAGGCCACTTATCACTCTGACACAGAGCTCACAATGTAGTAAATTAAAAGACCTCAACAAATACACCCTGATTGATTGAGAACCTGTTTACTTTGAGCCAAGAGAAGGAAACTTAAACTCAACGTCTCTCCATATCCTACCACAAAGCCTTACAAACTTCTGTGCTGGATACTAAGAGCAGGCCTTGGTCATTGCCTTCTCTGACTTCTTCATCCACTCTTGAAAGATCAACCAGGCTAGAAACCCAGGTTCCCTGCCCCATTCCAATGCTTTCTCCCAAATACCCACCTGCCACTTTGATGGAATCTGTAGACAAGGTGACACCTATCCTACAGTAGTAGTGACAAGCACTGGGGTAGCAAAGAAGGGCTGGGTGGATATATGTTCTTGTCAACCTTGAACAGAGTACACTGACCAAACTGAGTCTACAGGGATACCTAGAAGCAGGGTACCCTACAGAGAGAGAGAGAGAGAGAGAGAGAGAGAGAGAGAGAGAGAGAGGAGAGAGAGAGAGAGAGAGAGAGAGAGAGAGAGAGAGAGAGAGAACAGACAGACAGAAACAGACAGAGTCAAAGAGGCAGAGAGGAATGAGAGGAGGGGGAGAATGAAAGAGGGGAAGAGAGGAAGGGTGAGAGAGAGAGGAGAGGGGGAAGAGAGAAGAGAGAGAAGGGGCAAATGAGGGGGAGAGAGAAGATGAAGGGGGAAGGAAAGAGAAAAGAGAAAGGAGAGGGCAAAGGAGGGAGAGGGAGGGAAGAAGGAGAGAGAAAAGAGAGGATGGGAGAGAGAGAGAGAAAGAGAGAGAGAGAGAGAGAGAGAGAGAGAGAGAGAGAGAGAGAGAGAGAGAGCTATGATTAGTCACTCCCTCCTGAGAAGATCTTAAACTCTAATTCCTATTCTGTGTCCATAAATTTCATTTGACAAGAAACATTGTGTTAAAGAAATAAAAAGTAGCAACAACAAAAAGCAAAACCATGAAAGTCTTCTTGCCAGAACTCGGCCTGTCCCCAGCACGGAACTGAGGATACAAGGAAGGGAAAACTTGCTGCTCCATGCTCCAACCCTGCAGCCCCCATCCCAGGATTTCCTTGGTGGTAGGAGTAGAAGCCACTGAATGAGGCGTGGGTTTTAAAGATGACTCAGACATATATTAACCTGCAGAACACTAGACTCAGCGCACTGCCAAAAGAGGGGCTATTTATCAGCTTGATCACTTTCTTCCTTCTTTTCCACAGTAGACCAAGAACAGGAAATAATTTTGAGTCTCAGTACAAAATGAAACTTCAGGGCTCCCTGTTCAAAATATACTAAGCATTTCCAGACTTAGGGTATCAGGGTATGAAGCCAAAGCAAAGCCCTTCATAGAGGGGGACTGTACATGCTGCAAGCACTAGGTAGCCCCTACCTTCCAGGGCATTCTCTTTTTATGCTAGGTAAAATGGAAGTTTTATTTTTAGGTACTCGCTATGTGCTGAACGTGTTCCCGAAAACTGATGCATTGGGAAGTTAATTCTCCAAATGTGCCCATGGAATACTTAGGTCTTAAAAGTGACACACCCCACGGTGGACTAAGGTCACAGTGAGAAATGCTGTAGAGTAGCTTTTACTCTCTTGCCCTTCTGTGATGTGATGAAATTTACTGTACCCACACCCCAGCCTATGACACCATAATATTGAGCTTCTTGGCTTCCAGAACTTTAAGAATATTATATTCTTTGTAAACTACCTAGTCTTGTACTTATCTACAATTATATTGTAGCAGCACAAAACAGCCAGAAGATGAACCTGCCTATACAGAAGCCCAGACTGCCACTAATGCAAGGTCTCCAAGTGACCCTGAGCAAGGCATAGAAGCGCTCTGACCCTCGACTTGCACAACTGTGGTACAGAAATGACAACATAGACAATGTATACAAGCTGTGCTGGATGGCATAGGCACAGAATCTCAGCAGAGGAGGCTGGGGCAGGAGAATCACATATTTAAGGTCTAGCTGGGCTACAGAGTGAGTTCAAAATCAATCTGGTCTTTTCATGTTTTAAAACCTTCACATTAACTAAAACTCTACCTTAAATTTTTAAAAAGAGGAAAAATAGGGAACGGTGCACTCAGCTCGGTCATAGTACTACATGCCTTAGTTTCAGTCATCAATATTGAAAAATTAATTTACACAAAGCCACTGACATGAAGCACATAAAATCAGCCTTACTGGCTGTTATATTAGCTAGTGTGGATAAAGAAACGCCCCGGAAGCCTGTCAGTGACCAATAAACAAGGTCTCCATAGGTGATCTGGCCCCAGAGATGGCAAATAGCTTGTGTGTGACGCAAGAACCCACTCCTGGCCAGAGTAGAAATTACTATTTGGCAAATTGAGGTTCCACATGGGGAAAAATTTTCTGTTGTGCCATCTGTGGAAAGAGGCTAATGAGCTCTCCATCTCCAAGGACATCCAAGGAGGCTGAGCCACCACCTTGTCAATATGCAGAGCAAATTTATGTATTAGGCAGATGGCTCTCAAGATTTTCCCACCCTGAGACTCTATAGATTTCTGTGTAGTTTCAGGGCTTCTATTCTGTAGCTACAGTGACTAATTTTATTCCTTCCATGGCCCTCCACCAAATCAGCCTTCTGTCTTCCCTCCTTTCCTGCTCAACCACTCCACTACAGCCAAGCATATATCCAGTCTCAGGAAGCCTGGGGTTTTCTTCCCCTGTTGCTCTCTGTGCGACAGCAGCAGTCCACCTGTGCCTGGTGCTCAAACCTTCCTCTCTCGTCCTCACCTCAGGAAACCTATTCTGCTTAGCAGATTCACTAAGGCAAGAGCTAACACTGTGCTGTAGCTCAGAAACAGAAAACCCTGTCACCCGTGTCCACCCCCACCTGTGGCATGTGACCCTGCGTGTATAACCTCTCTGGCTTTCATTGGTATGTCAACCAAAAGATCTGGATAATGTCATTACTGATTTATGGAGTTATTCTAAGGATATTTGCTGGTGGGGTCCTAATCTTGTATTTTGTTTGTCTTTTAGTGTGTGAGAGAGAGGGGGTTGGGGAACCCTGAAAAAAAAATCCTACTCCCTTTATGTTGTGTTCACCACTATTATGAAGCTTACTCTCCATGCTTTCATCACAATGCTTCTTGGTAAACAACAGGAAGAGAAGCGTGCAAAATGCAGCTTCTCTCTGCAGAGAGTGGAAGGAGTAAGAAACAAAGAAGCGTGGGCTGGAAGGTGGCTCTGTGAGGGGAAAGTGTTTGCTCTGAAATGTGAAGGCCTGAGCTCAGTTACCTGGGATCCAGGATCCACATGGCCTGATGTGCCTGTAATACCTGCACTCCTATGGTGAGGGGAGGTGTAGAGACAAAGAATCCTGGAGCCTCACAGCCCAGCTGGCCTGGAACACAAACCCTCAAACACAAAGAGACTCTCAAACAGTAGAGGTAAGGACTGACACCCCGGGTTGTCCTCTGATCTCTACATACATGCCAAAGCACACGAAGACCTGTGTGCTCACCCTCACAACAAAGAAAAATATTTTAAAGATTTTTTTAAAGAAAAAGAAACATAAAACCATCCTACCATTAACATCTTAGAGATGCCATGGTAAATGTTAAACACAGTAAAGGTGCATGTTTCCTATCAAATAATATTTAGCATATCATGAGTACTATACACTAGTCTGTGAGAAAAATCAAATGAATGTCTCTGACCTCCAGCTGGAATGTTTTTCCCTTTCCTGTGCCCAACCATCAATCATTCCATCCCACACCACCCAGGGCCTTGGAAGACACACACACAGTGACTAGAGAGTCACCCAGTTTGGCTTCTGTATCCCAGTCCCAGAAGTGGATCACTGGGGGCAGACATTGTCATTTTATATATTGGTTCCACTTCTCGTTCATTTTCTGCTCCCTGACTGGAGACGCAATTTGACCAGCTGCTCTTTCACTCCCAGGGCCGTGCCTTTGCCATCATGGTGGAACGTATCCCTTCTAACTGTAAGCCAGAGTAAACCCTTCCTTCCCTCCATTGCTTCTTGTCGATTTTTGTCGTTGCAGCAACAAGATAAATAACTAGCATACTCCAACATTACCGTGAGGTGAAATCCCTATTGTTTTACTAAGATAGTTCTATTTCAACATAAATTTTAGTGCTATATTTTAAAAGTCAGATTTACCACACACTAAGTTCAATTGTCTGCCAGTCAGTTAAACTAAACTACTCTCTTCTCTAATCAGTTAAATCATGCTCAATATAGAAACAATGTCTATAACATCAGCCACTGTGTGCAATGCCTGTGTGTGGTGCTATCCCGGGTATTATCCTTCTACTTGATCCCAGCTGACTCCCTGCCTTCCAGCTTCCTTCTGGCACCAGCTTATACTAGCTTGTGAGAGAAAACTTAAATTTTCAGAACTTCTGTGAGCCAGAACAAAAGTGAAATTATACCAACTTAAAATCAATTGAATTACTTTAGGAGTATAAGTTAGAACTATTTAAAATTCCATCACTTGCTTTTTTACTGCATCTTAGCATCATCTCTGTTCTCAGAAGTACTTATATCTTTTGTATCTATAGTTGGTTGAATAACGCTGTGTTACTGCAAATGTCTTCCACGCTCACTGATGAACGCATTAGCATTGTGAGATCAAGTAATAGCAAGGATAGTTACAAGGGCAACAAGCTTTGGCCAGTGAGAAAGCTTAGTGCGTAAAGGCTCTTACCACTAATCCCAATTACCAACACTGAGTTTGATTCACAGAGCCCACATGAAGGAGAGAACCAGTTTCTGAAAGCTACCCTCTGATCTCCACTCACATGCTGTGCTGTGTATGCTGCATCGCCCGATACACATAAATAATGAATGTAAAAACCAGCTTCCTTAGGTTGCCTGGCTACCTGGTTCCTTGCGCCCCAAGGCTACCAGACTTCTTCATTGGTTTCTCCAGAATCTTCTCTGTACCTCCAACCCCCCTGGATCCTTGGCATTTTGTATCCCCTTATATCCAGATAGGACCTTCTCCTTCCCACTCCATAGGTCATGAAGCACCTCCATGATTTCACTTCCCCGCTCTGCCAAGGTATCTTACTTATCCCAGATAATATGCCCCTATGCCACTAGCTAGTTCCCACTTGTTTCTACACCATAGGCTGCCTAGATCTTCTGAGATTCCACTTCCCTACACTATGAGATAGATTTTACTCCTTCCCATCTGTGATGGTTTGTATATGCTCATCCCAGGGAGTAGCAATATTAGAGGGTGTGGCTCTGTTGGAGTAGGTGTGGCATTGTTGAAGTAGTTGTGTCACTGTGGCTTTAAGACTCTCATCCTAGCTGCCTGGGAGTCAGTATTCTGTTAGCAACCTTCAAATGAAGAATCATTAAATGAAGATTCTCAGCTCCTCCTGTACCATGCCTGCCTGGATGCTGCCATGGTCTTGCCTTGATGATAATGGACTGAACCTCTAAACCTGTAAGCCAGCCCCAATTAAATGTTGTCCTTATAAGAGTTGCCTTGGTCATGGTGTCTGTTCACAGCAGTAAAACCCTAAGACACCATCCCATAGGATATTTAACGCCTTCAGGGACTCATTTCTCATTCTGCTAAAGTAACCTGAAGTGAAATTTTCTGGTTTCTTTGGAGACTGTGTTATGTGATGTTTTGCTGGAAATTTTCTGATGAAAGGATATTTTGCTGAGAACAGACACGAGGTATTTTTCTAGAACTTGCCTGGGAAAAGGACAAGTGATGTTTTGCTGGAGTGGATACTTGAGAGAACACAGGATGTTTGTAGAGTATAAATATAACCCAACAGGCAGTAGATGACACTGTGTGGTATTGGTGCACCCTGACCCTCTTTGCTGATCATTGTTTGTCATTATTTCATACAGAGAAATGCATCAAAGAACTTCTGGTGGTGTCCCATTGGCTTCTTGCTGCTTCCTCAGACTTGGGCCAATTGACAGAGCCTAGAGGTTTCCACTGGATTGAATTGCCATTGTTGATTCCTGAATGGTGTTTGCAAGTGGATTTAGCTATTGCTGCTGATTTGTGTGAACTGACCTGCTGATATCCTGGCAATGCAGATTTGATTAGCTCCAAAGAACTAATTCTAAGAAGGGTTACATCTTTCTTTATTCTACCAACCTTTCCTTTCTACTACCTCTGGTAGGTGGTGGACTATAAGGGAGGGTAAAGCATTTAAGAACTTTTATTAAACTAGGTTTTGAAAAATATAAACATACAGTAACACCTGCTTCTCACTAATCCCTAGATCTTCTAACTGCAAACAAGACTTTCAGGAATCTAATATTTCCAAACTTCAGTTGATCAGAGGTGACTCAAGGTAGTATATCCAGGTGAGAAAAGCCATCTGATGGCAGAGAACAGGACAAACAAGTAGTGTGCCATCCTGTGACTAGTGACTATTATCACAAATAGTAGTTGATTATTCAAAGGAGACTAAGAATAGAACTCATATCCCTCAAATATCAATCCAAAAAAGAAAAACAATGTTTCAACCCTCTTACAACTGTTCTTCCTGAATAGTATATATAACTACAGTAAAGGTGACTTCAAAAGAAACACAGAGAGAAAGAAAGAAAGAAAGAGAGAGAGAGAGAGAGAAGAAAAAGACATACTCAACTACTCAAGATAGTCACATCCTAGCATAGGGGAAAAACAGCATAAAAGAGCCACAATAACCTAGCTCCTTCAAAATTTTCTATTCCTATAATCACAGACCTCAATGAAAATGAAATTCTAAATTTCTAAAAGAAATTCTAGACAAAATTCATTAAAAAAAATAACTACATTGAAACAACTTGAAGAAGATATGAATGTACTCCAGGAGAACAACAAAAACAAAAAGCTCTGGAACACTATAAAAATAAATTCTTTGAATTGTGGGTACAGAAAAAGGAGAATACAACACCAAAGGCATAGAAAATATTTTCAGTATAATCACAGAAGAAAAATTTCCAAACCCAGAGGAAGACCTGTCTATGTAGGTACAAGAAGCATGCAGAACACCAAATATAGAGAACCAAGAAAGAAACCCTCTACAACCTATTATAGTTAAAACACTAAAAACACAGAATAAAGAATAGGTATTGTAAGTTTTGAGAAAGGTCAAGTCTCCTATAAATGTGGATCTATATGAATAATACCTGATTGTTTGATGGAAATTTTCAAAGCCAGAGGGTTGGGAAGATGTATTCCAAGCCCTGAAAGATCACAATTAACAACACAGGGTATTAGACCTTGAAAAACTCTCCATTAAAATAAAAGAGAAATAAAAATGTTCCATGATTTAAAAGGAGAGAGAGTAAAGGAATTTCATGACAACTAAGCCTGGAACTCACACTAGAGGGTTCTGCAAGAACTTATTTAGAATGAAGAGAAGGATAAATAGAGCAAAGATGTCACAGTGATAAATAAACAATACTAGAATAACTCATCAAAAGAAGTCTATGAAAAATCTACCAAATTGACAAAATGATAGGAATAACACCTTCCAATAATAACTATTAATATCAATAGTCTCAATGGGGAAGGAGGTTTAATAGAGCCAAGATGGAAGCGTAAGGTGGAGAGCTGCAGTGGGATAACTGATGCTAAGGATGTGTGGATAGTAAGGTGGAGGGCT
>JANHMN010000008.1:59580441-59594078 GCA_030674055.1 Rhabdomys pumilio
TTCTATCTCATCATGACTGACACACCATCCTGTGTTCTATCTCATCAAGATGCAATAAAGCTGAATATCAGCACCAATAGAAACTACATAAAGAACACAAACTCATGAAAACTAAACAACATGATACTGAATGATAATTGGATCAAGGGAAACATCAAGAAGGAAATTTAAAATTCCTAGAGTTAAATGAAAATAAAAATAACATCTAGGACACAGTGAAAGCAGTGCTGAAAGGAAGGCTTACACCTCTTAATGTCTACATCAAAATATCTGAGAAATCTCAAATTAATAACTTAACAATGTACATAAAGAACTTAGACAAACAAGAAGAGCAACACATTTTTATCCCCTGATAAAAAGACCTAGGTAGGAAGAGATGATCAAGATCAGAACTTCAACTGATGAAATAGAAATGGAAAGGAAAGATTCAATGGAACAAGGAGTTAGTTCTTTGAAAAAGTTAACAAGATTGATAAACTTTTAGCCAGATTAATAAAAAAAGAAAGAAAGGATACAAATTAATAAATTAAAGCTCTAAGGGAGCCAACAGAACTGAAGAAATTCACAGAATCATAAGGATGGACTTTATAATCTATATTCCAGGAAACTAGAAAATTAAAACAAACAGATGGATTTCTAGATATATATGACCTACCAAAGTTAAATCAAGATGAAGTAAATAATTAAACAGAGCCATAATACCCAATGGGATTCAGTAACTAAAATTTTCCCAGCTAAAAAAGCCCAAGACCAGAGCAGAATTCTTCTATCAGACCTTCAAAAAATAACTAATACCAATATTCGTCAAATTATTTAATAAAATAGAAAGTTGAAAAACATTTCCAAATTCTTTCTGGAAAGCCATTATTGCACTGAAGCAAAACCAAAGATCGTGTGTGTGTGTGTGTGTGTGTGTGTGTGTGTGTGTGTGTGTGTGTGTATTTACATATGTATATATAAATGTATATACCAATATCTAATGAAGATGGATACAAAAGTTCTGTTTTAAAATATCTTATATTGCCGGGCAGTGGTGGCGCACGCCTTTAGTTCCAGCACTTGGGAAGCACAGGCAGCAGGATTTCTGAGTTCAAGGCCAGTCTGGCCTACAGAGTGAGTTCCAGGACAGCCAAGGCTATACAGAGAAACCCTGTCTCGAAAAACAAAAACAAAAATAAAAACAAACAAAACAAAATGTTTTATGTTTTGAGAATTTCATGCAAAATATTTTGATCATGCTTTCCCCGCCCCCAACTACAAAAATTCTTGATAAAATCTTGCAAACAAAATTCAAGAACATATCAAAAAGATTAACATTTTAGATCTGGCTAATTTCAGGATGTGATACTTTTATCTACATGCAAATTTTATAGTAAAGTTTATTTTAAAAAATTATCTCCCATGATTAAGTTGCCTTTATCCCAGGATTGCAGGGATAATTTAATATACATAAATGAATAAATAAAATCTATCACATAAATAGAATCAAGGACAAAGACCATCTCACTAGATACAAACACGACAAAACCCAACATCCCTACAACATAAAATTGCTGAAGAATTTAGGAATATATGAGAAATATCTCAACATAATAAAGACGATACACTGCAAGCCCACAGCCAAAATCATGGCAAACAAAAACTCGGGCCATTTCCATTAATTAGGAACAAGACAGGACGTTCGCTCTCCCTTCCTGTTTAATAGAGTGCTTGAAGTTTCAGCGAAGCCAAACGAAGACAAAGGGAATACAAATGAGAAAGTCAAAGTGTCCTTATTTGCAAATGATATCGTCCTGTATAGAAAAGTCCCCAAGGAGTTCATTATAAAATTCCTTCAACAGATAAATACACTTAGCAAAATAGAAGAATACACAACTAACATGCAAAATTAGTAGTCTTCCTATGTACAAATGAAAACATACTGAAAAAAAATTAGGGAAATTATTCCAGTCACAAGAGCCACAAACAAAATATTTTCGAATAAATCTCTTCTAGGAGGTGGGAGACCTGTGCAGTAAGAACACTAAGACACTGAAAAAAATAATTGAAGACGATACCAGAAGACAAAAAGACCTCCCTGATTGTGGCTTAGTAGGATTAATACTGTGACTGTGGTCGTCCTACCAAAAGCAATCTACAGATTCAACACAATCTCTACCAAAATTCTAACCCAGGTCTCCAAAGAAATTGACACATAATTTTAAACTTCATACAGAAACACACACACCACAAAGATGGCCAAAAACATTCCTGAATGATCAAAACAAAACAACAACAACAACAAACTGTTGGAGGTATCACCACCCATATTTCAAGTTATGCTTTCAAGCTACAATAACAAAAATAACATGGTACTGATATAAAAACAGACACATTAAATGATGCAATACAATAGAGAAGTCACATGCAAGTACAGTAACTTGATTTCTGACAGAGAGACCAATACACATTGGAGAATAGACAGAAGCACCAATAAAAAAATACTGGTCAAACTGGGGAGCTATATATAGAATTAAACCAGATCCTTATCTCTCATTCTGCACAAAATTCAACTCCAAATGGATCAAGGACCTTGTACTGGCTAGCTTTGTGTCAACTTGACATTTTAGAGTCATTTGGAAAGAGAGAAAGTCAATTGAGAAAATATCCCTACCAGACTGACCTGTGGGATTATTGTTACGGTAGGGCCTAGGTCACAGTGGGCAATGCTACTCCTGAGCTGATGCCCCTAGGTGATCTAAGAAAGCAGGCTGAGCAAGCCATGGGGGGCAAGTCAGTAGCTGGGTTCCTCCATGACCTCTGCTTCAGTTTTAGTTTCTGCCCTGACTTCCTTCAGTGATGGACAATGATGTGGAAGTGTTAGCAAAATAAACTTTTCTCCTCAAGTTGCTTTTGGTTATTATACTTATCACAGGAATTGAAACCCTAAGACAGACCTCAACAAACAGATCTGCTACTCTGACTCAGAAAAAAAAGAGAAAGTAGAAAATATGCTTGAATACACACAGGGAATGAGTTTCTGATCAGGACTCTGGTATCACACGTGTTAATTTAAAACGACAGGGATAAACGAAACCCCATGAAACTAAAAGGCTTTCTACAGCTAAGGAAACCGTCACTGGAGTGAAGAAGCAGCCTACAGAATGGGTAAAAAAAATATTTACCAGCTATGCATCTGACAGAGAGTTAGTATCTAGAATATATAAAGAGCTAAAAACAACTTAATTTAAAAATGGGGCATGGAACTAAACAGAGTTTGTTCTCAAATGATGGAATGCATATGGTGAGAAATACTTTTATAAATGTTTAACATACTTAGCCATCAGGGAAATGTAAATTAAAACCACTTTGAGAGAAAATCTTACCCTAGTTAGAATGGCTAAGAGAAAAAGAAAAGACAACAAATGCTGGCTTGGATGTGGGTAAGGGGAAACAATTATTCACTGCTGGTAGGAGTGCAAACTGGTACAGCCACTCTGGAAATCCTCAAAAGGCTAGAAATAAACCCACCACATGATCTCGCCAATACCACTCTTGAGCATCGGGCTAGCGAGTTTTATGTCAACTTGACACATGCTTGGATTATTCGGAGAGAATCTTAATCAAGAAAATACCTCCACAGAATTAGCTGTAGACGAGTCTGGAGGGAGTTTTCTTGATTAATGATTGATGTGGGAGGTCCCAGTCCATTGTAAGTGGTGCCACCCCTGGGCAAGCAGACCTGGAGGGTAAGTAGGCAGTATTCCTCCCTGTTTTCTTTAGTTCTTCTCCTGCCTTGAGTATTCCATTCCGACTTCCCTCAGTGATGACCCATTACTGGGAAGTGTACGCTACAATAAATCCTTTCTTCTTCAAGTTGCTTTTGGTGCAGGCATTCTATCGCAGCAATAGAAATACAAGTAAGATAGGTATCTACCCAAAGGACTCCACACCCCTACCTCAGAGATCCCTGCTCATCCATGTACCTTGCCGCTCCACTCACAACAGCCAGTAAATGATGTCCATCAGTGGACAAATGAACACTTTTGATGGAATATCAATTAGATCTTAAGAAAAATGGCACTAACGTGTAAGTAGACGTAGGAGTTAGAAACAATCATTCTGAAAGGGGCGGCCTAGAACCAGAAAGACCAACATAACATGTTTTCTCTTGTGTGTGGATGTTAGGTTTACGTCTTCAGCTATACATGTGTGGTGATTTGAACGGAAGGTGTGACACACAGCCACAGGCATCTGAACACTTGGTTCTCAGTTTGTGGCACTGCTCTGGATGTTTAAGGAGGTACAGCCTTGCTAGACTCCTCTAGCACTGGGGTCGGGCTTTGAAAGTTCACAGCCATGCCCAACTTCCAGTTTGCTCTCTCTATGTCATGTTTACATTGTGATCACTCAGTGTGATCACTCAGCTTCTTGTCCCTGCATCCATACCTGCTAGCTGCTCCCATGGATTTCTGCCATGATGGACTCTTACCCTCTGGAATTGCAAGTTCAAAATAAAACCCTTTGCTCCACGTGCCACTTTTGGTCATGCTGTTTTGTTACAGCAACGGAACAGTAACTAATGCAGTGTGCCTCGTTTGGAATAGCCATAGAAGTCAGGAAGTTAGTAAGGGACCATAATGAGTGGTTGTTTCCAAGGGAGGTGAGCTAGATCACAGGGGTATAAAGGAGTAATGGGAAATAATGAATCAGGAAGGGTTAAATGAAGTGAGGAATGGGAGGTCAGAATGTAGGAAAGAATGTCAGAAAGATTGCTAACAACAAAGACCTTTTTGAGAAAGCAGCATGGAAGCCTACTGCTGTAGGTTCCTAAAATACATGCATGCACACATATAAAATGAGTTTAACTTGAGTTATCCTAGAATGAGGCAACAGTGGCCTACTAGATACCAGAGGCTAACAAATAAAAGGGTCAGTGGTGGGTTTGCTCTTTTGGAGTTGTTGGCCAGTCAGATCCCATCGACTCACAAACTTTACAGGCTATTGCCATTGTTCTGGGCTAAGCTCTATGCTAACCTATCACTGCATACAGCACATACTTGAGTAATAGAACATGAGGAAATTGAATTGGTACTCACCTGAAAACTTCATCCCTACTAGCCAGCTTTCATAGTGCTGGAAGGTGATACACACAATGGTAGAGAAGAAACGCAATTCTCAAGCTCACCCATCTGGGAATCCTGTAAACTACCATAATGATTGGCCTGGGCAGACATGTCCAGTGGAGTAATATCTGCCCAAATGTCATAGGAATAACCAACCACCCTCTGATTAAATTTTAAGGCCTGACCGACAAGGTGAGACCCATACCTGGCACCAATATCAAGGCCAAGAACCTGTGCTAAACAACAAGTCATAAGCTCTAGGAGAGAACTTACTATTAAATTCTACTAAATGGGTATAACATTAAACCAACTCCTAATGACTTTTTGCTATGTGCATATATAAGTGAATCCCTCAGTCTTCACCACAGAAGTTTCTTGTAGTAGATTGCAATTAATTAATACAAAGACCCGTAACTGGTCAAGATGTAGAGAATAAGAGACTGTGGAGTGCTAAGCCCCAAGTGGGGTATCTGTATCACACCCTTCCTCCAAAGGCTCAGGGATCATTGTGGGAGAGGTGACAGATTTTATGAGCCAGAGGAAGTGGATGACCATAAAGAAATGTGCTTTCCAGGCACAGTAGAGCAGTTGTATTCATGAAGACGTGTATTCATGAAGACGTTCATTCATAGCAGCTGTGACAGCATGGACAAGACCTGCACAAGCTCAAGCTAGACAAAATTTCAGCATAGACAGGGAGATGTGGGCATGAAATCCCACCCCCAGCTAGAGAGCTATTGTCAATTGATAGCTTCTGGGTGGGAAAGGATCAATTTTCTTTAAGGATATGGTCCCTTGGATCAACCACACTCCAATGGATACTCACACACCTAAGAATGTACAAACAGCACAAATTGGACTCAATGGATTTTTTTTTAATGACATAAAGTCGGATGGGGAGTGAAGGGCATAGAATGGGGGACAGTGTTGAAAGAGAAAGTGATGATCATGATCAAAATGCATTGTACAAAATTCTCAACTAAAATGAGTAGCATTCTTTATTACCTCAAAAATAAGGTCATGGGACTAGAGAGTTAGCTTAGCATTGAAGAGCATCTGGCTTTACAGAGAATCCAAATCAGTTCCCTGAACCTACTTCTGAAGGTTTATAACCCTGTTACTCTAGTTGCAGGAGATCCAACCTCTTTCTTCTGGTCTCCCAGGAAACCCACACACCTGTAGCAGACACAGACACACACACACACACACACACACACACAAACATAAATAAACACATAAACAAAACAAAATCTTAGAAAGGAAACAAAGTCATCATTTTCCATTTTTAAGAAAATAAATGGTAGCCTTTTGAAGGAAGTACACCATTTCCCACTGAACCAATGGCCTTGTTGGATAGTATTGGTGGAAAGAGCTTTGCCAGCTTTGCCAGAAGGACCGGAAATGGTCCAATACCATAAGCCACCGCCAAGCAACAGTAGTCAGTCACTTGTTTGCATACAGGACCCGTTGTGTCCCATGTGCTTTGCTCACTGTCTTCTATTCAACCTTCCCTAATCACCTAGTAGGAGTTATTAACAACTTCATCCAATGGAGAAGGGTGTGGTATTTGCATAGACACATGAGTCACTCCAGTTCTACTAGCAAACTCAGATCTAAACCCAGCCAGGAAGTTTGTTCTTGACCCAGAGACTATCATGCATGCTGTCCAGTGGGCTCTGCCTTTAGGCTGCATGTAGCTAGAATCCCATGAAATTTTGTCAACTTCCTGTCTAACTGACTCGCCTGTGTGAGCTTGGGTCCCTGGGACTTCTTTGTAATTGCCTTCCAGCAACTCCATCATGTGGTCAGGGATGAGAATTTTGGGTCCTGATCTCTCTAGTCTAACCTAATGGGACCACTTGAAAGCCACTTCTCTGAGTGCTAGTCTCCTCTGTACAAGGAGGGGCTGAGAGCACTTAGTTTAGCCATAATTCTAGCCAGAGTGCCTAGAAATCATCCCCATTCCTCCTCTGCCCTAGCCTTGAGTCCAAGAAAATTGGGGGCTCCTGAGCCTCTTATGTGGCTTAGCCAGCATTTCCCTGAACTTTACAGTATCTAAGAGAGAACATGGGGCTGTGATAACCTAGCACTGTCTCATTTTGTGATGTGCACTAACAGAAACGTAAGTCACGTCACTCATTTGCCAGCAAAGGAACAAATATGGCCCCCTAGACAGTATGCCTCATTGCTTCTACTGGCTGGTGACTTTTCATCTTAAAGTAATGGGACAGAGCATAGCAGATGCAACTGGCCCTTTCTAGACTGACCTAGGCTGCCACTGGATCCTTTAGAATGGCAGATGTGAAGACATTAGCATTGAAATCCGTTCTAAGAGGAAAGGAACAAGAGAAAGCTAAGCAAATGAAACTATAGGCAGGTGTTCTTTATGCAGAGGACACTGGGTCCAGACCTTCAGTCTCTGAGAAGGAGATCAACCTAATTCTGGATGCTCTCCAGACATTCTTTTCTGGTCTTGTATGCTCACAGTGCCAGTGGGGACCCAGGTGGCCTTAAGATGAAACCTATGACCTTACTCAGACAAGTCTCTAGATCCTCTATGAGGACTACATCCCCAACCAAATGAGAAGAGTCTAGTGTCCTGGAGTAACCAGGATCAGCCCGTAACTATCAGGGCCATTCTACTCTGGTGTGGGCACAAAGACAGGATGTAGTGTCTTCATTTTGCTACACTCAGTAGCTCATTTAAAGTAACTGAAGCCTCTCGCTGTGCTTCTGCTCTTCTCCTGGAGCACCCAAAACTTTAGGAAAAGCCATCACCTCACCTTATCATGATTACCTGTTCGTATGTGAGCATCTAAAGAGATGCTAACCTACAAGAGGGTAGGAGTGTACCTGGGTCCCTGACATAAGTATTTCCCATTCCCAGCCCAGTATCCTTTCCAACATAAAGTCATAATGAGCATCCATGGGGCAAGCAGGCAATTAAGCCTAAAGGTTATCTGGCATACAAGAAAACAGAACTACTTCCTCTTTCACAGGGGAATGACCAGGATGGGTTGCTCTTTCAATTTAGATTAAACACGGCCCATTTGTATTTAAAAAAAAAAGGGGGGGGGATATCTGCCTTTCTGACAGCTCCTTGTCTTCTTTTATAAGTCCATACTATTCTTAATAAAAGCAAGTAAACCCGAACCGCAGTATTTACATTTCTTGTTAGGCACATTAATGCTAGAGGTCCAAGAAATGATCCTACCAATATCCTGAGCTACTGGGTGGAGTTCTAGTCATCACACCTGAAAGTCTCCAGTACACAGCAGAGCCAGCACACTGGGGAAGAACCATTTATTATCACTAGGAAATGTGAAAACTCTCTGCCCCTTCATCCTCAAACCAACACAAAGAAAACAAAGAACAATACCATGTCAGTCCTTATCCCTAAAGCGTAGCTGCCTCTGGACTCTCAGATCCTGTTTTGAAAGCCTTGTGTTTTATGATTATAGCAAAACATTTAAAGTGTTTCAGAGAGCTCTTTCAGCAATTCTCACAATAGCCACAAAAATAAATCTTGTTATCTTCTTATCACAGATAAGAACTGGTGTGGTTTCTGCGTTCCTCCCATAATAGCAGAGACAAAAACTCCAGAGGCTCTGTCCCCCCCACCAGCCATACCTCCATATGCAGCCGTCACTGTCCTTGAAAATGCCAGAGACTTGCAGCAACTTGTTCATGAAGGTCATTATTTGCATTTTTTGTATCATACTCTTGACCCAGGGTACCTAAGGACATCACGGAGATGCAACAGAGCCTAGTGCTGACAATCACTGAGAGTCACAACTAATAGTGAACCAATAATGAGGAGCAAATCCTCCACACATCACCTTTGTGTATATCAAATGCTATACAGTAATTTTGTTCTGGAAGCCACATTGCCCTCTTGTCCAGGATATAAATCTTACTATGGCTGAGAAGCAATGATCAATAGTTAAATATGTATGGAGACTTATCTTTGTAATGGGCACTTTATATTCTAAACACTTCAGACCTCTTAGCTCTCTTAGCTGCTCATGAGGTTGCTGTTATTAATAGCTCTGTTTTATACTGAAGAAACCAAGGGCCAGCGTTTCCAGAGACCTCCCAAGGTTACACAACTAAGAGACAGAGCCAAGATTTAGAACCAGGTCCCTTAGGGTTCAAAGATCGTTTATGGAGATTGTCTCCATAGAAGAACATTAAGCTCTATGAGTAAATTCTCTATAGTTTTGAGAGTTTGAAGGAATTCCAAATCCCAGAAAAATCAGTCAACTGAAGTTACTCAGAAATATCTCTGGTCAGTAAGGTAATCACAAAACCGAAAAGAGCAGTGACTTAGATTTCTGCTAGAGTAGAAATACAGGACAGACAAATCACATCGTCTCTCCAGGCAGACTCTTCAAAGCTTGTCCTGGAACTTCATCATGCCACATACAACCTTCTCTTTCTACCGGGGATATCTCTGCACCACCCCCACCCCCACCCTTTCCTCCTCTCCAAATTCTGGTACTTGCTTCTGTATTAAGCTAAATTTCTAATTATATATTGTGGGATTCTTGTTGTTGTTGTTTTACATGTGTGCTTGTCTTTGTCATATAAATTAGATTTTAAATCCCTTGGAAATAGAAACTGGGAGTTTATTTTGTCACCCTTTCCAACCTATTGTATATTTACAATGCACACAAATTGGTATGTCTGCTGGGAAGGTACACTATTGTCAGCATAATGTCCTCATTGATTTGTTTAAATGCTATAGAGCAAAAACCTCTTCTGTAAAAGCCCAGACAGTAAATACTCTAGGATTAGCACATCATAGGGTTTCTGTTGCTGCTACTCAATGACACTGTTGGAGGTGAAAGCAGGCACGAACAAGGCAGCACTATGGCTGTGTCCCAATAAAATTTGATTTGCAAGACAGATAAAGGACAGATTTGCCTATGGGCTCTCAGAGATGAACCTACCATGGACTATTGATGACTTGGGCTTAGAAGACTAATCAGGGAAATAGTCTCTACTATGCTTCCTGGCAAGCAGATTCTCTACTCTTTCCCCTTTGTCCCCATCCACCACCCCCCATTCCCAATGTGTTCAGGCCCTAACTTCTGAATAAAACATGTCATTTTTGAAAGTCTCTCACCTTGAACTTGAAAGGTAAAATCGGTATAATCGTTCTACCTCTTCTTCTGGAGAGAAGCCTGAACTCTGATGAGGAGGGTGAAGATAGCCCACTTAAGGCTGAGTGTTCTAAAGTCTCCCACTGTCTGCACACTGTCTAGTTGTGAATCTTGTTAATTACCAGCTACTGCAAGAAGAAACATCTCTGATGAGGTTTGAGCAATGTTAGGATCTATGGGTATAGGACGGTATCATTCGGAGTTACTTTATCCTTGGGCTTATTTAGCAGAATAGTAGTGGTAGACTTTCTCCTAGGTCTATGATCCATCTAATCTCAGGTTTTCAACTACACTTGCACTGTCAGGTACGGGTTTTATCTAATAAAGAACACCTTCAAGCCAATCAAAAGTGGTTGGTTGCTTCCATGACATCTGTGCCACAATTGTACCAATGTGTCTTGCAGGCAGGTCTCTGTTGCTGATACAGATGAAAGAGAAGGCAAAAAGACTGCAAGAACTATAGGTGGTGGATGACTCCAAGGAAACAGGGTCTCCCAGACACAACAGGACTGCTGTACATAGGAATGCACACAGACTGTGACAGAATGAGTTAGATCTGTGCAGGCAAAATACCAGCACTGAGAAGAGGAAATAGATACAAAGTCCCTAACCAATAAGCTATTTGCAATCGATATATGCTAGAAAAATCAGTCTTCTCCAATGGATTGTCACTGTACCAATCACATACTAGGGTACTCTGTGCCCAGGAGTAGTTGGCTAACACAAAACAAACTCCATGTACTTTAAGGTTTTTTTTTCTTCTTGCTGTTGTTGTTGTTGTGTGTGTTTTGATTTGGTATTTTTGTCTTATTGATCTTCATGGGTTTTGTTTGTTTGATTTTTATTTATTGATTGGTTGTTTGGTTGGTTGTTTGGTTGGTTGGTTGGTTGGTTTTTCAAGACGGGGTTTCTTTGTGTAACAGAGACCTAGGTGTTCTGGACTTGCTTTGTAGACCAAGCTGGCCTCAAACTCACAAAGATCTGCCTGCTTTTGCTTCTCCAAGTGCTGGGATTAAAAGCATGTTCATACCTGGTAATTGTTTCTTTGTTTGTTTGTTTTTCTTTTTTGGAAAAAAGAACATGAAGTTAGGTGGTTAGGAAGGTAGAAAAGATCTAGGAGGCGTGAGAAGGAATATATATATATATATATATATATATATATATATATATAAAATTTTTAACTCAGTTCAGTAAATACAATACTACAAGTTCAATTTCCTTCAAGCTTTATACATCCATTTAAAAGAAGAGAAATCAAGCATAAATGAAAGTCAGCACAGTAGGCTGTTACTCTACATGGTAATTAGAAAACTCTCCCACAGTTCCTGATTCTCTTTTCTATTGCTCTCATAGACTGCAGGCCAGGTGGAATATGTGCTCACCTGGATAGACAATCTGGAGAGAAGGCATGTCTCCCTGGCAGTCAGCCACTCAATGCATGGCAAAAGTTAACTTTTCCTCCTCTCCACAGTAACTGTCTTCCTTGAGAATAAGGCAACACAGAAAGTGAAAGAAGAATATCTCTACTTTTCCAAAGCTCACAGCCTCAGTTCCAGGCAACAGTAAGGCATCTTTAACAGGCTGCCACCCTAACCTAATTTCGTAGCGATGTTACTGTGAGCACATTGTTCAGCTTTATTTCTAGACTTAGCTACATACATGTCTGTAAAATTTTTGATGTACATTTGATGTGCTCAGAAAGCATGTAATGGGGAACCACAAATGTGGAAGTTGGCAAGCAGACATCTGACTCCTTTATTCCATGTAGAAGCAAGCTGACATGCCCAGCACTGTATTTGCTCAAACCAAATAGTCAATTGAGCCATCCCTACATGGTGGACAAAAAAAAGTCAATGTGAGGGACAATCTAGTAACAACTCCAACCTTCCCCTCTACCCTCTGCATGCAAAACATTAAATAACAACCTCAATGACGTGACACTTGTGATTTCCCAGGCACAGCAGGCTACCTGGAGACATATTCCATTGGTCCTTCCATGGCACACTAAGCAGAAAGCAGAAAGACTTGTCTTCTCAATCTTAGCCTACCCTTTCCATACTATTTCCTCCTTCTTGTTAATCAAGTAGCTAGTCAACTGTAACTAAGAATCAGGGATATGAATCGCCATCATTGGGTCTTAGCATTTTATGTCAATTATCTCTTCGTGTGCAATTAAAGGCGCTTCTTCATGCCTCAGAAGTCAAAGGACACTATGGTAGAGATTATATACACCCATTAAATCTTCACTTTACTCCTAAAACATGACATTAAAATTAATAGAGTTTATGACTGGTAAAGAGAGACCAAGAGATTTCAAGACAGAGAATGTGGCCAGCAAGATGGACCATCAAGGAGAGGTGCTGTGTACAAGTTTGCCTCCCAGTGTGGAAGGTAAGTCTCTATTGCTGAAGACAATGTGCTCTTCAGACACAGGACCCAGAAGACCCTCTGAGCTGGAGGTCTAGCTTCTTCCCAAGGACTAGCTTTCATGGTACCATAAGACACCAAGCAAACTTCCAAAGGAGCAAAGAAACCTAGCATCATGACCAGGGAAGATGCCTATGAGCCACAATGAGCAGTGTGGCATGATGACCCTAATGGTGCAAAGGTGACACACATACCTTGGTGGTAACCAATAGCTCTCTAATTGGACTCAGGACCAACCCAACAAAGAGAAGTCACGCCTAGTACTGGAAACCCAGCCAACTTCCTGGGGTTAATGAAGTCATGGAGCTGCCGGCTTACCTAACCAGCACAATCCTTACCTACACTCTACATATTCATCCTGTGCCCACAGATAAGTACAGTTCTTACTCCTCATCAAGGAAACTTCTCATTGCAGCGTATAGAGACCATTACAGAAAACTACAACCAATCAAAATGCAGAGTTGTGGAGCCCAGTCTCGTTGATTTACCTACAAAACAACTCCCGCACCTAAGGCTCATGGATCCTTGCAGAAGGGGTGGGAAGATTGTAAGAACCAGAAGGACAGGAAGTTTGCTGTGAGATTGTGTCTCCTAAAAATGTCAGAGATGCTACACCCATGAAGCCTCACAAATATGGCTGCCTAAACAAGACTCGAACAAAGGATGACGCCAGTGGATATGCTGAAATGGAAAAGGGAAAGCTTGTGGGGCCCTCAACCGTAGACAAAAATCTACATGTAACTAAGAAATGCTAAGTGCAGGAGAAATAGTCCTCCCTTGGAAAGAGCACATCAACAGGTTATCCAATACCAAATGGTCAGCCATGAAAACACATACATACAAGTAACATAATACAGACTATACAGGGTATTTGCGCATGCGCGCGCGCGCACGTGTGTGTGTGTGTGTGTGTGTGTGTGTGTGTGTGTGTGTGTGTGTG
>JANHMN010000008.1:59594088-59657297 GCA_030674055.1 Rhabdomys pumilio
GTGTGTGTGTGTGTGTGTGTGTGTGTGTGTGTGTGTGTGTGTGTGTGTGTTAGCACTTTAGGAAAAGGCAGCCACGACTTTGAGAGAGGGCAAGGAGGTACATGGGAGAGGTTGGAGGGAGGAAAGGGAAGGTGAGAAATGATGTAATTATTTTATAATCTCAATTTTTAAAACAAAAGGAAGAGATTGGACTATTGTTTTCCTTTCGGTAGTGGGTTGCTTTCTGCTGGGCTCAGCTGCCTAAGAAATAAGACCAACAGCACAGTTCTTTAAGCTGTTTCTCTACTAGGGGAGAGAGTTAATGGGAAAGAGTTAAGGATGCAGTTTCTACTATTGTTTGGAATAAAATACCCAGTCTGCTACAGTCTAACTTAGAGGTCAATTAACAGAACAAAGAGAACAAGAAAGCAGACTGTGTATTTGTGTTTTAAAACTATTATGAGAAATAAGGCTGCCCATATTTGTATGCAAACATTCATACTCTCTACAAAGACAGATCTTTTTCTATATTGTCATATTTTCAAACCATTTTAGCATTTTCTATTTACAATTACCTTGTTGAATTATGTGGCCAATTTTGTTTTGTCATCACACTGGTATAAATATCACAGACACCATCCTTTATCATCCTACATACTTATTCTGAATTGCAGTATCTAACCTCCTAGAACAAAGTTCTGGCATAATGACAATCACAAGATAACCATGAAACCTGAAGGCACACTGTTGGCCTGCAGCATCAGGCTCAGGATTATGGAGACAGGGTGGAATCCCGCAGCTCTGGAGCCTGTGAAAGTGGAAGAGATGTAGATTAAAAGGTCTTTGTTTGAAGAGGTCCTTTGCTGTGATGAACTGATTCTAAAACACAGATTACTGAAACAGAAAATACACAGACTCCTGGCACCACCTAGAAGACCAGACAGAGCATTTGGGACAAACAAAGAGAAAGAAGGATGCTCTGTGGGCCAGAGAGATGAGCAACCTGCCGATGCTGAAGTCGTTTCAACATCATTTGTGGTTTTCTTTTGCCAAATGTGGTTTCTGATCTTTATGACTTCAAAGTGGTTCAAAAAAGTTATAAACAAAATAAGCAAAAAAATTTTCCATCTCTCCTTATATCCCTTATAATTTAACTCTGAAAGCTCAGAACTCACTACAGTGTGTTCCTTTATCTCAACTTGCATTTCAATATTCTGTAAATTCAGGGCTCTTTAAATGTAATATGTAATGGAGAAAGTCAACTAATTCAGGTTTTGTTCAATACAGTTTGCATTTTCTAAATTTCCATAATCTGCCAGGCACTGGACCAAGTGGTACAGAGACAACAAAGGGCATGCAAACCAAACACATATGAAATAAAAGTGTTATTGTATGAAATCTGTACTTGCAAAAAAACTCTAAGCTAGGTTTGTGCAAATGCAAAACCTGTTTTTAGGCTTTCTGTAATAATTCCCTTTTATCATGGTAATTCATATTTTATCCTTTTAGAATTATAATTATATATGTCATATAAATACATTAATAGCTCTAATTCAGGGCCTACTAAGCTAAGCGGCACAAGAAAAATAACAATGGGGTACATGAAGATTTCAAAGGCAGAAAGAGTTCCACAGAGAAAGGCAGTAAGTGAGCATTCTGGGAAAAGGTCATTCAAGGAGAAGGCAAGGAACACAGATGGCAGTGTGCAAGGGACTTGGGCGAAAACTGCCACTCACAGGAAGGTTGAACAGAGGTGGGTACTTCCTTTATAAGATCAGATAAAGACGGGATAAATCCTTCACTAAGACTTACCTGTGAATCTCTAAGCAGGTGGCAGGATGCTCTTTTTATTCCTTGTGTGTGAGGTCAGGCCTAGGAAAGGCAAGGTGCTGAACAAGTCACGGAGAAGGAATGAACAGATTTCATGACATGCACTCTCTGTAAGCACCCTGTGACTGTGGCTGAATTTGTCACTCAGGTGATAAGGCCTGGGTGTGTTTATGAGTATTTCTGGTACCATAACGGCTCCTGCATTGCCTGGCTTCTCTACTGAGCTCAACACAGCCTGCTCTTTGGAAAGCAGGATTTATTCATCTCTCTTTAAACGTGGACAGACTGAAAAAATAAGAGAAAAATTGTCTGTGGGGACAAGGGGGAAGACTAAGGAGAAAGCAAGCAATGCCCCACTTGTAGATGAGGCAGGCACACAGCAGGATCTGTGTGCTCATGCCAAGTGAACAAAAGCAGAGGACTGAGAAATCGCTCAAAAATTAACCAGAAAATTCTTTTACCCATATGGCAAATTAAACTATGTTTATGTTATGTACAGTGCTATCCTCCAAGCAAAACAGGCAATGCTTTTAAGAGTTTTACTGTGCCTACTTCTAAGAGTTCATCACAGTTGGGCCTGTGGACTGTTGACATTTCTGCCAGGAAGGGACATGCTATGTCAATGGATCCTCATCTACCAGTGTTCAGCCATTTATATTCAGTTTTGCATGATTCCATATGGCCTTAGAGGCTCATGAAGGGTCTGGAGCATATAAGCTTGGGAAGAAGAACGCTATTCATCTAGGTTACTGAGGACACACCGATATCACCAATACTGAATAAAGACTTTGCAGTGCTATTGCTTTTAGGCCACCCATTGTCAGTAAGACCAATAAACTCATTGGCTCCCCAAGGTGAACTTTGGTGGAATCAAACTTTGGTTTATCATTGGGACCTTATGAGTAGGTTATAGACATTGTCTCTGAGACGAAGGAATTTGAGAGACAAACTGACTTTTAGAAGCATGTGACCAGAAGCACAGACCTTAGTGGAACCAGCAGTAAGTTAGTGGGATAGCCTGGGACATTGTTTAGTCAGTTTTGTGTGGCCACTTGAAGGGAATACAAAGTTATGAGGACCAAATAATATTTAGACAACATGGTTTTGTTCTGTTTCTCAAACTACAAGTCACATTCCTTCAGTGAATCATGAAGTCAACTTTAAAGAGTCAGAGTCAACATTTTTTAAATAGAAAATGTGTGTGTGTGTGTGCGCACTCCGTTATCCAACCATTTATGTATTTATTTATAACAATATCTGTGATGGTTGGTTTTAATGTCAACTGCCACAAATTACAATCACCTGAGTAGGGAGCCTCACCCGAAGAACTGTCCTGCTTGCCTTGATTCACTGGTTGACTGATAGGCTACGATTTACCTCAAGTGTGGACAATGCCTTCTAAATGCAGCCCAGACAAAACGACTGTGTGGCCAAAGGAAGATTATTCACCTTTTCCTTGCTGGCCTTCCCTATTGCCACAGGGTTGGTTTGATGCTGATACTGTTATGAGAACCAGCGTTTCCAGGCTTCCACTGTTGAGTAAGGACCAGCAGCTGCCCAGGGACTCACGTATTCAGTGCCATATTAGAACTCATGAGGCACTCAGCATCTACCAGATTCTCGGCATCCCAAGTGTAAGACAACTGATATTACCATTTTAATGTAAACTTATTAATAAATCACATACATGAACAAGCCCTAGCCTCACAAAGACAATGTAATCGTACAAGGGGTGCAACTTTAATGATCTGTTCATGTAACTATAAATATTCTTTGATATATATCAAAAATTGACAAAGTACAGTTTCTTGAAGGCTAGTTATCTGAGACCCTATCAACTTTTCATATTTTGTGGCACATTGAAATCCACCGGTTCACTCTGACCTCGAACGGTTCTCCTTCCTATATGTGAATTTGTGACACCATTTTATTGTCTGAAAATCACTGAATAATCATTCAAAAGGAGCTGTGTCTTTCAAATGTTGACAGTTTCCAGTTTAAAGGTTCGACTGTAATCTTTAAAAAGTGTACTCACTGATAGCACCATAGGTGCTATCTCAAAAATTATCACTGGCAACAATACCTATCCCTTGTTTTTTTTTTTTTTTTTTTTTTCAGGAAAAATCTTAGTTTTGAAAAAGCCTGTTCAGTATCTATCTGAATAGCCATAAATTTGTTCATCTTTCTTTCATGCTAAACTAATGCTCTGTGGAAGTAAAACTAAAACCCCTGGGCTGGGTGGTGGTACACCCCAGTAATCATAGCACTGAAGACCCCAAGGCAGGAAGAGCACAGGTTGAAGCCTACCATAAACTCTGCCTCAAGAAACAAGCCCTCCAACCCCAGCAAAACGAACAAGAAACCCCACAAACTCAAGCATAGAACACTTTTCCAAGAGGCAAATATGGCATGCAACAGCTCTGCTTTATCAGTACTTTGTATTTTTTCCTCACATTAATTTTAAAAAGTATACCCAAAGATCGATTTTTAACAAAATTAGTACTTTGATAGAGTGACGCCTGGCTGCAGCTGCTCAGTCAAGTTTTCCAAGGAATGCACAGCGGCAAGAATACACTGACTAGTGGTACAGTTTGGGGACTCCCTTGGTTCTTTATCGGTGCACCGATCCTTGTGCACACGTCAAGCAAGTCTCAGCATTGTCACGGACAATCTTAACCTTGCAGGCCTCTGAGGCACTCAAAGAATCTCTCGTGGATATTGAGGCGCACCTTTTAAGAATTCTCAGAGCTCCTTTTGGAGTTACTATGTTTGATTGGGTTTGGTCATCGAAGAGCCAAAGACGAGCTATGCAAAAGGTATTGGCCATACTCAGGAAGGAAATGCACACAGCTCAAAGGCTCCAGAAGGAAGAAATAGCAGATAAAACAGGCTTTCGTGAGCAGGCCTGAGCTTCCTGTTGCCAAGGCGACGATCCTCTGCGAGAGGACCCGGCCATTGATTGGCGAAGCCTAGCCAGGGTCCCCAAGTTCTGGAAAGTCTCCCAGCTGTGCTCGCTCTCTCGGCGGTCGATTGTTGGGGCTTCCTGAAGGCTGGGCAAGAGGGTGGGTGGGAAGATGGCGGCCGCGGCGGCAGGTGGCCTGCCTGGGAAGGGGCACGATATCAGCCTGGCAGCCCTGCGGCGCCACGACCCCTACATCAGTCGCATCGTGGACGTGGCCAGCCAGGTGGCTCTGTACACTTTCGGCCATCGGGCCAACGAGTGGGTGCGTGCGGACGCCGCGGCCGTGCGGAAGGCGGGGCGGGGACAGGGCGGGAGATGCTGGGCTCGATAGGCGGGCGGGGGCCGGTCCTGGTGGAGGGCGACCTGCGCGACCCACCGGCAGGTGGGGGAAGAGGGATACCGAAGGTGTGGCTGGCCGCTGAGAGCGGGGAATAGGCCTGGAGGACAGAAGACAGAAGCTCCCGGGCAGCGGAGGGCAAACCGGAAGCCCCAAGCTTAGATGAGCTCAGAAGCCGGAGTCAGAAATGCAGGGCAGGCACCCACCTAAGAGCAAGCTTGGAAGAATAAAGAGGAAGTGGATATGGTTGGGACACCCCAGACTGGGATGTAGGAGGCCAGGGTTGGTAGACTAACCATTTCTGAGCATTTCCAACGAGACCAAGCCCCAGTAACTGGATGAAGTTTAATTTTCTTCACAACAATTCCTAGAGTGGAATTGGAACGGGAGACAAATTAGTTCTGGCCTAGGCATTGGTTCTTATCATTTACAAACCATCTCTTTGAATATAAAAGTGTCATTTTCCCCTCTTGTGACTTTTGTCCAAATATTCATCAGTATATAACCAATGGTTTTAATATGGTTTTCAGTGGGGGGTATGAAGAATACCTTGCAAATATTCAGATTTTTTTTTTTGATGTGTTCGCCAAGACTGAAACAAACATCAAAATGTATGCCAAAAAAAACTTTCATTATTAAACATATTTATGATTAGGTACGCTGTAATAAGAATGACACCACCCCCCTCCAAAAAAAAAAAAAAAAAACCATGCACACAAAAGTATGAAGAAGTTCTTGGACATGGAGCTTGGAGCAGGCACCTTGTTCATCCCTGGCACCCCTAAAAGAGGGCCCGGAGTCTTTTCCTGTAGTTTTGTCCTGAGTTCATGTCTGTTCTAGTAGCCAAACCCAAAGGGGAAATCTGCAGAGTCCTTATGTTAGGCCTCTGAATATTCCTAGTTTGATTAACTGAGGCTATTTTTTCCTGGACACCAGAGGAAATTACAAGATGAGCCTTTATAAGTAAAGGGAGTTTCCTCACTGAAATGTCTGTATTTATGTGAAGATACTGTACATATAGGTGCTTTACTTCTCTGGACCAGTGGTTTTCAACCTTCCTAATGCTGGCACTCTTCAATACAGTTCCTCATTTTGTGGTGACCCCTAACATACAATTGTTTTCGTTGCTACTTTTTAACTGTAATTTCCCTACTGTTATGATTGTAATGCAGATATGTCTGAAGATAGAGATGTGACAAAGGTGCTGTAACCCCCCCCCAGGTTGCATGCTCTCTACCTGCACTGGCCTCTGCTTGCCAGTCCATGCATAATATTATAGAGGTAATTCTATTAATATATATGGTGTAGGATCCAGTAAGAGATAATGGTGTATGTTGACTCAGCAGGCTGCTCAATCTAAAAGATCAGAGCTGTTGAAATGCACAGGGGAGCACTGCCCCCTGGTTAGAAGTTTTCCTAAAGCCTCTTCACAGTCCCTTGTGACAGAAACTACAGAGGTCCCTACAGAGGTGGGCCAAATACAGTGAAGGCCAGCAACAAATGTTCCATAGAAAGTGTCACACTATTATTTACAGGAGTTTTGTTTTCCTGCTTCCTGGACTTGTTTTCTTCAGACAGGACATAATTCATTCAGTAAAAGGTCATTCTTTCAAAGTCCTAATCTCCTAGGCTCTGGTTGCCTGGCAAAGGAGAGAGACTTAGTTCAGCAACAGAGCAGTCACTGGGGGCAATCAAGTCATCTCTGTTTTCCCCGTGCTGTGTCACTCAGGTCTCTGGATGGAAGCCTTTCCAGTGTCAACCTAATAAGTATAAAAATATCCTTAAGAATGAAAGAGAAAGTTTTGGCAAGAAGACAGGTGAGGTATAAGCAGGGTGTCCTTATTGCATTGGAAATCAACATCAGGTGTTCAGAGGAGAAATGAGGAATGACGGGTGCACAGAGAATGAGGATCAAGGGATTGTGGATACAGCGAAATGACAGAGTATGTGCTTAGCATGTAGATCCTATGCTTAGTGTGTGCACAGCCCTGGTTTAATCCCCAGAACACACACACACTCACACATACTCACACAAAGGAGTCAGATGAGTTCTGCCATGACTAGAATAGGAATTTTAGAACTAAATTTACTCCTCTTTACCAGGAAGGAATCCTTCCCCAAAATACCCGATGTGTCGATGAAAGTCTACAGCTGGTCAGACCATTTGTTCTCAGCTGGATTTGATTCCCCCCACACACCCCAGTGACGTTTGGCAATATCAGGAAACTTTGAGGGTGAAGGTGTTGGTGGCATCTGCAGAGTAGAAGCAGAGGTGTTGCCAAATGCCATGCAGTGAGTAGGCATTAGTTATTCTAGAACATGTGCAATGCAAAGCTGGAGGCATGTCTTAGAACCCCACAAGTGCCCCTTCTTTTCAGGTCACAATTCTGAGTTTTCTGTGCATCACAGTTACAGTTCAGAGGTGCAGCACATCAGACCAGAGCTCTGGATGAGAGCTAGAGAGCTTTGATAATGTTAGAAGCTACAGTGGTGGCTTTGCTGCTACACACGCCACAGAGAGAGACTGCTTCACAAATATGAAGTGGACCTACTTTCGATTATTGTAACTTAGAATATTCAGTAAAGTTGAGATTGCTTTCAGTTGTTCTAGATATGTCAATGTATTTACTTCCAATAATTTCTGGAACAGTATTATTTATACTCTTCATTACTTTGAATAATGAACAATTCTGTGTGTGTGTGTGTGTGTGTGTGTGTGTGTGTGTGTGTGACCTTTATTTTCAGGGTTTAGACTAAAATACTCTGGAACTGAACTTACAAATTTAAGTCTGCCTTACTTGAAGGATCTGAGGAGAGCTAATTGCCATAGCCTAAATCTACTGATTTGTACAGAAAGGACTTTAAAAAAAGAAAGAAAGAAAATAAATTTGGCTGCTTTTGAAAAGTCAGTCTGAGGTGCAAATCTAGCAGCAAAATACATTTTCAGAGCCCCCATTAGCTAAGCCAGAGCTCTTAAAATATGGCTTTTTTTTTTTAATTATTAAAAGGTCTGAGTTGTGTAAGCCAGTTACCCTTTTAATGGAGAAGATGAGACAGGACAGTAAATGAATTATCCCAGTGTGATCTGGTAGGATCCTCACTCCAGGCCCATATTGTAATTGCTGAGCCATAATTCCTTCCCAAACAAGACTCAAGTTGGAGAATTGTTTTTGTGAGTTATAGTTAAAATTCTGATTTTGGATTATTCTAAACTAAAGTCATTAAAATTCTTGTTGCAAAGGGAAAAAAAATATTTGGAAGCAAATCAGCCTATGTGTGTTGATAACATGAAAGGTCTGATTTGCATTTTTATGAGAACAGGCCCAGGTCAAATACTGCAGAGCAGGAAACTGTTTTGGTCTTGTAGCCAAGGGGCCTTATGCACTTAAGTCTCTGTCTCCGCCTTAGTTTCCCACCAGTGTCATTCATAGTACTAAATACTTGACTTTTGCAGTTTCCTTTTAAGGTGTTATGTATTGCCCAAACTCTTGCCAGTTATGTGAGTTGTCTCAGAGGCCTAAGGGTGTGGTTTCTGACAGGCTCCCGGGGACGCTACTGCTCTGTGGACACCACTCTTCAAAGACTCTATACTAAGTCACAGATGAAACAGTGTGATCATGTAGATTACTTGAGTAGACCATGCTTTCAATTCTGTGCCTTTTTAAAAAATGTTACTCTAATGTTACACCTTTCTCTTAAAGAGTATACCTTGCATCAGAATTATAGAGTGCTTAGTTTTAAATGATTTGGTAATGGATACTATAAAATAATAAAAAAAATTAGTGCCTTAAGTAGGATAATAGAATGCTGAAATTAAATTATGTAACTACCAAAAGCACATGTTAAATTCTGAATGACAGTAATCTCATTACTAGTTAAGCAAAAGAGCTGCATTGTGTGTTGGTGAACAGGAGCCTGGGAGCCCAAGTTCCTCCTGTCGTGGAGAAATGGAAGGAAAGTCAGACTCCCCTTGTAACTTCACCTCCCCCAGATTTTCTCTGGCTGATCTCGAGTCCTAACTTGGTAATATTTTTGTGTAATGTCATTTCAAGTCTTTGGCCAAAATGACTCTACAGTAGTTGATGCCAAGAAGGTACTTGTTCACTTGAAGACTCTAGCACAGTCCTTGTCTGGGTAGTAGTCAGAGTAGTTATTGACAGATCATCTGTTCTCCTAGTGACAGGACATAGCAGTGGACACAAGAAGAGATGAAGGGTAATGAGATCCAGTAACAGTTACTTCGACACCCTCCTAGGCATGCAGTTTGGTAGATGGAGGAGAAGGCACACATCCACCATCTCTTTCTGAGGAGATCTGGAGCACACTCTCTCTGTTCCAGCCAGGTGGACCCCTTACACCGTGTCTAGAAAAGAGAATAGTGACCAAGTAGTACCCACTCAGCAGGCCCTGGTCATGTCAAAGCCCACACCTTCCCGTTTGGTGGCCCCTCTGTTCTATACTGCCACTTTGCCTACTAGAGAGTGGGTGTGTTTCTCTGGTGTTCTGTAAGTTCACACCTTAGAATGAAGAGACATACAGATGGGATGTGTTTGCTTTGTTTCTAGGAGAAGACTGGCGTGGAAGGAACCTTATTTGTTTATACAAGGTAAGCATATTCTAATTTTAGAAAAATGACTTGAAATATTTTAATGTAATTTTGTCACTTCTTGAAGGGCCATTTTATTTCAAAGAACAACAGTCAAATCCATCTGAAATTCCTAATCGGCAAGAGGAATAAAATAGCACATAATGTCACCTGCTACATCCTGATGATACTAATTTCAGGCTATAATTCCAACTTAAACCTTAATATTTGGTTTAGCAGAACATATTCATCGTTTGATGCCAGTGAATTGCACACAGCTCTTGAACACCATGCACTGCCAAGAGATAAGAGGTGCACTGTTAGGAAAGCTAAATTAGTCAGCGGTTGGAAAGGGCTTTGTGGCTCACCTTCCCTCACCCTTAACTGCTTAAAAAAGCACACCCCAGGACTGAGTCTGTCTTTCAGTCTTCCATTGTTTAGTTAATGATGTTTCAGGACTAATTTAATTAATAAGCTCATGCTTTTAGTCATTTCTTTTTATCAGATATCATTAACATCACACATTCACACAAACACACAGTACATATATGGTCTTAATGACTTTATTTTATTCATACAAATTTCTTCATAAATATCTTCCCTGAATTCTGTCACCTAGTAGGAGCAAATAGATGAAATACAAAACTAGCGTAAACTCTAATGTAAGTATATTTACTCACACTCAGGTTTAAGATAAATGCAATACAGGGTATGCCATCCCAAGGACTGGTTGCTATATAAACCTCACTGGGCTGCGGTGACTATTGAAGGCATTATACAATGACCAGTCCTAGGTTGGGCTTCAGGACAGAAAGTCTCAACAGGAAGAAAGGCAAAAAACGTAGTCACAGAGCTCAGGAAGAAGTAAGTATAAAGGAACAGTAAGGGATTTACGCCGGTGTAGAGGGTTTGTATTAGCATAAGTGATGCTATTAGACAGAATGGCAGACTAAGGATTCTGAGGCTTATTTTTTAGCAGTAGGGAGTAACTGAAGGCTTATGGACATAAGGGTGCTTGATAAGCTGTGAGAAAATGTGTGAAGAGTCAGTGTGTTAGCATCACAAGGAGGCACTCATTCTAAAAGAAACTGGAGTTCGGGTGTTAAGAGGATGATTGCCTTGAAGTAGATAGGGGATGCTAGAGTTGGGACCAGAGTGACTGAAGCTGAAATGAAAGCTACGTGGACAGAGGGTACAGTGACATTGAGAAGTGAAACCTCTAGGTAAATGCCAGCATTTGAACTGAATGACAAAATTGTTGGTAGAATTCAAACAGTTGCGGGAGGAGGGGCTAGGTTCCTACTTGATGTCTTTGTGTATTTTGCAGAGCTGGGGATGTGAGGGTCTCAGGTTTACACTCTTCCCACCAAGCTACACCCCTCAGCCTTTAGTCCTCAGGGGTTTGAAGTAACGCTTTCCTCAGTGGTCTCGGGAATCAGGGTGATTGTTGGAGAATTTGGCATTGTCTAAAAGGACTATCAAAGAAGACAGGGTATGACTTGATGTATGACCTTAGGGTCGATAGGGGCATAAAAAGCAGAACTAGGGTAACCTTAAGAACTAGGGCACAGTGTGGGAACAGTGGGGGAAAGTAGACAGGAAGGAATGCCAGGCTGCAGGCAGGGCAAGAAGTAAGACAGTTGTTTAGGGTTGTGAATGTCCAAGAATTACTAGCGTTTTATCGTCTTAATGACTCTATGTTATGTTACGAATATAAAATATATAGAGAAAAACTAAAGCATATAATGTGTGTTCTCTTTCATTTCTAAGAAGGAATATTTAGAGGAGAGTTATACATTAATGTATATTAATGATGATTTTAAGGTTTTTTCTGCTGAATTATACAATTATTTTTTTTGTACCCAAACTAAATACAGCTTTGTGTTTTCAAGTATTTTATTTTATTTTGAAATAGCATCTTATGCAGACCAGGCTGGCCTCAAACTAACCATGTTTGAGATCACTTTGAACTTCTTCTGATCCAAGTGCTGGCGTTACAGCAATGCTCTACTTTTATGTAATACTGGGAATGGAACCAGGGCTACCGAGTGAACTACAATCCACCACTCAAATCAAAGACTTCCTAACATACTCCACATTGCTAATGAAACAAGTTACACCATAAAACTGAGAAAACAATCCTTCCCTGGTTCTTAATCCTGTTCCCAACTTTCTCTTTGAGATGGTGCCTACTGCTTCCACCCTCCTCCATGTGTGCCTGCCCTTCCCAAATGCACCCGTGTGCCTGCTCTGGCAGTGCACCCGTGTGCCTGCTCTGGCAGTGCACCCGTGTGCCTGCTCTGGCAGTGCACCCGTGTGCCTGCTCTGGCGAGGCCTTTTCCTGGTATGAAACGACAGCAGTTTGAGTTGAGCCACTGAAGCCGTCTATGGCTTTACACCTTTACTTCTCTGTCAGCCAAGCGCCTGGCATCTTTGTCTCTGGTCTGCAGTATAGTGCCTTGCCATTTATGCCAGGAGACCCTTTCCTGTTGAAATACTTGAAGATATCTCACCCACCTTAAGGACCACTCCTTTTGCCTTCCCATGTCTTTGTCTCTGAGATACAGGTCATGAAGACAGGCTACAGAATTTCTGCATTTCAGAAATTTAATGTTCAGGGCCCTCTGTCAGTCTTTGGAGTGCATATTCATCTCTTCCTCTTAAGTTTAAATAGAAATGACTGGTTTTGGAATTGAGGCTATGCCTACCAGTGCTTTTTTGTAGAATAAGCTCATCAAAGATTGCCTTCCATCAATTAAAAGGTTGCGGTTTAAAAATAAAATCCTGTAAGTAGCAAGGTAGCAGTGTTGTACTTTATCAGTTTAAAGTGGTTAAAAGTTAATTAAAACTAATTCTGTTTCTGATTGTTCATGATAAGCCCAGCAGCCTAGCTTAACTTGAATGAATGAATGCTGCTCACTTTTGTTGCGTGTGAATGTGTACCTACTTGTCACCAGAAGATTCATGGTTGAATTATAATATGGCTGTCACCCAGCACAAGCAGAGATACACATGATATATAACAGGGGCCCTCTGTACCTGACAGAAGGGGGGTACTCAAGATTTATTGAATGGAATGAAAAATCAAATTCACTAAAGGTCATGCTTTTACTGAGAAAAGTTTCTAGTAGCTCGTCCAGACAGCCATTTGGTCTGTATTGAAGAGAGCGGGGCATCTGGCCTTTAGCCATCACGTGAACTTTGTTTGTACCTTGCCTCACAGGTTCATTGACAGAGTTGCCTCATTTTCCTGAAGTTCTCAATTTCAAACTAACATTTACACTTTCAATGAAAATTATCTTTGCATAATGATGTACACTTGTTGAACTCTGCAATCCTTTGAAGGTATCTGCCAGTAAGATTTGTTTTAAAGCAGTTACCATCTTTGTCTTACAGGAATGTACAGTAGAGGTAGGGATGCTTGTTACACACAAGATATATGCAGGTCCTCAGAGGTTCAAAGCAATGACCTGCAGGGCAGTCTGTAGTGCATACATATTGGTACAGGATCCCAGGAGTAAAGAATTGCTGCTTTGTATGTGTACAGACCGCTGTGGCAAACTGAATGTGCATAGAGCAAAGTTCACAGACAGGCTAGAATGCGGCTACACTACAGGTATGCCATGCTTAGCAATTTGTCTTTCCCCTGCTCCATGATTTCCAGGTCTGCCTCCCCAAAGCATGGATTCACTATTATGAATAGGCTCAGCATGGAAAACAGAACAGAACCCATTACTAAAGACCTGGACTTGCAGCTCCAGGACCCTTTCCTACTCTACAGAAATGGCACACGTGAGTCTCTAATACAATGCTAGTCATGTTTCTGACATCAGGTCAAGTGTTGGTCCAATGTCCTCTTATGTTCTGCATTTAGTATCAGGGACTGAGGGGTTAGCATTTGTTAGCTTGGGAGTGGCCTTTTTCTTAGAAAAGTTAACGTGAGAGTCTCCTTAAGTCATGTCTTGAGCAGTTAGCTCTTTTGCCTATAGAATGAGCCAGTCATTGATTTTAATCCTAAGCAGTAATGGGGGAGGAAGTGCTTGGTCAGGAGATAGGAGAGGGACACTGATGTATTCTGAACATAGAACTAATGATTTGGTTAGAAGTTTTCCCTTGTGTATCACCTCTGACCAAGCACAGTGAAAAGAGATTGAGGGAGAGGGTCTATAATTTTGAAGGACTGTCTTTTGAACATGTAGTCGTTGAAAAGCCAGAGTCCAAATAATCTTGGCCTTTTTGATTCTCTTAACTGTTAGTAACGGTGAGATTACAGTAGGTCACTAACTGGTCCTTGATGGACTTGAGATGAAGTAGCAGTGACCTGTATAGTATTCTGCCCTCGTTTCACGCATGTGTCTCACCTGACACCTGTGTTGCACCAGAGAAAGACAAATGAAGCTGTCAGCTTCAGGACTCCTTCATCACAGGAGCATACTGCTTGCAAGGTAAGTATGTGCGTTCTCTTAAGCTTTGGGGGTGACTTTCAAAGAGACTGCAATCTAGTAATGGTTTCTACTCTTTGAATTTCACATACAGGAAGTTGGTACTAGGGAGATGGCTCAGTAGGTAATGTGCTTACAACAATTTTACTCAGGTAAAAATTACCCGAGTTTAACACTCCAGCGCGTGCGCGCGCACGTGCACAAACACACACACACACACACACACCAGAAGCCAGGGATGGCCGTGCTTGCTGGTCTTCCAGTTAGTTAATACTGGGAGATCCAGGTTCAGTGAGAGACCCTGTCTCAAAAACTAGGGTAGTCGACCAAATGATTCAGCAGGCCAAGGCCTTTGCTCCCAAGTCTGAAAGCTTAAGTTGGATCCATGGAATCCATAGAAGGCAAAAGGAGAGTTCCAATTCATACAAGTTGTCCTCTGATACACACACACACACACACACACACACACACACACACAGAGAGAGAGAGAGAGAGAGAGAGAGAGAGAGAGAGAGAGAGAGAGAGAGAGTTATATACAACACACAAATACCAAAAAGGTTGGAAAATAGCTTGGTGTTTAAACTACTCGATCTGCAAGCATGGTTACGTAATGAGTCCCTATTCCTAGCACATACATATAGTCCAGCATGGCGGTGTGTGTGCATGCTGCCTGTGCCCTGGACTGCCTGCTGCCTGATTCTACTTGCCCAGTGCTAGGGGCAGAGTGGCTTGTGCCCATTCAGTCCAGCCTGTATGGTTAGATCCAGGTTCTATTAGAGACCTTGTCTTTAAGAAAAAAAAAAAAAAAGGAGATGTGGTAGAGGAAGGTATGCTGACATCAGCCTCCTGGCCTCCATATACTCCTGCATTGGTGTGCACACTTGCACACATACACACATAGATACCCCACATACCTCCCAACACACACACAACTTGCCTATTGTATATTATTCAGGATTTTAAAAATGTAATACAAATAATATGTGAAGAAAATCCCAATGACTAGTTTAAAACTAAATGTAACATTTAATATATTAAATATAATGCTATATTTAATTGTACATAGTTAGGTTGTCATGATAAATGTCCATTCCTTAAAGTTTTATGAGAAAAAAATTAGAACTAGTAAAACTGTAGCATGACTTACCAATAGTAGCTTTCATGAAAAGAAAGGTTTTTCAATAATTTTTTTTTAAAAAAAATGGTTTGTTGCTGTTTCTTTGCTGTATGTTTACAGTTATGTCAGAATTTTTAAAGGATATTATATTTGAGCTACAAACCTAACTCAGTAAAGAGCTTAAACTAACTCAGTAAAGAACTTATTGTGCAAACATTATCACCTATGTTCAATTCCCCAGAACCCGTGTGAAAAAACTGGGTGGAGTGGTGTTCATGCTGGTAATCCTAGGCAGGAGAGACAGAAGGGTCCTTGAGGCTTTTGGACCAGCAGGCCTACCTGGTGAACTCCACGCCAGAGAAGCTATCTCAAAAGACAGGTGGACCTCAGAAAGAGTGACACCAAGGTAGATATCTGCCATACACACCAAAACTACTATGTTCTGTGTCAACTTAACATTCAAATGCTAATAAGGAAGTCACAAAAATTAATGTAAAACAGAGGCTGGAGAGATGGCTCTGCAGTTAAGAACACTGGCTTCTCTTCCAGAAGCCCAAGGTTTGATTATCAGCACCTACATTGTAGCTCACAGCTGTCTAGAACTGCAGTTTCAAGAGACCCAGCATCCACTTCTGGCTTCCATAAGCACCAGGCAGTAATGGTACACATATATATATGTGTATGTATTATGTCATATGTAAGTAACATAAAAATAAATCTTTTAAAATGAATGTAGAGGGCTGGAGAGATAGCTGAGCAGTTAGGAGTACTGACTGGTCTTCTAGAGGTCCTCAGTTCAATTCCCAGCAACCACATGGTAGCTCACAACCATCTGTAATAGGATCTGATGCCCTCTTCTGGTGTGTCTAAAGAAAGTGATGTACTCACATAAAATAAATAAAGAAAGAAACAAACAAACAAATAATTTTTTTAAAAAGTATATAAAATAAATGAATGCTAGTGACCTATCATAATCATTACTGGTTGCTCTTATTTTGGACAAATAATTGATATAGCCACTATAGATATTTTGAATTCTTATATATATTTGATTATTTCATAAAGTATACCAAAAATTGTAATTTCTCTAATGCATTGATTTTAAAAATAGTTTTCCTAAGCTTCACAGGGCCTGTCTGACAAAGTGCTGTGTGGAGTTAGTGAGCCCACAGGGAGCCTCACTGTTTCTAAGTATGCTCAGGACGATAGTCTACAGCCCCTGTGACTGTGTCCTCAGTGCCCAGGATGATAGTCCACAGCCCCTGTGACTGTGTCCTCAGTGCAGCTTGTCTGGAGGGGACAGGATTGTGTGTTTAAAGCACACAGTGTGTTTCAGAGTCTTAGCATGAAAGAAAGAAAGAAAGAAAGAAAGAAAGAAAGAAAGAAAGAGAGAGAGAGAGAGAGAGAGAGGGAGGGAGGGAGGGAAGGAGGGAGGGAGGGAGGGAGGAAGGGAGAGAAAAAGAGAGAGAGAGAGAGAAGAAGAAAGGAAGGAAGGAAGAATATAATTTTATATTGGTTAATGTTGAAATGATAGAAATTTGGATAATCGGGCTAAAGAAAATGTATTGTTAAATTTACTTGCACCTTCTTTGTGATTTCTAACTTAAAATGTTAGACATGACCCACACGTGCAGGCCTTACCCTTCTGTTGATAGTCTGCCCTGCTCTTGGTGGCTTCTTACAGATGAGAAAATGGAGGCTGCGGTGGGGGTGTGGGGTGTGGGGTCCAGCAATACACCTCTGGCCCTGCCCCTGGTGCTTGTGTCCCACACTCTGCACCACTCCCTCTGCTGTTAAGCGTGGGTACAAATGAAAGCCAGACTCTGGGATGTATGTATGGTTGCTTCTGATGAGTCTCCATATACAAACATGAAATCAGGTCAACAGAGAATTGGAGGCAATGTCTTCTCACTCTTCTGCATTCATTTTGTTCCAGTTTGTTCTCCTTACTATCTGCCGCTGGCTGCCTGTGAAACCAGTCATTTGCTCAAGGTGCCTCAGGGTCTGGGTACCTTGCTCTTAAATGTTTCCTCCAGCTCAGATACTTATGTAACCATTGCATTTGGCTTTCTAATTCTCCAACAATGCCCCTTTGACCAGGTAGCCTGGCTTCGTGCAGGGTTGGTTTTCATGGTGACTATCTTCATTGGGGTCTGTACAGATCTCTAGAGATCCTTGGCCTTTTGCCTGCCGCCCAGCTCTTGAGTCATGTCTACCATTGCAGTGGAACAGGCCTGGAACAGCTTCATGGCAGATTTTCTCACAGGACTTTTTAGACTCATTGGATAAAGAAAGAAAAGTTAATTAGATGAATTTAGAAGAGTGAAATAAGAAAGTAGAAAAATCCAAAACTCTCTTCACTTAATTAGTAAAGAAAAAAACCCGTATGTCTTCTTCTGAGATGGAAACTTGTCTTGTATTCATCGGGATGGCTGGCCTGCCAGCTCACAAAATGTAACTGTCTTTAATACCTCTCCTTCTCCTCTAGGGCTTGGGTTATGTGCATGCACAACCATGCACAGCTTTTAAAACAAAGATGTAAAAGCAAATAAGACAGTTATTAAATCTAGGGTGAAATTGTGTGCATTGATTTGTTCAACAAACATGTACTGTCCGCTAGGCACTGTGTTGGACTTTCTATGGGTTATCGTAATAGATTCTTGTAACTTTTGATAACACTACTGTGGTTTGTGTTTGACCGATGAGGAAACTAAGCTAGAAAAATAGCTCAATAGCTAAGAGCACTAACTCTTCTGAGGACTGAGTTCAATTCCCAGCATCCACGTGGTGGCTCACAACTGTCTGTAACTTCAGTTCCAGGGGCTCCAACTCCCTCTTCTGGCCTCTGTGAGCACCAGGCATGCAAGTGGCACACAGACATGCCTGGAGGCAAAACACCCATGCACATAAATTTTAAAAAATAATAAAAAGTCCAAAATATTTTAACTGTTGAAGTGATAATATAAAAAGATTGGGATTTGGGATTTTCAGTGTTTCTCAACTGGGCTAAGATCAAGTGCAAATTTTAATTTTTTCAGATTGGAGAGTTACAGGTAAATTTCAGGTTGAATTACAAGTAAAGTATATGAAAATATTTCAACAACAATAACAAAACAACAAACAAACAAACCCTGTGAAATCTGAGATACCCTAGTCCCAGGCATTTCTCCTAAGGAGCACACAGTTACACTGGCAGTGCAGCCAGTATTGACCAGGAAGCGGAAAAATAGGTCTATACACTGAACAATCTCCCCTCTCCTCACTCTCCCTCTGATCCCATCCTCCCTTGCCCCGTGGTCCCCTTCTTCCTTCCCTCTTCTTACCCTCTCCCATGAGCCTCAGGGCCTTGGACATGATGGACAAGCACTGTAACACCTACCCACATCCCAGTCCCCTGATGAACGGCTTGTATTAATTGCATAGTAATGTGAGTTACATGCTAGGGTGAGGAAGAGCATGTGAGACCCGTGTCTCCCTTACCATCTTCATTGACTCTTTGCCTGTTTTTGTCACAAAATTCACTGTTTTAAATAGTCAATTTTCTCACAAAGATGCAATTTTCTGTAATTTTAAGTATGTTCTTGAGGGCTATTATAAAGAATATACTTTAATTTATTCCAGAGCTTTCGCTAAATTGTATACACACACACACACACACACACACACACACACACACACACACACACACGTAAAGATTGGGCATCATTGGAAGAAGCATTGTTCTCTCTTCTGAGAGTGTTCTATGAAACTTTGCTCTGCCATCATACCGCCATAAATCAGTAAGTTACTGTGTAGGCATGAGTAATAAATTTTAAGTCCCTGTGGACAGAGACTGTATCTTATATTTTAATTGTGTTCTGTGATTCCACATGGGCCTGGAAAATAAATGGATCCGGTTAAGAAATAGACATGCAGACTTAAAGTAATTCCCAAATCATTTGTATCAGTTGCAGATTTGGGATGGGTGGGTGGGTGGGTGTGAGTGTAAGATATGTCTAATGGCCGGGCGGTGCTGGCGCACGCCTTTAATCCCAGCACTTGGGAGGCAGAGGCAGGCGGATTTCTGAGTTCAAGGCCAGCCTGGTCTACAGAGTGAGTTCCAGGACAGCCAGGGCTACACAGAGAAACCCTGTCTCGAAAAAACAAACAAACAAAAAACAAAACAAAAAACAAACAAAAAAAAAGATATGTCTAATGATTTTGTCTAGCGTTCCAGTCATCAGTGTGCTTTAGACAACACTGTGAAGACATTCTGCATAAAGTGACTGATCTGTAATGGCCACGGAGTTGCCCAGCTTTCAGAAATTCTTCACTATTCCTCACTGCATGTCAGAGTGACAACCTTGCTTCCTAAACTAATACAAAGCACTAAGCAAGGCTGAACTGTGTGGTTCCCTCATGGATTTGGGCCCATACAGGTCAGAAAAGGGTACTGAATCCTCTCGGAGCTTGTATCACAGATAGCTGTGAACCACCATGATAGTTGTGAACCATCCTGGGAACTGAACCTTTGTCCTCTGTAAGAGTGCTCTTAACCACTGAGCACTCCAGCCTTCTCTCCAGTCATCTCAAGTAGTAATTTGTAATCCTTTTGGGGCCATAAAATCTGATTCCTATTTGCTTCTTCCCTCCCCCTACCATCCTCCTCCCCCTCTTCAGATATGGTTTTGATTACTCTTCATGTACCAGGTATCATTCTAAGGTTCTAAGTGTGTTATGTTTCACCCTTGGAGTGTCTGTGCACACCATTTTACAGACGTCGATCCTAGAGATGCCGTCGAGCTCCTGAAACCGTCTAAGGTCAACGCACACCTTTAAAGTAATGAGACAGCTGGAAGTCCTTGCATCCTTTCTAGACAGAAACTTGGTATTTGCAAAAATAACAATAGCATGCTTTTCTCTTCCAGATCTGTCTAGTAATATAAGATCCTCATGGGAAACTCACGGAAAGCACAAATAATGTGGAACAGGACACAAAGACCTTGACATTTTGTGTTTAGTTAGAATAGGAACCTATATAAGTCCAGGCTCTTACTGCACGTGGTGTGTGTGATTGCTGCCTTTGGGAGCCCTCAGGGGCTGCGGTGTACTTCTTAATAAAAGACGTTCCCTTCAAGTTAAAATTTATTTTTTGGTCAGAGAATCTCAGTTTGAGACTTTAGGCCACCATTTTCATTTCAAGCAAGAGCCAGCCTCTTTACTATGGCCTGTGCACAGAGCTGATACCCTTTAGTAAGTGATTAAGGATTGCACACTCCTTTGACTTAAGTGATGAAACTTGTCACTTGGGCCTTACATCCAGAATCACCTTTCATTCTGTCAGGACTCTGCTCATGCTAAAAGGAGCTAAACTCTAAAGGATACAATTTATGTAAAAGCTGGCATTCTGTCGATTACAGAAAACTCCAGAAGATGTCAAGTAAGGCAGTGTTTCACTTTTGAGTACTGGATGTCATAATTTTGATTTCTATGCATTGAGGTAAGACATCTGATAGCTTGGGAAACAGGTTTTTATCTGTACCTCACACCACCTGTGCAAGCCACACTGCTTATCCAGAGCACCCAGCCTAAAGACTCTACACTTCTACTGTAGAATGTTAGAGGACTCATGGGTGGTGGGGGTGAACACTTTAGTAGGCAGAATTTAATAGGCAGGTTTCATACATTTTGTGTGTGTGTGTGTGTGTGTGTGTGTGTGTGTGTGTGTGTGTGTGTACATGTATACATATGCTCACTTATGGAATACTATGGCATGTTTGGGCAAGAAAGAATCCGTGAGGTGAGGTGATACATCACAGGTAACCCACAGTTACCGTGAAATAAACTCTAAGTGAAGTCTTCAGCCATGCAGATGTGAGACTCTTAGCATACAAGGAAATAAGCATTTACATAGTGATGCTCTTTCAATTCATATGCTGCATTTGTGGCTTGTAGTTGTACAGTATTTTATATTTTGTTTTAGAGAGCCAAATTTGATATGATAAAAGCCTAAATCTTGGCAGAGAAAACCTGTCTTCCCAAACACTCTCCTCCCTGCTTTGGGAGAGAAGCATCCTTCAGCCTCCCTGCCTCAGCATTCAGAGAGTGGGCAGTGTGGCTTCATAGTGTTGTGTGCATTTTGCATTCTATCTTTATATTGCTTATTTTTGTTCAGAAATCACAGATAATTTCAAATAATCATGTTCTGGAATCAAGGCTGACTATTGCAGAAGGAATCTTGTATTTGTTCTACAGTCTTACGTGTTCAGGAGAAAGAAAACAAAGTGGCCACGAGTCATTGCATACACAACCCTAGTCCTCATCTCAGAGCAGACCTGAAACGACCTAATTGTTTTCAACATAAAGGGCTTTGGAACATTTGGTATCTCCAGTGTCCACAGTAGATAAAGGCTGGAATGACAGAGGTACAGAGCTTCTGATTCACTCCTCTCCCTGGCTGCATAGCCTCTGTGCCAAGCCTTAGAAGCAGTCCAGTAATCAGGTGGTTTCTAGTTAAACTGTTTCACCAGAGCTGGACTCATCATCATCAAACACCTGGTCCAGTCATGCAACTCAAATATGAGGAAGTCTGTGCCTTTGGGAGTTTTGTTTTGAGGAGAACAATTTTTGACCTATAGGAATATTGTTTTATGTTTAGCTTTAAGCATCACAAACTCTAATTATGAGGCAAGACTTATTTCCCTTTGTTGAGTCTCATTTGTGATAGTGGCTTTTCAGAGTGTCATTGGAATAATTAAGATGGCTTAGGTGGGTGTAAGCTCAAGGTAACAGTTACGACACATGACTAGCATGTGAATATAGTAGTTGTTTGCCATACCAAGTCCTACTGATCATCTGTAAGGATGGAAGAGAACTGTGTGCTTTTTCTCTCAGTTGCCAGTGGGAGCAGTCCATCAGGAAAAACGACAGTTGCAATAGTAACACACATAAAGTAAGTACATGAGCATCTGCCCGGTGCCAAGTCAATAGAACTGTTGCCTCTGGAAACTCAGATCTAATGGCAAAGTCCTGTCACTGTTACTTACACCTAAGAATGTGAAGGGCTTGAAGCGACGTCACCTCTCAGCACAGTTAGAAGACTGTAGGGCCTTATGAGGAACAGCTGCCTACTGTCTGGTAGAGCAGATCACTTGGCAGCAGACTCCAACCTATCTGGTCCATGATGGTTAATTAAGCCAGAACGGATATTAGCCATGGTAAGGGTTATCGGTAGAATGAAGTCTTTGGCTAGTTTAACTCAGCAGACACTTGTTGACTGACTACACAGTCAGCTCATTGCGCTGCATTGTTGAAGTCTTCCAGGAGCTTGTGGTCTGACCCAGGGAGCAGATGTATAAATGCTTAAGTAGGACTTTTTTTTTTTTATAGCATAAAGATACACAAAAAGACTGGGTGCAAAGAAGACTATTGGAAGTTTGTCCCAGGAACAGTGAAGACTCGCTTGTCAGGATAAATTGGAGCTCAGAGGCCTAGGGAAGTGGGTTAGGGGGTCCATTTGATATTTGTGGCTCAGATTTTGAAAATTATCAGCAAACTGATGAGTAAAATGGAGACAAACTTAAGTGGTGAACAGGAAGAGTAAACTGTTGCTGTTGCTGTTAATCTAGGGTTTTGCTGATTCTTAATTCATTGGGCATTTGTTTACGCTGCTGAACTTCTTAAAAGCAACTTTCCCCTGAGAGAAATACAATGAGGTAGTTAGCGTATGCTGGCGATTCCTCTGCCCTTGAGGGGACACCGTTTCCCCATTAAGGAGGTCAGAGATTCTCAGATGAGGAAGTCTCATGACACATGTAACCTCGGTTACAAATGAAATTCTCTAAAAATTAAATGCATACTTTACTTTTAAAGTAGCAGGATCCTATGGGTAGTTGAAAATGCATATTAATTCAGCTTAACATACTGCTTTGGGTATAAGGTTTTGAACTATTCAGTTTTAATAGCATTAGCTCTGTAAGACAGTTCATTTGTTTGGAATGGGGAGTTTGTTTTTACTAGTCAGGGTTTCTGCTGTTGGCTCCCAGTGCTCAGTGGTGTTAGTTGCCATTAAATAGCAACCGCTTCTCGTCTGCTGTGAACCTTCCAGTGTCCGAAGATCATGGGATCAGGACTGCTGATTTGTGAGTTGCAGTAAAACTATGTCATATGAAAAGAACCAGACCCAGAGCCAGAGATAACAACTCTACAGAGCTGTTCTGAGGCTGTGAAGAGTCTGTTTTACAAGATGTGTCCGTGTTTGGTCAGTCAAGCCAGAGCGGAAGGTGAATGAAGGAGCATTACTTTAAAGGCATTAAAGAGCACACCAAAGGAAGCAGTGTTCAGTCCAGGCATTTCTAATGGGCAGAAGGACAGGACTGACGCAGGGCCAGTCAGCCGCCACAGCCTTGGTTTCCCATCTATGGATCCAGGACAAAGCTCTCAGGTGCCACTCTAGAGCTTCCTACTGTAAACACCACAGCTTATACAAGCCTCTCTGGCTTCCCTCCCTTCCTCCCTCCATCCCTCCCTCAGACTCCATTACATTCTTATTCTGAAAACTCTGACCTAAAAAAATACAAATCCCAGGTAATCCATAAAGTCAAATACAATGAAGTCAATCAAGGACAGCACGGCCACAAAGTAAGAAGCACTCCAGCGTAGGTTACATCACAGAACCATCTCTGAGCAAGAGGTAAAGGTGCTTGTTGCCAGGGCTGCTGACCTGAGTTCAGTCCCCGCATCCACACTGTTAAAGGAGAGAGCTGACTCCGGCTGGATATCCTCTGACCTCCATGCACATATGCACAAATACACAAAATGTGATACAAATCAAAGCAAGCCCAAACATAGACCAATTCCAGCCCTTGATAGCCAAGCTTAGAAATCAAATCGAAGCATGTAAAAGGGTTTTTGAGTCTTTGTGTATCAATTTAGAGGGATGTGCAGGAGCATATTTTAGAGGAAATAGGTAAAATCGGGGGAAATGCTTTGGCTTGACTCATGGAGCCTTGTGTGGCCACAGAGGCTCCTGTGAGGAGGAGGAGGAGTCCCTGAGCACCACATTCCTAGTGGCTGCAGTTCCTTCATGGTTGTCTGTCTCCTCTAAAGCATGTTAGGTCTTTTAGAAGTATGGGTGCCATGGGTGTGCTTGCCCCCTGTCTCTAGGAAGTAGACATCTTCAGCTTGTTCAAATACAACCGCTTAAACTGGGTGAACAGGACAGGAAATAAAAAAATATTGTGTGTGAGCAAAGTCCACCAGACAGATGTTTACAGCAATTATACAGCTGGGTTAGAGATCATTATCTCACTCATTTGAGAAAGACCAGAACATAGGAGTCTGAAGAGATTTAATTTTTTTGAGTCATCCTCAAATACCCATCCAAGTTGCAAAGCTGATGACGTGGCCAAGTTCCCAGTGACAAGAGAAAGAGGGCTTCCGAAGGCAAGCTGATGGCCCTTAGACAGCAGTAAGTGAAGACAGGAAGAAAGAAAAAATGGAGGGGGGGAAGGAAAGATGGACAGATGGACGGACAGGAGGATGGAGGGAAGAACAGGGTGCCTCCAGGAGAGAAAGCATAATCAAGCTAGAGCTCCCATTTCAAGTTGTCTCTTTATCTCTTAACACATTTACATACCACTTGCTAACTCTATGGATATGTTATGCTTTCTTTTAAAATTTCAGCCCAAATCCTTATTAAACAGTTTCAAGTTGAAAAGTACTTGGCATAAAATACAGAACGAATGGTAAGTGTCTCTAAGGTCATATTAAATAGAATCATTTACTAGGAGCATAGACAGGACTGGGGGAGGCGTCCTGTGATCATTCATCCCAAATGAACTGCTGTTATCCACCACTGGAAGTCAGAGGGCCCAAGTGAAAATGTGCATTTAAGTGACATTTGTTCTGCCTCTGATTGGCTGCCAAGTTTCCCATGGAATTAAACTGAAGAAGACTTGCTGCCATTCTCTAGCGGTCGGCTGGCTCACACTTGTTCGTATATGCTCACAAACCCTAGATATGGATGAGAATATGGAACTATTGCTCCCCTCCTTCTTCCTTAACAAATTGAAAGAACAATGGAAGACAGATATATCATCACAGAAAGGCTATTTGCTCTGGAGAACCATCCAAACATGGCATCATGGAAAGGGCAGTGCCAGGCAGAACTTTACAACCATGCAATGGGAAGTTCCAGTTACACACAAGGGCTTTTGTAAACACGCAGGAACATGTGTTGGGGGACCCTCTAGGCGCCTACCTTCTAGGGTAGCTCTCAACTCACTTGTCTTTTTCTCTGCTGCACTTTGGGTTTCTTACCTCCAGGAGAAATGTAGAAACAGTTGAGTTGAGCTTCGTGTACCACCTTGCCCTTGAACTTCCTCTCTGTCTCCTCAGACGTCTGACTGGAGAGCGGCTGGTATGGGGGTGTGGATGGCTGAACGAAGGCCCGAATCATTGTGACTTCCAGTTGGGTACCAACAGCTGATTTCACAACTGAACAAGTATCCCACTTGTGATTTCGCCTTGTACTTTTTAAGAACTCGGAAACGATTTCTGTGGCCACATTTGAAGGCCATAAAATCTCATACGGCCCTATCACTCAGCTGTGAATTTGAGCTTTTGCTTTCAGATTTAGAATTCTGAAAGCACTCCTCTTGGTTCTTCTCTGCTGGGTCGTTCTGACTTGGCCGCTGTGCTCAGACCTGTGCAGAGACAAGCCCTTCCTTCCCCAGTGGAGCCCTTGGATGGAAATGTAAAGCAAATGGCTTCTGTCAGCCTGTCAGCTCGTCACCTCCTGAAGACATGATGAGTTCTGGTCTCTGTATATCAGCACAGGCTGTCTGGCACAGCCTCTTGTGTGGAAGGGTGATAGGCCTGGTGGGAGGTGGGGGCCTGGGCCCATGACACAGAGAACTTGAGCTGGAATGTGCACTTCCATGGATTCACGGTGCTGCTGAGCTGCAAAACTATTTTAAGGAGAGAAAGTGCAGGCCCAGTCCTCTCTATCTTGGTGCTCTTTTTAGTAGCCAGGAATGCTGGTAAATGTGTGTTTTATCTTTCCCTTGCCCTGCTTATTTAAGCCTTATGTTCAAGCTAAATATTAACTAGATAAAAAGCTGTTTCAGATGATCCCATGTGAATGTTAAAAACCATATTGCCTCATAGATAAATCTTCATGAGGTTCTAAATAACAGTGACAAACCCAGTGTTCCTTCATTCTGCTTTAACACTTGAGAGGTTTCTGTTGTGTTTTTGCCCTAAACCTGTGTGTCAGCATCTCATGGTGATGAAGATGTCAAAAGGCGTTTGTTCGTGCCAACAGCTCCTTGGCATCCCGCCCTTACAGAACTCTAGTTCCTTATGTCAGATGTCACACAGGAGGAAGAATGATACCCAGAATGCTTGTTAGTATGGTTTTCTGGTAAGACACCCATTGCCACTTTCTCTGTCACCGGGCTTTAGTGTCTGGTTGCACTGTGGGCTCCTGACCTGCCATTTTAGAAAACTTAGCCTCCAAAGAAGGAAAGTTTTCACTGTGGTTGAATGGTCCAAAGCACCTATTGTGACTAAGACAAAAAAAAAAGTCAGATACACTTAGATTCCTCACAGGGCTAAGTGCTGGTGATCTAGCCTGACCTTACAAGAACAGAGGCCAGGAGTCTGTGGAGAAGCAAGGGGGAAAGAGCCTGAAATCTGAGTGACCACAAACATGTTTAGTCTTGATGCACAGGCTCTGTCTTGATGTGCAGGAGCTCACAGCACACTGGTGTGAGGACATTGACTTTCTAACGTTCTCATTTTCCTTAGTCTGTCAGGGTCATTAGGACACATGTTGTGTTTCTGTCAGAGAGAGTAACCAGACTGAGAAAGCTTGGGCATCTTCTCCCTTTGCCCTCTTCATGTGTAGGTGTCTGAGGCAATGGTCCTGCATACAGGGGTTGGAGAGATGACTCAGGGGCTAACAGCATTTAAAAAAAAAAAAAAGGATTCTGCATGCACTTGATCAGTACAAAATGAAGTTTAAAATCTCAATGATGACTTCTAGCAAGTTGGTGATTTGGATTCATAAAGTTTCTTTTTGATACCTGCTTAACATAGCATTAAAAAGACATGTCCTGTGCCTGTGGTTATTTCCATGGGTCCTTCCCTGAGCATTAATGAGACTCGTGAGGAGAAAGAGATGCAGTGAGGTGTCAGAGCTGTCTTCCTGCACAGCAGCTCCCTGCTGTGAAGGACTGATGCTGTGGTTTCCTTTCAAATACTTTGGCTTATTTTTATTGCTCTGTCATAATATTGCTGTTGTTTCCACTGAAGTTCTGTTTCATGCTCATGTAATTCATGTGTTCTTTATATGATGTTTACTAGATATTTACAGATGTATCCTGCAACTGTTTTAACCTGCACTACAGAACTGATAGAGCCAGTTACATACTAAATTTAATAGACAGCTTATTTGAAAATGATTAAAATCAACCACAGTTACATTATTTCTGTTCATTGCTAAATGGTTACACCATCATCATACCTAACCTCCCAACATTTGTCAATTTTCTGTTCAGACATTTTTAAATGAAATTTATTATTAAAATTATATTTTTCTAGTTTCTTATCCTAATAACTCATAGCCAATTTTTCAGTTAACATATTCCTTGGAGAATGAGAGGGAAGGAGGTCTCTAGGCATAAAATGAGCATCAGGTTTCTGAATATTTAAAAATAAAGATGAAATGTGTTTATGAAATGTGCAAATGGAATATAGAAACAATGAAGACTCAAAGCCAAGAAGTTTAGAATCTTGATCTCGTCTTTCAGTCTGTAGCCGCTTGTTTAAGAAGCGTTCACCAACTGCCTGTTGGGTAGAGGCAGGGAAGCAGGCTTCCGTGTGGGGGCCACTCGGCAGCACTGCTGGTGGCGCATGCTTTTCCCTTTGGCACAGGCTCTCGTGTAGCCCTGGCTTTGACTCCAATGACTACTTTCATCTATTTAATAATTAATTGAATGAATTCTTTCTATGACTGATTAATATATTTTTTCCTTTAAGACAGAAAGGGAATTACTTTCCGTTGTGTGGCTTTAAGGTTGCTTACAGCTTGTTTGATGTGTTTTTCCCCAGTGTCCATTTATGGAATTTGGTTTTATGATAAGGAAGAGTGCCAGAGAATTGCAAAACTAATGAAAAAGTAAGTATTAAAAGGCTGAGCATGTCCTAGCAGCTGGCACTGTGGCTTGTATTTCTGACTGTGAGACTCAGCACTAGCAGGAAGTGGCCCTCAGCTGTCATCCTCACCATGACCCCCCAGCCCCGACACTGCTTAGCGTATGAAGAGAGTAAGAAATGGTTTGCCATGCTTTCTTCAGGTCGGCCCTCAGCTTAGGTGGCTTATTGTTCTCTCCACGTGATGGTCCATGTGGTGATTTTCTTTGGTATTTTCTTCATCTGTAAATAAGTAGTATTTTCTCTGGAAAGTTATGTGTCCATCAGTAAAATGAACATGCAGCGTCATCCTGAAAGGCTGCCAGAGCCTTTGATACCCTTCACTTACTGCCTGCCTGCCTTTTAACAGCTTTTCTTTTTCTTTTTCTTTTCTTTTTCTTTTCTTTTTTTTTTTTTGAGGTATTTTTTTAAATATTTTATTTATTTACAATACAAATGTCATCCCCTTTCTCCATTTCCCCTCCCTAGAACCCCCTATCCTATACCTCCTCTTCCTTTATGCTTTTATACCATTTTGATTACATGCCTGTATTAAGCTCAGTTCTAGGTTGAGGGTCTAGCAATACAATAGATGCAAATAGTCGAGGAACAAGCAATAAAATAAACAGCTTTTCTTTTAAACTGTGCTTGTCACTCAGAATTCCCAGATCCCACAAACACCAAGTGCTTAGAATCCTCTTCAGTTCCCATCTCTGGGGGAAGTCAGAGTTCATGTTAGTTTAACAATCAGCTCATTGCAGAGTCTGATGGGAAAAAAAAAAACAATCAGCTCACAATCATATTTCTCTCTTTCTCTCTCTCTCTCTCTCTCTCTCACACACACACACACACACACACACACACACAAAACTCACAACTCCGCCCCCTTATTAGTCTTTCTTGTATGTTGTTCTGAGGTGCTGTCTGACTTTGGCTTCCCTAATTGCATCAAAAGGAGGCCCAGGTGAGACTCATTGGTGGCTCTGACTGTTATGGTCCTGGCTGCTCAGCTTTGCTGCTGTTTATGCAAAGAGCCAAGGTCATCAGAATTAAGTGAGTTCCCTAATGAAGCTGGGTCTCTGTCTAGGATAGCTTGGGTGTGATGCTCTGCCTGCAGAGAACCAGTATTCCTTTCCAAATCCCAGGGCAATGAAATGAAAAAGTGACCCCCCCCCAGGGAAATGAAAACCAGGGAACACATTTTTATAAATAAAATTGACTCCTAAAACTCCTGCTTGTGAGAGCTAATTTTAGGCGGCCAGCTCAAGTCCCAGATGGTGATTAAGTGTGTTCAAACTGGTATTTACCACCATAACAACTAGTTCCTTAAACATTTCATGTTGTTGTAAATTGTGCAAGGGACAATAATAGCAGGATTTCATATGGATTAAAAAAAATACCCTGTAACTCAGCCAAGAGGTCATGGTAAACCTGGTGGCGTTCTGCACTGGTCGCCTCCCACCTCGGGCAGGAAACTGATTATTGGTAGCAAGGAGCAGTTGATTTGTGTGGATTCAGATGCCTTCTCTCGTTAGAATAAAATCTGTTGGTAACTTCACAGGTCTTACTTTACCATTAGCTTTGTAGTTAACATAAGAATTTGAGCTGAAAATCAAAGCACACAGAGAAAAGGCTTTTTTTTTTTTTTTTTTTTTTTTTAATGTTTCCCTGTAGCATTTAGCACCATGGGTCAGAGTTAGGATGGGACCTTTATGGTATTTCCAAATTGCCAGAAAACTGCGAGGTCTGAAGTGCTACAGTCTACCTTGCTTGACCTCACAGCATTTCAGGGGGAAGGGAATCTCTGCTGTGCTCATCATCCCTGTTGAATATTCTGTAGAAGGCTTCCTCCACAGTCAGCAGCAGCAGAAGCTCTGTGACGGTACTGTAAAAGCAGCCGAGACTGATGTGTCCAGTGGTCAGCAGGCCCAGCGGTGGGGCCCATGTTAGTTATTCTCTTTATAAACAGGGGGAGCAGGCTAGAGTTCGCAGGTCACAGCTTCCTGACTCCTACCCTGGAGTTGCATATGTAGCCTGTTGACTCAGGACCTCTCCTCTCATTTTCTGTTTCAAATGCTTAAGCAGTCCTTTTAAGATGGTTCTAGAGGGGTGAGACCCTTGAGAGAGAGCCAGAGTAATAAATAGCATTGCTTTTGACTTTAGTTTTCTGAATCGCAGCTTCCCGTCTTTCTAGCCTCACTCAGTGCGAACAGTTGAAAGCCTGTCATGGAGCTGGAGCTGGGTCCTCCACAGTGACTCTGAGTTCAGGAGAGGGCCGAGAAGTAGATATCCTGCAGATGCTGTCCAAGGCCAAGGAGGAGTACACCAAGGTGAGTCTCCTGATGACACCACGGTGACAAAGACTGCCACTGAGACGGACAGCAGGTGAGATCAGCTTAGCAGGATGTAGATGGTTTGCCTTTTAAGTAAATTAGAGGGTGCCTAAGAAATCAATAGCCTTCATACAAATTGTATTCCGTTAGAGGGTCTACTAGATTTACAGTGGCAATGTGTAAAACATATGCATGTCTTCATTGGTGGGGTGGGCCTGTAATCCCAACATTTGGGAAACTGAAACAGGAGGATGGCGAGTTTCAGCTCAGCCTGGACTACATAGTGAAACATTTCATAACACAAAGCTTGAGCCCCAGCAACACGGCTTGGTAGGTAAGGACACCTGCCACCCAGCTTCATGACCTGAGTTTGGTCCTTGGGATCCACATGGTGGAAGGAGAGAATCAACTTCCACAAGGTGTCCTCTTCTGAGCTCCACACATGTACTGTGGTACGCCTTCCCAAGGGATAAATAAAAGGTAATTGAAAAAGTGTAAATCAAAACAAAAGGCATAAACATAGACTTGAACAAACAGACATATATGCTCTGTTCTAACATATATATGTTAGCTAAGGATATATATATATGTATGTGTGTGTGTGTGTGTGTGTGTGTGTGTGTGTGTGTGTGTGTGTGTATATATGATTGAATGTAAAGGTGTCAGTTCTCCTTTAGCCTATAAATTTGAGGTGATTTTATGGAGCAGACAAGCTGATTATAAGGGAAAATAGACGAGAAAGAGTAGCGGGCTTGGGGCTGAAAACACAGCACTGTTCCAGAAGGTGGAGTAGAGGCCGTTAAACAGGCTTTACTTGATGCTAAAGGTTGGTTATGAACACGTAGGGTACTGTGCATTGTTGGTGTTCATACATAGTAGCCAGGTGGACCAACAGTATAGGTGAAGCCAGAATTTATAGATCAAGTTTATGGTATAATAAAGAACTGTTTCAGCTCAGTTAGACAGATAGATTCTTAATTAAAGAGTGTCGAGTCAACTGGTACCCATTTGGAAAAGTACAGAATTCAAACTATACCTCAAACTAAATCCCAGGATAAATGTCAAATATGTTAGAAAATTCAGGTCCCAGAAGAAAATGTACTTGGATCTCTTTGCAGTCTAGGGAAGAGAAAACGTCCTAGCTGTGTCTTAAAACTCAAAAACCAATTAATTTCAACTATATAAAAAATTAACATTTTGCAAAATTAAAAAAACACAAACAAAATTAAATTTTATAACAAATAAGAAGTATTCACACCTAAAAACTAGGAATGGGTTAAGATCCCTAAAATTGAAATATAAAAGATTAACACTCTGTAGAAAAATGAACAAAATAAAATAAAATTAAGAAAAATTACTCTTATATTGGGAAACCAGGTAAGAAATAAGAAAATGTACCTGAACATTACATTTTGACACAATTAGAAAAATCATCCCTTCAAGTCACATTGTTTGAACAGTCAGTAGATTATACTGTAAAGATGAAAAAAATCAACAAATTAGGAACTTAATTCAGTGGTCTTGTCATTAGTAGGAATATTAGCTTTATAATTATTCAGTTGTTACAGATATAATAAATGAAAAAATTACATTAGTGTGCCTGGAACCAAACCTTGGCATTAGAGAAGAAAGTCAAACTAAGTTAAAGTTGCATCCTAAGTATTAAGTGGAGTTTGCAAAATTAGTTCATGTTTTGTTAAATGAAAACTAGACTTCTGGCTCCCTGACAAGGCTCAGAAATGACTGACACCCAGCAGCAGTAAGCATCTCTGTGGTCCTGGGTTATTTCCTCCTGAGGTGTCAGTGCTCTTTGCAGAAGTTTCTGGTTGCTGGACCAACAGGATCCTATGTAGTGGGCACTGCAGCCAGCTTACAAGAGCACCGCTAGAACCCAGCAGCAGTGTGGACAGAGTGCTGGGTGTGGAAGTATGTTTAATAATCTATGATACCATGGTGATGATGAGAGAGACAGCATGGACCATTTCTACCAAAAATAAACTATTGCTGTCTTTTGAAAGTACTCAAACACCAAACCTGCCTCTGACACACAGTCAGAAGCAAGCCACAGTTCCTATGTGAGGGTCAGAGGACAGCTTTCAGAAGTCAGGTCCCTCTGTCCTGTGGGTTGTGGGTTCTGGGAACAAGCTAAGGTCATTGATGATCCCAGGAATTAGACTCAGGTGGCTGGTGCCCCTTTGTCCCACTAGTCATCTCATAGGTGTCACCTGATAACCCTCCCTCATACAGTCTGCTTGGTAGTGAACTGTTGGGGTCCTCAGACTTTCTATAACATGCTCTTTGGAGTATTCTCTAAGCATTGAAACTAGCGTTGCTTCCTGAATGCGCCTTCCTGCTGTTCTTTCCCTTCTGCAGCCATCCAAACAAGGTGAGCCTTTTAAGGTCCATCTCCTACCTTCCCATCCCAGGAGCCTCGCTCGACCTCCCCAGCTGGGTGAAAGGCTCTCCAGTTAGCATAAGCCCTGTGCTGTCTGTGCTGTCACCTCTCATGTGCCATGTAGGCATGTTAGATGCACGCAGACAGTGTGCAGACCATTGGTAAGATAGGTCTGCTATGAAAAAGTGGGAAATGGAAACAGTAATAAAAAAAAAAATCACAGGATTTTTTTTCCTCAGAATTCTTGTGAAGTGCATCTCCATTTTTGGACATGTTTAAAGAGACATAGTGGAGATGTTGTAAAAGAATCCCATGTCTCTTGATAAGAATTAAACAAAGACTTCTGAGATCCTTTTTGACTCTGGAATTCGGTGCAGAGTTCAGTTTTATTTTTAAATTATGTTTTAAATCTCAATTAAAAGTAAAATTTGTATAAATGAAGACATACAACATGAGATTATGATACATATATATTGTGGAGTAACTAAATCAAGTGAATGAACACGTACTTACCTTACATGCTTAGCATTACCTTTCCTTATTATTACCTTACATGCTTATTAGCATGTTTGTGGTGAGAGCACTTAAAGTCTGCTCTCTGCATCTTTCACAGATTATTATTATTATTATTATTATTATTATTATTATTTGTCATCACTATGCTGTGCGTGAATCCTTTGAATTTCCTGTCCTGTCTGGTGTCTTATGAATGTCCCACAATAGCCTGCACCCCAAGCCTCTGACAGTCACCGTGTTTTCTGCTCTTGGAGTTCTGCTTTCTAGAGTCCACCTAGAAGTGATGTCACGTGATCTATGTCTTTCTGCACGGGATTAACTCAATACCTTATCCTCCAGTTTTATCCACGTGTGATCACAAATGGCAGAATTACTTTTTTTCTTTTTTGAAAATTAAATATTTCATATATGTGAATGTGTGTGATTTTATTTATCAATCGATCCATAGACACACATTTAATTGACCCATGTCTTAGCTGTTATAAATGATGCTTCAGTAAACATGGAAGTACAGATATCTCTTGGACATAATGGTTTCATACCCTGTAGTTTTGTGCCCCAAAGTGGGATTGGTAGGTCTTCCGGCAGTTATATTTTTATGTTTTTGAGGAGCTTTGAAAGGAACTTTCTACACACATTACCAACTGTACTGTGCCAGGATTCCCGTTGCTCTACAGCTGTGCCAACACTTTGTTATCTCCTGCCTTTTTAAAAATTATTTTTATGTATGTGCACAACATGCATGCCCAATGCCCACAGAAGTCAGAAGAGGGAGGGCATCAGATCTCCTGGAACTGGGGTTGGGAGAGCTGGGAACCGAAGCTGGGTCCTCAGGAAGAGCAGCACTCCTCTTACCCTGTGAGCCATCTCCCTAGGCCTCTTTTGCCTTTTTGAGAGTACACATTCCACCTGGAGTCATGTGAGGTCCCACTGTAACTTTGATTAGCATTTCCCTGATGATTAGGGCTGTCATTTTGAGTCCAGATGAGGCTATGTAGTGACACTGCTTGAAAAAAGAAAAGGGGAAAAAGAAAGAGCGATATATACAAGGGGTGAAACTACGTCTCAGCACATAGGAAAGGGGAGGAAAGTCTGTTTTCTTTACTTAAAGTCATTTTATAGAATTAACATCCACCTTCTTGTAAACAGCAGGAGGGGCTAGCAATGCCTCTGGCCAGCATTTTATAAGCCACATCTTAACTGTTCTGGCCTTGTCTTGTCTATACTGCTCTTAGGAAGACAGCCGTTGATCCATGCAGGGACACCACCCATCACGATCACTCACGAGAAGAATGCAGAGATAATGTTTTATGATTTAACTTCAGTTCTATACTTTCTTCAGTACTAATGCCTAATGCCAAAGAGTTAACAGAACTCTCGGGAACTGGAGTTTAGACTTTTGTGTAGGTGATCTGATAGACAAGGGCACACAGGGGCAGCCAACCCCAGGCCTGTTTCCCACAATGAGAGGATTTGCCCAAGAGCTGGAAACCCTTTGGGAACTGTGGACTCCTGAGGTGTGAGATGGTGCCTCTCTCTCATGCTTTCTCAGACGTGGTGACAGTGCTTTCAGGCCTGAGGCCTTGGCTAGGCAGCTGAAGCAGATGCTCCAGAGAGTCTGGAGTGTGCGTGGCCCTGCTGTGTCGTATGTTTTAACAAAATAAACCCTGGCATTATTGCTAGGTGCTTTTGTTATGGATCCTGTTGTTAGCAATTGCACGGTTGGTTAGATTAACAGGTAATAATGAGTCAGTATTTGAAATGATGAGGTGTCTTGTCTCTTTATGAAATTCTGATTTGTAGTGAGTAGCACAGAACACTTCATTTAAATCATCCTGTTTATGCAAGAACTCATCTATTAAAGAAAGATGGTGTTAACAAGTTTTAAATCAGTAGTTTGAGACAGCTTTACATTTTGTTTGTGAACCAAAAAGATTTAGGTGCTTGGGTTAAATATTTTTAGCAGTTCCCCATACTCTACTCAGATATGTTATTTCCGTGGTTGCTAACCATTGAAACTTACTAGCGCGGTTGTCTATTCACTATGTCACCTTAAGTAAGCACGTAGCCTTGCAGCCATCCAATAGCATGTGGGTCCTTGGGCTACCGGATCTCAGTGGTAGTATTTCAGGGCACTGAATTACACACAAAAGCAAATGTGTAGTTCCCATCAGAAAGGTAGGAGAGATTGTCCTGCATGCATGAAAACTTATTTTAAAATAGCCATTTGCCAGTTTAGTGAGCTGGGGGTGGGGAGCGCTAATGCTGCTTTTATTAATATCAAAAATGAAATATTTGCATTTTTCCATTCTAGTGTAAAACCTGTTCTGAGCCAAAACAGATGACCAGTTCTTCTGCCATCTGTGACAACCCTAAACTTATCAAACCTGTCCCCGTGAGACCCAGCAGCAGCCAGAGGCTGCAAGAACCCGCCCCCAGCAAGGTAAGAATCCTCTGACTTTTGTTCTGTCTTCTTTAAAAAAAAAAAAAAATTTGAAATTTAAGTATGATCACATAATTCTCCTCCTTTCCTCCTTCCATCCCTTCTCTCATAAGCATTCCTTACTTTCTCATTCATGGCCTCTATTTCTTTAACTCCTAAATCTTATACATTCCTAAATACATAACTACAACTTGTTCAGTCCAAGCTATCTGTTATGCGTATGTATACAGTGTTACCCGTATGTACACGTTGTCAGGGTGGCCATTGGTGTCAGATAACCAGTTGGTATGCGCTTGCCTGGGGAAGACTGTTTCTCCTGCTCTCAGATCTCCTTCTTTGCTGTAGTTGTCTGTCCAGGAGTGAGGCCTCATGGGATTGCCCATGCCAGCCTGCCTTCTGTTCATGTCATGCCAGTCTATTCACCATGAGAGTGAAAACATCCTAAATGACGAGTAGCTAAGGAAGATGTGGTGCATATACACTGTGGAGTACAATTCAGCTGTAAAGAAAAACGAAATCATGAAGTCTGTCGGTAAATGGGGAGAACTAGAACAGGTAGTACTGACTAAGGTGGGCCAGACCCAGAAAGACAAACACCACACGATCCTCTCTGAGACTCCCAGCTCCAGATCTCACAGTCTGAGCATGAAACCTGGAGTGACTAAAGACCAGGAAACCCTCTGCCTTTATCTGTGGCCTCTCTGGGGCTCTCAAAGAGCTTTGCCCATGCTTTGCAGGGAAGGGCCTGCCAGTGCTGAAGGACACGGAAGGTCAGTGGACAAAGGCAGGGTCTCAGTGCACTGTTCATCCATACTGGGTAGCACTGACGCTCCTCCTGGGTACTGTCATACTTACCACAGCTGTGCTCATGGCTCATGACAAGTGTCAGCAGGCACAGAATCATAAGACACTGAGTCTCTGTTCTTACTAGGATGGGTGACTTCCCAGGCCACTGGGAGAGAAGCCATCATGGCAGCACAATACAATGTAAGAGTTTTGAGCACTGCTCTGTACCAGGAGCAATGCCAGGCACTGTATGCAGCTTGGAGTACCTGTTCTGGGTTAGCGCTGGGCCAGGGAGTAGTCTAAGCCCCACAGGCTTGTGGTGGTATGTGTGCTGTGTGCTATTCAAAACAGTACAGCAGAGACAAAATTCACTGATTAGCAGGGCCCGTTATTGATTGTCAAGGAAATATGTCTGTTCTTTCATCAAAGTTATTCCTAAGTAAAGAGGTATTTTTCAAGGACTTGGGTTAAATAAGTTCCAAAACTGAGCATAAGCCAAAAACTATAAAATGACTGACTAATGTAAATCATGTTTTGAATTCTTAAAAATAAGGAAATATTTTCTAACTTATTTTAGCTTTTTCTTCCTTTCCATGAGAAGTTTTATTTCATTTTAGTAGGGAAACCAAGTGGCTTTAGAATAGGGCTTGTGTTTCAAGCAGAGTGTGCAAAAAGAGGAGGGCTCAGGGACAAGAGAGCAGGGATGGTGTGGCAGGCCATGGCAGTGTGTATACCTGGTCCTTGCACATCAGATTAAAATACCCATTTCTTTTCTAACCTTGGCTTTCTATAGCTCTGTGGAAGGCAGCCAAGAACCTATGCTCCTACATTCTTCTATTTTCAGCACGTCTTGTTCTCAGCATCCCTAGATGGACCCTGGCTGTTGAGATGGGTTACCATGAAGACGTGCAGTCTTCTACTGTAGAGTATAGTTTTACACCTGTGAGGAGAGATCTGTGAGCTGCAGACCCTCAAGGATCACATGCATGTTTTATTAGCAGACCTGATACTGTGGTATAGCAGCAGTCCTGGGGGGCAGGGAGGAGAGGATGCTGGGAAGATGTGAGACATTTCAAAGGTCTCAAGCTTTCCAAGGTAATAAATTTCCCCTCTGTCACTGATTCTTTGTGAATAGAAGAAGCCATCAGTTAGCTGAGTTGTGCTTCACAGCTTCCCCCTCCCAGAACTAAACTATGTGAACCTATTTTGGGATATCTTTTTTTCCCCCAGACCGTGGACCCTGAGCCTCAACACTTATCTTTGACAGCGCTATTTGGGAAACAAGACAAAGCTCCTTGTCAGGAAACTGTGAAACCCTCCCAGACCTTTGCCCACCACCATCACCATCACCACCACCAGCAGCAGCAGCAAGAGAAGCTTCCAGTTCATCACGGAGTTGCATGCTCCCTGTCCTGTGAGGAGCCCAGAAAGCTCTCACTCCCAGTAGAGAAGCAACTCTGTCCAGCCATTCAGAAACTCATGGTTGGGAGCACGGGGCTGCGCTCCCTGCCTCAGCACCCTGAACAGTGGCCCTGGGAAAGTGGCAGCCCCAGTCCTGCAGCGGGAATTGTTCCCAGTCCTGTCCCGCTGGGGTCCCCCTGGAATGGTAGGGCTGCACACTGTACACAGCGCACTTGCAGAAGCCACAAGCTATTAGAGCATCTCCAAGGTGCCCCTGGGGCAGTGCATAAGTATAACCCCTGTGTACCTGCCAGTCCAGCTATGGTCACTCAGGTGGCTCCAGGCCAGAGTGTGGCCCAGTCACAGCTGGTGTATTTCAGTGGCCCCCTTCCACCTCCCGCACCAGGGCATCAGGCTCTCAGGAAGGAGCAGGGTGCTCTCCCAGCACAAGCAGTATCACTGTCTGGCAGCCAGGAGAGCAGTCCCACTGTGCTCCCTACTCAGGAGCTACTAAGAAAGCTCCAGGTAGTACAACAGGAGCAGCAGGCGGCCCCCCGGCCAGCCTTGGCAGCCAGGTTCCCTGTGTCAGCCCAGGGATCAGGGACAGAAAAGCCCTTGGAAGCCTGGGTCAGCAAGACAGCCAGCATGGAGAAACAGGCTCCTCTTCTTCTGCAGGTAAATATGTACTGGGGGAAAAGGCTACTGTGGTAAAGCAGTGGAATCTGCAGCGGCTGCTGTGTTTAGGGAACATACATCACATGGGTCTCCATTCGAACAGCTACACAAAGCCCCTGGGGTCTCTGGCTTTCTTTCACCTTGTCTTCTTGCTGGGATAGAGAAGCTTCTGTGTGCTTACAGTCTGCCTGCTGTTCCTCTGCCGTTTAGAGGTAGTTTGTTTGTAGAGGTAACTCTTGATTCTGTCATAAGGCCTGAAGACCAGTCCAGATGTAGGAAAACACCTAGTCTTTGACTGTGAAGTCCCAGGGCAGTTGTCTCTAACATTTTGGGATGTAAACATCTGGCGGATTCCTGGTCTTTGCCCTATGGTTGACTATTGCTTGCTCCTTGGCTCCGTGTATGATTTGGAGTGCTTCCTACATGTTAGTAGCCACTTTTCTACATAGCCAACTATCTTGTAGCTTCTTGAAGTAAACAGAAACAACAGTAAAGATACTATTGTTTTTATTGCCTTCTAGGTGAACAATATTATGAGGACCAGGCAGGAACAAGTGTACCACCCACAAACTATCAGAGAAGGGAACACAGTGTAATTGCTAGAAACAGTGTATCTTTCTGGGAGACTAGTTGTCTGCACCCATCAGCTACTGGTATAGTGAGCCAGGATCTGTTGACCAGCTGCCTGTAATGGCATCTGAAGGTCTGACCAGGTCTGTTCTCTTGGATTGCCACAGAGTGGCTGAAAACATGCTGCCTTTAAAAACTGGAAAGTTCCCCCTTCTTGTTTTATTTGTATTTTATTTATTTAAAACTGTTGGTCCTGTTGACTTGCTTTAGCACGTAGCTCAGAGTAGGTCTTTAGAAATCATTCACGTTTTAAACAAAGGCCTTGGCATACACTGTATATGTTTAGGTGTCTGGGCATGTCAGGGTGTTCTTTTTTATTAAATCCCAAATGCGAGTGCCTTCTGTTGGAAGCTGAGGCGTTGTTCCCTCTCTCACTGTGAGGCAGTATTGATTCCCTTTTTAAATGTCTGCTTTTCATTTCTCTTTGTTGATTTGGAATCAGAAAATCAGGGTTAATAATCAGACTTAAGTTTCTACATATACAATTCTCTTTGTTTTCAGTTCTCAAATGCCAGGGACCAAATAAGGAAAGTGTGCATTCTGTCAGCCCACGCTGTGCTCTTCCTGCCACTGGGACTCCTCCCTTTGGGAGCATCAGCCCTCAACACCTCTCCTTGGGAGATGAAATAGGGAATGCTAAGAGAAACAACAGCCTGCCTTCCTCTAGGCCATTTTCTGCCCCCAAAGATGCCAAGGGAGTGATGATAAAATTATAGCTACTTCTAAACTGCTGCTTCTCCACTTCCTTCTCGTGAGTTTTAGAGTACTTTGAGGCTGAGAAATAAGATACCTTTTTGTTACCTGAGTTAGAGACACGTGGCAGCTGTAGGAGTCAGTCAGACCCAGTTCAGAATGTCACTTGCGTAATTGCGAAAGCCATTTGAAAACTTGGTTTTAGACCTGCCAGCCAAAGGATTAGATAGACCAGCAGACAGATGGGTCACAGTGTTCCATGCTCCCTGTGCCCAGACCTTGCTTTTTATCCCAGAATCTACCCTCACTCATCAATGACAGCCAGGAGAAGCAGAAGACATGCTCTCCACAGATAAGTATAGAAGAAACACAAGGGGCAAATGCACCAATCGCAGTCCCTCCTATAACAGGAGAGGTGTCTCCTTGAAGAGCCAGGATTAGGAGCTGTGTGTGCATCTGACAAGCATGTGGGCAGTAGGACCTAGGTCAGGGCAGTGGACAGCCAGTGCTCACTAAAGTAAGCCAGCAATCCTAAGTGCATGCTACCTGAAAACTAAACTCTCGCCCAGGGGCTTAGTTTCATGCACAGAGGTCATGACATCAGCAGGTGGCTCCAGAGCTATGTAACAACCTCTGAGGAAAGTACCGAGGGTAGAACAGGAATAGGCCTGCCAGCCTTTCCCAACCATAGCATCTGGGGCTGTTTCTGCTGCGCACCCCACTACCGCCATTGTGAACATGGCCCTTCATCTTGGGCGCTACACTTTGTGGGTTGCTTCCTAACCCTGCCTTGTATGTGTCTTTGCTGTGAGCAGACCATCTCATCTCAGTGTGTCCCTGCTGCAGTGGCTTCCCTGCTCATGCCCCCTGTGGTTTTCACACAGTCTACCTGTGCCCCACTGAGGGAGACTGATAATGGGCTCATGGCCCTAGGAGGCCAAGAACTTCCTGCTGCCTCTTCCAGCCTCCTTCTGCCCCTGCAGAACTGGGAGTCTTCCACCATGGCCAGCAGGCCCCTAACCAGGCTGCAGCTCCAGGAAGCACTGCTGAACCTCATCCAGGTAAGACTGTTGACCTAACAGTAGGCACCAGGACAGAGGGAGTTGTCTGATACCTACTTTGGACTCTAGAGTGCCACCACCTCCCCCAACAGCTTCTAAACTCAGTTAACTGGATGATATTTAGAATACTACTTGTGGCCTGAGATATCTCAAGCCTTCAAGAAATTTGTGACTTGGAGGAATGAGTAAGGCCTCCTAGGTGTCAGCAGAAAGGAAAGGACCATGTGATAAAAGATCAGCCAGCCAAGGCACTCTGGGAGTTCACTATTAGGAATAATCATAGAGCCATCTTGGGCAAACTGCAGTCTTAAGCTGTACCAGCTATGACTGCTGTGAACACAGTTCACTATGGTTTTGAAACCTGCTGCTGAGAACAGGGTGAATGATAGGATGCCTCGTCAGCCCTGCCTTGAGTGTCTCTGCTGTACTGTGTGGTAATTCACAGTGAACTGTGCCATGTACTATTTTAAGTTTAGCAATGCTTACAGGAAACCCTCTTTTAGGGGCCAACAAGGTCAGGTAAAGGTGCTTGTCACCAAGTCTGATGACCCACATAATGGAAGAAGAGATTCCCAAGTGTTGTCTTACTGTGTACATCATAGGATAGCCACACCTGCACACACACACACACACACACACATACACAGACACACACACACACAGAGAGAGAGAGAGAGAGAGAGAGAGAGAGAGAGAGAGAGAGAGACATATACACATTCACACAAAATAAATCTATAAAAATAACAATTAAGACCCTCTTATTTGTCTAATTCCCCAGACAAGAAAACCGAAGCTTGTGTTTGGTCTTGTGTTACACTGAGCCTGGCTGCCGTACTCCCGTCTCCTCTTGTGTGGACCTTATAAATTAACGTTCCATTGTATAGCAGAGCACACTCCCAAGCGAATGATAGACCTTGGAAAGGGTAGTGTTCAAAGCCACACAAAAGCAGATACATCAACTAGTGTGTTTAGGAATCCTTGTAGGCCGTCTTGAAGGTGTTTGTAGGCTCTGTGTAATCATCAGACAGCCGTGGGGGAACAGGCTGGTGTTTCTGGTTTTCCAGTTGCTGTTGAATCCCTATTACTGAAAACATTTATAAGATAACATGTTTTAGAAAGAACCAAGAGGATGGGACTGGAAATGAGCATCTGTTTGGAAGGAGCACGCAGTCTACTATGATTGAGCCTTCCCAGTTTAATTACGTCAGTAAGCTTAAATATGCACTAAGATAGAAACTCTTATAGATCAGATGCCTATGCATGGTAAGTTCATGAGAATTTAGCACAAGTGCCTGCAAATGTCTTTATTAGAACAATAAAGAAAATGTAAATATAAGTGTAGATTTTAATGATTGTTGCTTTTCTTGGCTCATTCCCCTCTGGTCACATTACCCAGGGCTGTATGTTGTGACTTAGCCATTCAGTCCTGTGCCCTCTTGTCTCTGTGTGCATTTCACACTTCTCTATGGAGCCAATTTGGCATTCCTGATATACTGCTAAACGTGACTCAAGGCATCTTTGTAGGAAAGGCAGGAATAATCGCTTTGTTCATAGTTTGAGCATGCCACTGACTGTGGTATGGAGAGGGAATAAGTCAGAGAAGGTGATACATGGCTGACTGCAGAAGCTTCATTGCATCTGAGTGGGAGGGGAAAGCCTCTAGCACTCATCAAGAACACCCCTGCTTAGACTCAGAGTTCCCTTCCCTCCTTACTCAGACAGAAGAGCTCAGAGACTGCTGTTCATTTGCAGGCCAGAGACTTCCCACAGGGCATGGGAAAAACCATGCTGGCTTTGGGAAAGTACCAATGAGCCACACTGTGGGTAAACTCCCAGTGAGTGCCTGAAGCAGTAGTGCATAGACACTCCCGGCAGCCCTGAGGGGGTTTAGGAAGGACCATCCAACTTGCCAGCTCACATTCTATGGCCGAGACACTGTGGTTCATTCCTCCTGGCCTATCCTGCACACAGCTCAGCTGTATTCCGTGTGGCAGAGCTGCTGGCTGTACTCGGTATTCTGAGCACATGGCCTTCACATATGGACAGTGAAATCTGGCAGCTCTGCCCCAGCTTTGCCTCCAGCCTCTCCATAGACACAGGCTAGCCTGCCCTGTCAGCACAAATGGCAGAGGTGGGTAAGGCCAGCTCAGCTCCAGGCAAGCAGGAAATCTTGGCATTTGCTACTCAAGTAATGGTCCCTGGGCCTGTTGGCTTTGTTTTCCAGAATGATGACAACTTCTTAAGCATAATCTATGAAGCCTATCTCTTCAGTGTGACACAAGCAGCCATGAGGAAAGCCTCGTAACCAGCTACATGAAAGCAAAGACTGAGAACTGATTTTCCAGGTTCTTCATGCGAACTGGTGTGACCAAACACATTTATGCCTTTTTAGCAAAGTATAGTGATTCGGAGTAAAATGTTTTGTACTATCTGATGTCTGGGGGTTTTGTTCCTTAATTTGACAAATCACACCCTCCCGTTTCCTTGGTACTACAAATTGAGTAGGTAGATGGTTTTGGCCAGGTCATGTAAGATTATATTTTTCCTCCATTTATGAAGCCATATTAAGAAGAGTTGGGTTCTTCATGGGGAGGGGTGATCTCAGCGCTGTTTGTTAATAGAATAGCTCAGGGTAGAGAACACAATTTCCTAGTGCTGGGCTCCGTGTGGCTTGGTGCTTGATAACCACCAGGGGGCAATATTATCCCACAAGTTACCTACTAAAGATTGCATGTGGTTTTGGAAGCAATGGGGACTTTTCTTTACCAAAGTCAGCCTTCTATTTGTAAAGCCCCATTCGGCATGTTTGATCTGAGCCTTTGGGGGAAAAATCTTTCTGAAGATATTTCTAGCCAGGTCTAGTAGGTAATCATTCCAAGTGGCCCAGGCTTGAATAACACTCCATTTCTCAATTTAAGTTGGGGCCCAAACAGCCAGCCCTGGCTTTCAGACAGACACAGTTAGAAAACTGTGCATGGAAATAATAGGTAGTGGCTTTTCAGGGGCAGAAGGTCAGAGATTCTCCAAGCTCTGTAGAGCTCACTGCTGTTCCTGTGCAGAGATGAGAAGCGTGATCCTAAAGAGAGACAGCAGAGCCGTCTTGCATTCCCCAAACAGTATGTGTGGGAATCAGCCCTGCTGAGTATTCACAATGAATAAAGCTTTGTGGGTTTACTGTCCTAGTTATTCCTGGATCATAAAAAGATCTTTGGAAGAGAGAGAGGAAGCAACATGGCGGAAGAACTATGACTCTCTAGCAGTCCCCAGTAGCAATGTCTATTGAAAGGTTAGATACTGGGTAACAATTCTAATTGGTTGGGCATCTTGTGTATTGAGCATTTCCAAATAATTAAATCCACTGGACAATCTTTAAAAAAAAAAAGATCTTTGGGTTAGTGCTTTATAGTCGAATCTTATTCTTTCTATGGAGAATTTAAAATGGAGGCTGGGGGTTGGGGTGCAGGTTTCCTCACAGCTTCTGATCCGGACCAGGAAGCTTCTGACCTTTGTTTCTCCCTCCTAGCAGCAGCATGGGGCTGCTGGAACACCACCCTTCAGAGGGTATGCTTTCCCTCAAGGAGGAAAGCTGGCTGAAGAGGGGTTGGCCCCTGCTCATCCTCAAAGCACACTGTGCGTTGGCTGTGTTGGCCTCTGGTGGGGGGGGGTGCTTCCCACACCATCCAGCATTGTTGTGAACTCATCCAAACCTCTCAAATGCTAGACAGTAAGTATACACATACAATATTTACTATATATTAAATATAGTCTTATAAGAAGAATAGGGCAAGAGATATCCAGGGTCCTGTGGTCCTGAACCAGGGAACAGTGTCACTTTCCAATGTAGTCACTAAAACTGGAGCAATATTAGGCTGGGGTGTACCTCCATGACAGAGCACTTGCCTTACACACAGAATCTTGGTTCAATCCCTAGAACTTAAAAAAAAAATATTACTTGGCCAATGGTCAATCTTTAAAAATAATCTGTGAGGGCTGGGAATGTGATTTGGTGATAAAAATAAATAAATAAAATAAAATAAATAAATAAATAAATAAATAAATATATAAATAAATAAATAAATTAAATAATGGAAAAAATTTAAAGCTGTATACTTGCATGTTTAAAGTTTCTTCCGTGGCTAGGAAAAGATAAATTTCATTCTTAACATTTCTAATGTATTTGAGGGAATGAATGGCTTCATTTCCTAAAAGTTTCCCTTCACATGAATAAGTAAAACAGCCACCCCAGCCACCCAAAAGAGCAAGCCAGGACCACAAGGTCAGAGGACACAGCCTTTTCAGGCCGATGCGACAGTGATCTGTTGTGACAAAACAGCACGTTCCTCATCATCCACTGTAGTGAGTCATCTTAAAGGCAATGGCAGATTCATTTAGACCAAATATGGCCATCTGCAGGACAGCCAGGGTGGATGGCTACCTGCAGGACAGTCAGGGTGGATGGCTACCTGCACGACAGTCAGAGTGCTGTGTACCACCACACCTCAGCAGGTGCTTCTCCTGAGGACACAGAAGAAACAGATCAGAGGAGTTTTCTATACCCCCAGGACAGAACTTTCTATGTAAATTAATACTTCATCTTCCCATGCTCCTCACCTCAAATTCAGGATGTCAGCCCTCACTTCAGGGTCTCTGCCCCAGCAGCAGTTCTAATCTCCTTGAATTTGGGAGCCTGGGGGGTGGGGGAGACTGTGGCTAAAGGCAGCTCCATCCAGTCAACAAGTATCACTTTGCAGAGCCAAGGGAGTAGAAGGTGGAGCATGAGTGGAAGAAGTAGAAGCAAGAGCCAGAGAATAGAGCAAAAGGCTATAAAATACCAGCCATTCACTCACAGCTATAGGTACCTGCAGTCACCCACACAAGCCTTCCTATCATGGAAGAGAAGAAGCTCATGGGTCCCACCTTTACCTCCAAATTAACAACTGTAATTGGTAGGCTTTGGGAGAGAAGAATTGGTTGTCTTTAGATGTGTACCCATTGCTGAGACCACCAGATTCCAATGGGTAGTTCCAAATCCACAAGTCACACATGACCCTGTGATGTCCATGAGTCACAAAACAGTGAATAGACAGGAACATGGGTTTGTGTGGAACAGGGTTGACAGGGATGAAAGGAGGGTGGGGTAAGAGTGGCTGGTATCGGTTGCATACACATGTGAAGTTATCTAAAAGCAAATTTAATTCATAAAAAGAGAAATCCTAGTACATACAGTATAGAAAATTTACCATTAAAAAGAGAGGCAGGCCCAGGGCAAAGCTGCTCCAGGCTGAAGAAGCTCCCTAAGGGCACACATTGTTGGTGGTGTTTTGCTTTCACGCACTGGGCCAATGCTTCTTGACAAATTAGAAGACAGCATGCTTCTCCAACTCATCAAACCCCAGTCCTGAGTACCTTAGCCATCCTATTCTCTCTCTCTGTTTCTGTTAAAGAGAAACCATGGGCTTTGTACGTTGGGTTGTTTGCCTGGGCCCCCTGAGTGGTTCTCAGGATGGGAAGGGTCCATAGTAAACAGGCACCCAGACCCAGTCTTTGTTGCCTTCAGCCACCAGCCAGCTCAGGGGCACATAAGACAAGCCTGACTGGAGTGCTGGGGTGACACAGAGGACTGAGGTCTCCAGGTCGTGTGACCAAACCCACTGCTCACTCACTTGCAGCAAAGAAGTCTCCCCCACACCACCACCACCAGCATCCCAAATAATGTCTGCTTCATCTAGACATGGCCTCTTTCCCTGTTTTCAGAGGAGTCAGCTTGTTTCCCAGCTTTGGAGTATTGAGTCATCCTTAAGGTTAATTTATCATCTGCAGCCTGCCGGCTGTAGCCATGCTTTGTCATGTGAAGTTGGCTGCCTGCACATATTGGTGTAACTTGCAGATTGCGAATGCTTGGCACCCTTACAATTAGGGAGCAAGAGTAGCGGTTACAGATTCTTGGTGTGTTTAACCCAACCTTGCTTATCCAGACAGATTTGCACCAAATTTAGTTCTGAATAATGTCTTCCAACAGCTTAGGGCTCCATGAAAAGTACACAAATAAAAACCATGTGTGCAGACTGTGGTCTTAAAACACCAGCGGGGAAAGGAAAAGAAAATTACTGTTGGTAATGAATGGTCTCCAAGGGCCAGGCAGACAGCATAGGGGGAGAAGGGCTCTGAGCCAGCTCCTAATGAAGCTTAGGCTGAGTCCAGAGCTTCTGCAGATAGAAGTGCACAGAATTCAAAGCTTGGCAAGTTGACTAGAGCCGTGGCAGAATGGAAGTAAAGGGTGTTCTAAGTAGGCAAGAGAAGGAGTTGTGAGCCAATGCCAACAGTTTCCCCAGAAGTGCGAGGACCAAGGGGAGATCCCAAAATACTTGTGACAAGGCCATGATGAGCCTCCTAGCCATATAAGGAGAGTCAGGACTTAACTGGAACCCAGCTTTACAGACACTGGGCAACACAAGTTTGAGAATTCTCTGTGACATGTCTAGAGGCTGTGCAAATTTACTCAACAGGTCCAACTCCTGTTGGAGATCTGTCCTTACCCCCACCATCTGTCTGGTATACACAGCAGTGTCACCTGTGTCATTCCAGGGCTTGAGACCAAGATGGCAGACTCAAGACCTAGGCTGTCATGAGCTTCTCACCCCCAGGGATGCTGTGCCAAGAGCTGTGTTGAGTGAGAATGACCTGGATTCCTCCTGCCTCCCACCTCATAAGTACTGGGATGAGTGTCTAGGGTTTTTTGTGAGCCTATCGTTGACACAGATTACAGCACTCGTGTTTTGCAACAGCAGTCACAGCAACTCTGGAGAATGTGCCTCACTCAGTCTCAAAGGAGAGGCATGGTCCAGATCTTCTTTATCACTACCCAGAGTCCTCTCTTAAATGGCTCATGTGACAGTTTTGTATTTTTTGCCCATGATGCCTTTCCAGGCTCCTGAGTTCTTTCAGTTTATTCCCAACTGTATACTTCCAGTGTTTCCAGGGACAGAGAAGGGAGCTTCATACAATCTCCATAGTAGTGAACCCTAAAAGGATAAGGGGCTCTATTCTGGAGCAAGCCTCCTCATGTTTAGGGCCATGCCCCATCAGACACTGGGGACTGATCTATGTCAGACAGCCATATTAGCTGAGAGGCAGCCATTCCTGGCTTTGGAATCTTAGGTACTTCCAGTTCTCCTCACTGCCTTTCTCAGTCTTCCACTTTACTCAGAAAGGCTCAGAGTGATGTACCTGTGTGGCCTCAGATATCCAGGAAACACATCTGCCTTTCCATCTACTGGGAATGGGCTCTGTTTCCCAACCTCCTTACCACAGAGTTTAGAGCTATTCCATTTGCCGGTGGTATCAGTATGCATCTGGCCTCTGCACAGGCTGTGCATGGCACTGAACACACCTCACAGGCCAGGATGGAAGGAAGTGATTTCTAAAACTATCACCAGGGTAATCATTATTGAACCTGAGATGTTATAAGGAACATGAAGCAAATAGGAAGCTGGGCAAGAGGAGGTAAGACCTGGGCAGCCCCTGAAGAATGTGAAGGAGCTGGTCCAAGGGGCAGAGGTTGCTGTTCAAGGCAAAAGGCAAAAATGGGAAGGTGGGGAGCAGTCAGGCCATTTGACGGGGGCAGGAAACAGTACAAACCTGTGTGTTAGAACTTAGGAGGTGTGACTGAAGAAAGCAGTCTGGACTTAGAGACAGTGAGGTCATGTGTGAACTCCAGGAGAAAGGGATGCTCAGATCCTCATCTTCCCTCTACTCTCTCACACCTGAGGAGAGGGAAAGTACCAGAGAGGACAAGCAGCTATGGCAGTTGGTCTTCGTCTCCATGAGCATGCATCCAAGTAAGTCATGGGAGGTGATGGAGGGTTGTAGTGCTTCACGGTTTACTTGGTGACCATATCTGTTAGCCCCATTGCTTTGAGCCTGCAGGAAGGCTCAAAGCTCACATCATGGTGTCTGCATGTGGTAGAGGAAGATGCTGTGGGGTAGAGACACGCAGGGAAGACCCAGGGACACCAATATCCCCTTGAAAGATACACCCCGATAACCTAACTTCCTCCAACTATGCCCCCTCCTAAAGGTCCCCTCATCTTCCATTAGCATGAAGAGAGTGGAACAACAGCTTTAATGATGGCCTTTCAGAGGCCTATCTAAATGCATAACAACAGTAGAGACCCCACTGGAAGGCTAGGGCCATGGCAGTAGCCAAATAGGAAAGGATGGTGGTAGTGTAGAGTGAAAAATTATAAAAATCATTTTATAATATATATACAGGCTTTTTTAGGCTTTTCTTTAAAGGACATGGAAAATTTTCTCTGAAGCAAGCTAAAAATGTAGACTGGCCGGTTTCAGGAACTAGAAGAGAGGAATGCAAGTCATCTAGGTGGGGCTGAGAAACTAGTAACCACGATGACAGGGCAACAACTGAGAAATAGTTGAGCAAGTGACAGGGCAACAACTGAGAAATAGTTGAGCAAGTGACAGGGCAAGGCCACAATTACAGGGCAAGGCCACAGTGACATGGCAAGACCACATTTTTTAGAAGAATGAGTATACAGAGTGTTTTCCACATGACCCTGACTCCCTTAGGTTGGGTTCCTCTGGAATTCTCCGCTATTTTTATGTTATATGTCCTTAGCAACCCCTCACCCCCCTCCTCGCTCCCCTGGTTTGTGGTTTTCCCCTTTAAAAAGCCCCTCAGCCAGCCGGTCTTTGTCAATTCAGCTCCTGCATGGGCAAACAAATTGACTGTTGGCCGGCCAACTCTCCCTAATAAAGCCTCTGCTGATTGCATCCAGGTATGGTGTCTTGTGAGTTTTTGGGTGGCCGTGACTTCCCGAGACTTGAGTGAGGGTCTCCCCAGAGAGGGGACCTTCAGTAGTTGGGTGTTGTTCTTGTTTTCTTGTTTGTTTACAAAGGCTCAAGTTTTTAAGATTTAGGAAACAAAACTGTCGAGGTTTCGTTCTAGATCACCAGTGGATATCAAGGGAGTAGTTATGGACACTCACCAGGTGCCCTGCCTTGATGTCTAAGTTCATGGTAATGAGCCAAAATGAAGAAATGCTGGCTAGAGCTGGCAAACAGCAACAGATTCCCAAATCAGGCACTGTTCTCAGACCTCATTAGGCCATCTAGCTATCACTGAAGGCCTTCTGGGTGTGTTAACTTGTACAGCTGAGGAACCTGAAATTCAGAGTTGATGTCTCCTCCTCAGTACACCACTTTCCTCCACCTCTGTAGAGGCAGACATGTTTTTCCCATGGTGCCAGTTGTCCTGGATGGAAACAGGAGGCAGAGGCTAGTAAGTAAACTTGAGTAAGTGGAGTGTCACCAAGACCAAAAGCCTCCCCAGAGCTAATGATGGCAGAATAGGCTCAGTCACAAGAGCAAGGGGTCTGGATTCTCAGGCCCAGGCAGACAGCCTCCTAGGATGTAGTCCTGACATTCTGTGAGTGCATGTCTGCTGTGTACTGGGAACCCTGTGATGGTTCCACTACTCAGTAAGCTCTTTTTGGAAATCCCCTGCTTCTCAGAGGGGGCCCCTGCATTTCTTGGTTTCCCAGCAGGCATTGCTAACAAGCCCTGTAGCCCCTCTAACTGCTCTAGCTATCACTTCCTCCATTATTCTTTTGTTTAGGTATCTGGAAAGGAGGAATCTGGGAGATGTGGACATCTCTAACCACACCTGCCTCTGCCTTGATGACAGTATGGTCTTGCTCTGTGCATATGAGCAGCCAGGCGCAAACAGACAGCTTCTTGTGGAGGGGACATGAAGGCCACAAGATGTGGGAGTCTATGGAGGCCACAAGATGTGTAGTCTGCCCATTTTTGCTGATGAACAGTTTCCTGATCTTAACTCTACACACACACACACACACACACACACACACACACACACACACACACACACACAAAATGTGTCTCAAAACTTCAGTTTCTCTATTTGAAGAACTAGGTAGAGGATTTGATAAGAAATATGTCTCTACAGTTTGAGACTCCAAAAGACATGAACTTGGTAGTCCAATAACTCATAGACACTGACATTAGACAACTGGTGGGCCAGAAAGATAGTAGGGATCCTGGCTTAGGAACCATGTGGAAACTCCTCCAGCTAGCTCAGCACCCTACTCTGATGAGGAGAGGAATGACTTGCCCATAGGTCCTACAAGTTAAGAATGCTGAAGAACAAAATGTTTCTTCTTGAGTACCATCTTGCAGTCTACCAAAAGCGCAGACACATCCTAACTGAGATACTTCTAAGTGCCAATTGTTTAGGTAATGACACTAGATATAACCTTGGACTGTCCTTGGGGAAGAAGGACAAATGGTCACTGTATGCACCACCATAGACACCCAGTAACACATTTAGCACTAGGGACTGTGTCATTCGGCCATTAAATTAACACCAGCCTTAGAACAACTGCCTGGAAGAAACCAGGCTGCAGACAAGTGGCTCACCTCAGACAGGGAGCTTGACCTCCAGCCAGACTGACTCTGCTTTACTGTGATGAAAGTCAGGTGGTACAAATTCTAGGGGACACTTCTCTCTGCTGAAGGAAACTTGAACCACATGTGATATTTTCTAGTCTCCATATGTAGCCTCTCTCTAGACCTATCTTATATCTTTGGCTAAGATATAAGGTTAGAGAGGTCACTGCCAACAGGAGAGTGGGAAATGGCCATGACCCTCCACAGCCACCCAGAGGCAACCTTCTCAGACCAGGAAAGGGTCTCCTGGGAGTTCAGTAGGTGGCCTCGAAGTCCCATCCAGCTCAGCCATCCACTGGATCTGAGAACTAAGCCTCCCTTGGAAAGCCTAGCGTGGGTCCTCCATAAACAGGCTGTGTGGGGGCGGTTCTAAGCTAGCCTCACTCGTACATCTGCACATGGGAGCAGATGAACAGTGCCTGCCTACTTCTCTTGATGCCTTTCGTGTTCAGCTTGGTACAACTGTACAGCCTTGGGCCTAGGTGCTGGGTAAGATGTTGAATATAAGGAAGAATGTCACAGTGTGGAGCTGTAAGCTGCCCAAAGAGGCAGCTGTAGGGTGAAGATACAGCCCTTGGGTGCAGATACAGCCCTTGGTGCACCTTCAGCCCTCAGCAGCCTCCTTTGGGCTGGACTCTTCCCAGACGCCACACATCTTTCTTCTCCAGCTAAGGGTTCAGGCATTAGTCAACCTTTAGAAGTTTTGGTTTATTTATAAAGCTGCTGCTTCTCCTTCTGGCATCTAATCACCCTACAGTCCTTAGTTAAGAAAGTGAGCCTACAAGGAGAGAAGGAGAAATTTGGGGATTCTTTAAAGAGCCAGTTCTTGCCCTGGGGCCCCTTTTCTAGCGTTATCTTTGAGTTCTCAACTTCTCCAGAATACAAATAGACAAAGGTGATGATACCACACATTCAGGCCCATATATACAGGCATGTGAGTACACATGAGTGCATGGTAGCACACACAGCACACACGCATGCACAGGCATACACATACACACACACACACACACACACTTCCTCAGGCTGTTTCCAGCGTCCTTCACAAAAGTCTTTACTACCTTGTTCTATGTATCCCTAGCTTTATCACTGGTGGATTGGCACCTACCAGCTCTTCCTAATGGATGCATAGTGAGAGGAAAGCAGTGATTGTGTTTGTCATCCTGCATGACCCTTCCCCTCCTCTAAAAATTCCACTTCCGAACACCCTGCACACTCCAGCCGCCGTTATTCTCGATTATTCTCTTGCTGTAGAGAAGTGACCCTTCACTTTTCCTACCATGAGAATGGGACGGGTGCACAGAGAAGGGTCACTACCAAAGAGGGCGATCCAGGATCTGTTGGCACACTGCCTCCTTTCTGGGGCTTTTCTAGAAGTCCTTGTAAGAAAAGCTTGACCAACATATGTCCCTATTTTCCCGTGGGCAGTTTGCTCTTCCATGTTGGTTGTCATTCTTCATAAATTCTCACAAGTCAGTTGTTGGCTAGGACAGTAACGTTTCCTTCCTGTCTGTTGTTCACTGTCACCCTCCACTCTTAATAGTGTTTCTTGTACACGTGCTCATATTGTTTGTGAAATATGTTATAATTTTTCTATTGATGCTTTTTTCATTGTGAGAAACAGTCCCCTATTTTTCTTCATTTCTGTCAATACTATTGTGTTATGAACTTGATTTTGTTTTTCCCACCGAATGCTACACCACTACTGTCAGTCCCTGTTGCCATGTGTGTACCTGATCAACCACTCCCTGCCACTCTGTTCTATGGCAGGCAGCTGTCCTTCCCATCCTGCTTCCATCCCAGCAGACCCTAGATTTTCTGGAATTGTGGCTACATTCTTTTGGGGAGTGGCCCCAGCCCCACCCAGGAGGAAGCTGTGACTTCTCTAACTTAGTCACTGTGTCCTATTCCTTGGCTACCTCCAGCATGGGTGGAGAAATGCTGTCTGCACAAAGAAAGGTAAATCAAAGTCTGCTGGCAGTACTTTGTTTACAAGACACAAGAGACCTACAAAAAAATTAGTCACTCTCCTCCATCAAGATGTTATCATGTGTGCAGTGCCTGGAACAATTTCAACAGCTGGACAATCCAAAAATCTGAGAATGACAGATGACAGTGCAAGGAACTTGGGTCTTTGATAGCATCTTTGACCTGCATTAACCATTTCTGAGACCATCTCCCTTTAGCCCTCTGGCGAGATAATGAATTTTCCTCATTTCAGTAGCCTTAGCCATGTTGTTTTATTACAACAGAAAAGTAACCATGCATTGTGTATACATATGTCCATGTATAAATGTTTGTATATCTTCATGTGTGCTTACATGTGTTTACATGTAAATGTGTGTACCTTTGTGTTTTTACACATGTGTAAGCACATGTGCTTGTGTGCCCACATTTGTGTATGTGTGTGTGCACATGTCAGTGTGTACACACGCCTGTGTGTGCATATGTGTGTGTGTGTGTGTGTGTATGTGTGTGTGTTCATTTGCAATCAGGAGGTAGAAGCAGGGGGATCTGGAGTTCGCAGCCACTGTTGGTCACATAGTGACTTCAAAGCCATCCTGGGATGCATGAGATCTTGTTTCAAAACAACAATAAACCAGGTGGGTGTCACCTGAAAGATGGGATTCTGGAATGATGGCTCCAGTCAGAACATCTCAGACTTCAAATCTCAAATCCCTGATTATCTAGGATAACGACTACACATATACCCAAATTGGAGAAGAAAAAAAAATCTTCTAAAAAGGAGGTGGACACAAAGCTGTCGATATGACCAAGAAGCTGTTTGCTACTAATGCCTGCTGACACGGGAAAATTCACTTTTCACCAACGGAGTGTCACTGGGTATGTCAACCACACTGCAGAGCAGTCCCCATGCCCAGGAGTAATTATCTGGCTAACATGATCTCTCTTCCTCTCTGTCTCTGTCTCTGTCTCTGTCTCTGTGTGTGTGTGCGCGTGCGTGCGCACGCGCACGCGTGTACAATTTTTATTTTGTCTTGATAACTTCTTGTCAGTGAGCCTCACCTCCCTTTTGCTTTCTGAGGTGAGAGGCAGCCCAGGCCCTCCCCAGAAGCCACCATCCTGCCTCCAGGACCATGGACAGAAACCATCAGTGCTGGTTCACCTGCTGTCAGAGAATCAAAACAAACTGCAGTTGAATGACACTTGACACAAGTGAGGGAGCCAGCCAGGGGAAGGGAAGGGCAGCATTGTAGACAGACCCACAGGACGGACAAGGACTTCATGTGATAACCCGGGCACAGCTGATTGACAGAAGCTCTTGGTGGGGCCAGACATGGAGTCATGGAGCCAGTGTGCACATTGCTTCCTGCTTCCTGGTGCATGGCAAGGCTCTGAGTCAGCAAAGAAAGCAGGTGACACATAGCCATGACTGATGGAGGATGTCTGCTGAAGCTGACCGAGAAGTAAAGAAAAGTGGCCTCCCCAGGGCCAGCATAGACTGAGGTCTGCAGGGTGGAGGGAAACAAGAGGATTTTGCCTAATGTGGTGGTTGACTAAATGTCTACTGAGGGCGAGATGGTCAAGAAAACCACATATACCCTCGGCAGAGCAATGCAGCCTTGGGAAGAACTGGTTCCAGCATGTATTACGCGTGTGAACTAAGGACACTATGCTAAGTAAGGTGAGATCGTGATAAGAGGATGACAATGACATTTGACTAAAATTTGGCAGTCAAAATCAAAGACAAGAGGCGGGGTGATGGCTTCCGAGGGAGTTGGGGAAGCTCTGTCTAGTAGGTTTACCCTGGAGCAGGTTGAAACTCGGGTGCATTGTTTGCTGGGCAGTGTGTGTGCACAGCATGGGAGGGTAGGATCCTAGGTTTCCAAATACATTGTCAGAATAAAGGAATGTGCAGTCCAAGGCAGACCTCCAGGTTGCTAAGGTATTCTCTGTGCTTGCCTGCCTTGATTGGCTAGCCCCAAAGCTTCAGGCCTGAAAACATGAACCACACCACCTCCTTCCGTCTCTCCCTTTCAGCACCTACAGAGCCTGGCTCCACAAAGTGGGCTGCCCATGCCCCTCCCAGGGAATGCTCACAGGGCTATGAGGGTCTTTCAGGGTCTGAGGCTAGCACAGTTCTGAGCAAACTCAGTGACCAGGGTAGGATATCCTCATTCCCCTCATTTTAGAGGCTGTTCTGTGGATATCGGTTGGCCTCTTTGGAGCAGAAGAGCATGCTGGCCCAGCTGCTCAGAGCTGGAATCAGGGCAATCCTGCTGAGGTCAACCCACTCCTGCACCAGCCCCTCCTCTGATAACAAGAAGGGATTAGAGGAGAGGCCAACAAGGAGGGATTAAAGGGGGTGCTTGCTCACTGCTCCCTCCCCCCCATCACCTGGGGTGGATTCTATACCAGCTGCAGCTGGAGGCAGCATCTTTTATTTGGGACTGGCCAGCAGGCTGAACACTTGCATGTCCAGGGATCTGAGTGGAAGCAAATTCACTCACAGCAGGGGCTCTGTCCTCCTCCCCTTCCCCTCCCCCAGTGGGAACGCTATGGCAAGATGCCCCACATTGTCCTCCAGCCACAACTGGGACCACTGTGGACAATGGACAGCACCGTGGACCTTCTTGCGGAAAATGCCAATCATCCTGTGGCTGCTGCTGCCAGACACCTCCCTGCCTACTGTGAGAGGCCAGACCACAGTTCCTCTGGAAACGTGAGCCTTGTGTTTGATCCTACCCTGAAGACCCTTCTTGAGGCCTCCTCCCTCTGGCCAGCTGCCTTGCTTCTGAGAGAGCCTTTCCTTCCTACTTCCCAGCCTCCTCGTAATCCTTACTGATTTGGGAGTCTGCCTGTCCTTACCTTCTGGCTTTGTGTAGTTGACGTCAGGACTAGATAGGGATGCAAGCATCCAGTAGGGAGGATAAACTACACGATAGCGTGGGTTTGGGCTGCAGTGGTCCTGGAAATGACCATTGTGCCCCACGCCCAGGGCTCATTGGGTGTTCTGTGCTTGAACATCAGGAAGGGGTAAAACAGCTGTAAAAGGTCAGGCGGGCTGGGGCCTCTGGCAGAGCCTTGTCTAGGGACTCAGGATGGGTTCTGTTGGCCTCGATTCTTCCTTACCTGTTTCCTTCAAGGTTTCGATTCTGCACCACATGTTAAAACTGGTGTTTGAAAAAAAAAAAAATTAGCACTCAGAATTTGCATCTTATACAATCTCCCTGGATGAGTTTTTTTTTTCCCCAGTCAGGAACGTTCCAGACACTAAAGGGAGCCAAGGGTCCTAGACTGAATCTTCACAGTTCACATCTGTGCCTAGCTGACAGGACAGGAGCCTATGCCATGTCTGTGATTTGGGAAGAATGGGATTCCATGACACTGGGTGTCCCCCTCCCCTGCCCTTGCTCGGCTCAGCGCTGTTCCAATGATGGACCAGCCTGGGTGGTCCTCAGTAAGAGAGGTGACACCATTCTTTAAGCACACAGGCCCGCAGATGGAAGTGCTGGAATTTGTGCTGCTGAACCAGCCTGGCTTTTGAGACAGCCCCTGGAGCCTGGCACAAGCCGAGCAGTCTTTATCTCAGAAGGCAATTTCCAGGATGGCAGGGGGCCAAGAAAAGATGACTGGTATCCAGGGTGGCCATCCACACAGAAACCTTAAGAGCAGCATGGGATAGCCACCTCCCAAAGCCCTGCTGCTGCCTTCCATTCCCAGGAGGACAGGGCTCTACCACACACTCCCCTCCCTCTCTCACCAGGTCCCTTGCAGTCCTTCACCCCTGTCCTGTTGAACCTTTCCACTCATTCCTTGGCCACTTGCCCTCCCTACACAAGGCTGTCACAAACCTCCTGGTGCCTGATCCTAGAGACTGTGACCCCCACACCTGGATGCTTGAGGTGCTCCCCTTTTCTCTAGATATCCCACATCTTGACTGGAGCACAGAGACTAGCTCCCCATAGGCACCTGAGTGATTTCTCTGCCACCTTCAAGAGAACCTTGCCATCTGCGTGTCCCTGAAACCACAAGATGGCCCACTGCCTGCCCTCACAGATCAACCCATACCACACACTTTTCTTGCCAAGAATCCATTTGCCCTCAGTGTCTCAATCCCACATATGCCCTAAGCTCCCTCCAGTTTTCCTGTCAGACTCTCATACTCAATACCTATGCATACTTCTTCCTGAGCATCATGGGAGTTTGTCAAGGTACAGTGTTCTTGTAGCCCCTAAGATTATGGAGTGTACAACCTACCCAATGACATTCAGTGACCTTGTGTCAGAGGGGTCATTTAACATGACCCAAGCTACACGCATCACCTTCCTCTCTCCCTGATTCACACAGGCTGCCTTCCTTACATTCTCAACTATGATCAACAAGCCAAGATAGAGGCTTTGAAGTCACTCTCCACTCCTCTAGACTCTCTACCTAAAACTCTCTTTGAAATCGCCTCACGAGGCTAATCTCTATCTCACTATCGGTGCTGAAGTCAGATCTTGTTTCTTCTACTTCCCAGATCAATAAATTAAGACAGTCCCCCTAGACATACCCACAGCCCAAACCAATGTAGACAATCCCTTATTGATATTCTCTTCCTGGGTGGTTCTAGGTTGTGTCAAGTTGACAAAGCTAATTGTCACAGGAATGCTGGGTGTCAATATGTATGTCTGTGGATATGGATGTCTGTGGGTTACAAGTGTGTCTATGTGTTTAGATGCCTGCTTTGCATGTATGTGATGGTATGGAGCTGTCACCTTTGAGGATCTGACATCTGATCATGATAAGAATGTACACATAGGTTTTCCTGTTGTGCAGAGTGAAGCTGTGGGCCGATACCTTCGGTGGGAATCTCTACAGCACAGTAACCAGATACTCAGGCTCTCTTCTGCTGCAGAAGGTCAGTGCCCTTTCCCAGGGAGCTCAAGCATTGTCAGAGTGCCTCTTCTCAAAGATAGACATCCCAACATCAGAGCTATAGGAGACCTGAGAGACCTTGTCTGTTGATCTCATATTCAGATGGGGCCCAGAGAGACTCCACTTACAGGATTAACCAGCACGAACCTGGGGTCAAGAGCATTGTCAGTTCAGATGTGCAGGAAGCCAAGGACAGGATTAGACTTGCAAGAGGTTTATTGGGTGGGTGGTGGAGGTTTGGTGTGGGTGCCTGGGAAGAGCCAGAGAGAGTGCAGCTGATGGGGCCGAGGGGGCAGCAGGCAGCCTGGGAGTGCCAGCTTCAAGCAGCAGGCATCAGTTTCCTCTATGCAGATAGAGCAGTTCCAGTGGCCAGGGGAGCCAGGCTGAGCCTAGGGAGGCAGCATCCGTGCTCTCTGACAGGCTGCGCCTATGCCTGGCTCCCAGCAGAAATGGGCCTGACAAAAGGGCAACCCTGCCACACTTGTTCATTCAGTGCCCAAGTGCTGGTCCATGACTGGCCTGAGCTCAGCTGGCTCATAAGCTGGCATCTTTTCCCAGTATCTGACCCCTGGACATGTTCACAAGGGCTTGGCTTCTGCTACACCATCACCTAAGAGACCACAATTCCAATCTTCTCCATCTTGCAAGTGCACCAGCCCTGAGCAAACGGACACCCTCCCTCATCCCCTTTGTACTGCAGACAGCGGGAGGAGCCAGGGTGGACTCTGGGGTCTCCTGCAGGACTAAGACTTCAGAAGCCCTCATGACACCCCATTCTGTTGTGAACCCTGCAGCCCTAGGTGAGGAAGACGAGGAGAAATTGTATAGTTGTTGGGGGTAAAAGCATTATCAAAAGCTGTAAAAGCATCATGTCTTACAGAGTTAGCTTGCCTAAGATCGCATGGCCAACAATTTACAGGGCTGGTCAAGAGTCACTGGTGAGGATTGTCCCTGAGCAGACAGGAATTTAAAGCCAGTTCCTGAGTGCCCCTGTGCTTACCAGCATCATTTCTCCTGGAACCGCTGGGCTGGACTTCTTAGTAGGATACACAGACACACATGTATACACACACACACACACACACACACACACACATGTGCACACACATGTATACACACACATGTATACACACACATACATGTGCACATACATGTGTGCACACACGTATATACACGCACATGTGCACACTCATACACACACACACACACACACACGGTGTACTATTCTTTGGAGCTGAGCAAACATGAATGAACACGAAGGCCACTTCTTTGTCACCTTTATGGGTGTAATAGCAGGTGCAAGGACAGGAACTGCTGGCATCCCACCTCCCCCCAACCCCAGTGTCCAGTCTCTCCCAAGCTGCCCAGCTCACTGGCTTGGACTGGTGTCAAGTTTAACTGCTGCCAAATGTCAGTCAACCCCCACTGAGGATAAAAACTACCCTGTGTCTGGAGACCTGAACAGAGGACATTTGAAGGCAGACAGCTGGAGACTGATGGTCATGGGTGTCTGACTGTAGGGGAGCTGGTAAGGTTTTTGAACAAAAAAAAAAAAAAAAAAAAAAATATATATATATATATATATATATATATATATATGATCCTGGCACATTCAAGTGCAGACACCCTGGTCCCAAGCAAAGATATACTTCTTTCCATCTTTACCCTACTCAGAAGTACAAGGATGCAGAACCCAGTCTGAAGATCAAAGAGGTGGATGGCTTCGAACTGGTGAAGAAGTTCTCGGAGGACATGGAGACAATGCTTCGGAGAAAAGTGGAGGCTATTGAGGTGACTGATTGTAGATGGTCCTCCCCTGGCTGGGTGGGGTTCACACTGTATTATACTAACAAAGTCACCATAGACATCAGGGGAGGCATGTCATACAAGGAACAGGACACCTCATGTTCCCAGCTAGGCTTTGTAGATATTCAGGGACTAGGTTACCTAAGCCGTTAGAACAACCATGGAGGGTTGATCTTCATGGCTGAAAGGCTGAGAGAAGAAAGCAGAGGTGTTGAATGAGGGAAGGAAGAGCAGAGAGCTTGGGCTGAGATGCCTGAGGAAGAGCCATTGCTGGTAACACTCCCCTCCCCTTGCGCCCCTTCCCTCAGAGCCTGGTGGAGGCCGCTGAGGAGGCTGACCTGAATCATGAATTCAATGCGTCTCTGGTGGTAAGTCCTCTTGGGAGTGGGTGCTAGGCTGGCTGGCTCTGCCCCGCCTCCATGGCAGCTGGAGGACCAGCTGTGAGGGGAGCTGAGCAGCAATCACTCATTCCGAATCCCTGTGCCAGGCTGTACCCTGGCTTTGTCAGCGCAGCTTTCTCCCCACCTCTTAAGGCTCTCAAAGAAGGTATGGAATAAACATGAGGGTGGGTAGTGAGCCCTGGGAAGCAGAGGGAAGAGGGACCTCTTAGCAGGGATAGGCCCAGGGACAGGAGTTTCTCTGTGCTCAGAAACAGAGAGAGGGCACAGGAAGAAGAAAGCTCAGGTTGGGCGAGGAGACAATGAATGCAAGCCCTCTGTGTCCAGGGGACAGGAAGTTGGGATATCACCTGAGAAAGGCCAGGGTCAAGATCTGGTCTGGGATGCTGGGTGTCCTGGTTGCTTTCCATTACTGTGGTAAACACCAGGGTCAGAAGCACCTTGGGGAGGATCAGGCTTATATACCACAATCAGCCCGTCAAGGCGAGAATCTGGAAGCAGAAACTGAAGCAGACCGCCAGAAAAACCCGCTTAGGGTTTTTCCCTTGGTTCACTCAATTTGCTTTCTTATGTAACCATTCACCATCTGCCCACGGGTGACACTCCTCACAGTGGACTGGGCCCTCCCACACCAATCATTAATCAAGGAAATGCTTCCACAGACTTGCCTCCAGGCCAGTCTGACGGAGGCATGTTTCTCAATTTAGGATCCCTTTTCCAAGATGGTCCAAACTTGTGTCAAGTTGAAAGAAAACTAAGCATCTCTCGTGGTGTGTGAGGGCTGGAGTCAGGAAGGGACATAGCTGGGCCTGAGCTCTAAGAGCTAATACTGACTAGAGGCCAGCAAGATGGAGCCGGGAGGGCTGTTATGGCCACAGTTCTAGAGGGACTCGAGGCTTGTAGTGTGGAAAGAGTCAGAAGAAATGGATCTGATTATGGTCCCTTGGGTCACAGCCTCCTGCCCTGTGGGGAGGAAACAGAACAGGACACAGGCCCACTTGTAGGGCAGGTCCCCAGGGGCTGCTTGAGCCATCTGGCTCTCCAGCACCCTCACCACCTGGAAGAATCCAACATTGCCAACAAGGTCCTTTGCCTCTCTCTGACTCCTTGAGTCTGTTAGTCTGTCTCTGACTCGTAATTTTGCTACATGCAATAAACCAAGTGAACAATGAAAGCAATGATTGGACCAATTTGACTCCACCTAGCCGGTGAACCCTCAGATCCACTTAACTTGATGTGTGTTGAGACCAGTATCTCCATCCACCAAGGACAGCGTAACTGAGCTCCGCAAGCTCCATCCCCTACCGCACAACGCACCTCACTTCCGGTTCCTCCTGACACTTCCTCCCCCGCCCCCTCCCTCCTCTCTTCTCTCTCTTACTTTCCCCTTCACTCCCTTCCTCCCCTCCCCTTTATTTCCGGGCTGTCTCTCCTGTTCCCCTTTCGCCCCAGTTTAACTACTACAACTCGGCACTGATCAATGAGAAGGATGACGAGGGCAACTACGTGGAGCTAGGAGCTGAGTTTCTTCTCGAGTCAGATGCGCACTTCAAGAATCTGAGGGTGAATGTCTCCATGAGCAGCGTGCAGCTACCCACCAACGTGTACAACAAAGGTGACTGTCCCCTCGCCACGGGGTAGTCTAGGGGGTAGGGTATTTTGTGTCCATTTTCCCAAGAAGCACCACAAGGCATTGGCTGTCTCTTCAACCTTCTTGATAGAATGTGGAAAGAAATTCTTTTGCTCAGTGTAGAGTATTCTGTTCCCTGTTGCTATGACAGAATGCCTGAAGCTGAGTAATATTCGAGAGGTTTCCCTAGCTCAAGGTCTGGGAGGCTGAGTTTAGCCAGCATGGCACTGCTTTGCTGAGTGTCCCAGCTGCATCCCACTGTGGCAAAGGGTGTCATGGTGGGTGTCTGAGTAAGAGGGTCAACCATGCAGGGAAGCAGGAAGTTAGAGAGTGGGAAAAACCAGTCTCTCTCTTCCACAGCAAGGCTTTCAAGAAAACTCACCAGAGTCCATAGAATTGTATGGACTCTGTGTTAGGGTAACACTTACTGTGACCCAGTCACCTCTCCCTAAACTCCATCTTTCTCTTATGGTTGTACTGAGCACATACCCTGGGAACACATACATGGTACAGCCAAACCTCAGCACACACACATACAGACAAACTCAGCACACACAATTACAGCCAAACCTCAGCACACACATGTACAGACAAACTCAGCACACACACACACTATAGACAAACTCAGCACACACATGTACAGACAA